>JAZKJV010003031.1:0-482140 GCA_037367405.1 Ottelia alismoides
GTGAACCATGGGCTGATACTAGTGGAGACCGATTGGATATCTCTAGAGATCCAATGAACTTAACCAAAGAATCTAAACTAAAGACAATGTAAAATGCATCAAATAAAGACTGGAAATAAAAGATGGAATTAAAATCTATCTAGAAAGCAAAAAAATCAGCCCGTACTTAGTGGAGAAACCAAGTAGTAGAACTGCCAAGAGCAAAGCTCCAACGATGGCTGGAACCTCCCTCGATTGACCTCATCCTCGCTGTAGAACATTGAGCACCACCTACTGTTGAACCAAGAATTATGCGGGCTTACGTTCCACAGAAGACAGGAACATAGTCACTGAAGCGACCCATAATAACCTCGAATTCACACAACAATTAACCTACACAAGCAATCATTAAAGCAATCAAGCTGATGGGTTAAAATTTATTATAACCCTCTATATAGTTGTATAGTAGAAGTACGTATAGGGTATCCAACAAAAGGAATACGGGAATAGACAATAAAAATTAGCAAAAAGATAATAACTTTTTTTGGTGTTTTATGAAGATTTTTTATTTTCAGTTGTTTTTTAATTTATTTATTTTTTGGGGAAGTTTTAGTTTATAGATTTTTTGTATTTTAAATTTTATAATTTTTATATGCATTTTTATTTTTACTTTTCTTTTTTAATTATATATAATAGAAGTATATAATATATATATAGATATATATAATATAGATAAAAACAAATAAAAACAATATTATGAAAATACCCTAAGGTACAATCCCTTTTTATTTTTTTAAAGTTTTAAATAATATTTTTGGTATTTTTAATAATAATACTAATAATACTAATATAATTAAATATAGATATATAAATATATGTGGATCTTTTATATATTTATAAAGCAACTATAAATATTTCAAAAAATAAGGAAAATTTTAATTTTTGCCTTTTCATATTTTTCTCTATTTTTGATGTTTTTATCGAAATTTTGCTAATTTTATTATATTTTAATTAAAAATATAGGAAAATAATGACTTATATTAATAAGAGAAAATGATTTGGATTTCAAAAATAGGTAAAGAGTTCAAATATTTCCAAAAAGTAATTTTAAACTAAATAGATAGATAAAAGAAAATTCATAAGGAAATAGAAGTATTTTTGGGTTTTTAAATAGTTTCTCTAATTTTTTTATAATTTTATGGTTTTTTTATTTTTAGACTTTTTCTTTGGTAATTTTTAGGGGTTTTGGTATGTTGTAGTGAAATATACTAATAAAGACTATCTAATTTTTAGAATTTGAAAATGTTATGTAACTTTCAAGCTTGATAGTGATAAATTTATATATTTTATTTTTTAATAAATAGAAAAAATATAATAAATACCCAAACAAAAATATATGTGATAGATATCGATATTAGGTACTTATTATAATTTTTACAAATTTTTAGAACTTGGAGTTATTTTTAATAAATACAAATTGCAACAAAAATAAAATACATATTAGCAGTGGTTTTTGAGCAAATATAGTAAATGTTTAGCTTGTTTCCAAACAAATATACAATATTCAAGGGTCAGAAGTGCAAGAATTCCAAAATATCCTCAATAAAATACACATGTAGGGGTATACATGCAATTATCCAAGAGTTCAGGGGATACAGAGCAATTTTATCAAAAATATTACATGCAATATTGAAATTTAGGGACTAAAATGAAATACAAAAACCCCAAGGGGTCCCTTGTAAAATGCTCACCGCCTCACACGCACATGCATGTGAGGTGATGTGACAAGGGACCAAAGTGTAAATCATAGAAGTCTGAAGGCTTACTTCCAAATTTTGCAAAAAAATTATCAATATAGGAGAAGGTTTTATACAAAAAATAAAACACAAGAGGGAGTATATGGCAAAATTACCAACACATGGTCGATCCAATGGTGTAGATGATCTCACTAATCCACGTGGTGCCTCCAAGTGCGGCGATACCGGTTCGACAATCGACGGTTCATATCAGATCTTGCCTCTGATCCGACAGATGAATGATGGTGAGATCCAATGATTACTATGTGACCTGGAGTGAATTATTCATCCGACGACTAGGAGGATGCTTGGAAGAACACTGGAAGAACTCACCTCCTGCGATCTTTGATCTATAAAATCTCGCTGCTCAATCCCTCTCCTTCTCTTTTGAGGGGCTCTACTCGTTCCTTGAGGTATTCCGTAGCATATGGACAACTCAGAGAGGTCTGGGGCTCATCAGAGGAGCCTTGGAGGTCGAAGACACTTGAAGCTATTCTTGGGGTTCAAAAATACCTCAATCGAGGTTCTGGGTCATCATGTCCTACATGGTTAGCTTAAAAAAAAGACGATAGATTCTGAGGTGTTAAGGTGTTAGTAGATGAGAAAGAGCGAGGATATATCATGGTGATGCTCTTCAATGAGCGATGGAAATGGGAGAGTTGATCTCCAGATCTGTGCATGACTTGTTGGGGCGACGGTGCCTAGGGCGAAGAGGAGAAGGTGAAGGGGAAGAAAATGAAGGTGGATTGAGGTCGAAATGGGGTTAGATACTGCGGAATGAAGGGCCAAAGCTGGAGCTCCGACAAATGAATATTTTGAGGTTTTAGGTGATCCAATGCTAATAAACAAAATAACAACAATACTACACTACTAACTAACTTAGGAATTGAAAACACAAGAAATAAACACTCATCAGACCTGGACTGGTTGGGAGAAAAAGTTCGTAGTGGAGGTGACCGGCGGAGCTGGATCGGCTCGATTCTGGTTCCTTGCTCGTTGAACACATGGAGAGGTTCCTGCTGAAACTTGGAATGTCATTCACGCTTAGGGTTAGGGTTTGGATGGGTGAAGAGGGATCAAATTCAAACAGAATGTGGAGACAATGCTATATACATGATCACTTTGATTGGGGTGTGTGCTTGATTCAGTGGACCTCAGATAGAGAAATGAGGGGTGTGTGAAAGAGCTATGACCCATGTTCAAAAGTTATGAAGGAATCATTCTAAATGGATGCAAGGAGAAGTGGGAATAAATCAAGGAAGCTTGGGACAAACGCTCTGACAGTGGCTAAACCAAGGAGCTAGGGAGTTGACATGGGTCAACCCGCCTTGGATCCCGATTCAGCCACGTTGACCACAAAAAGACATAAACAAAATGCAAAAATCAAAATAATTCAAAAAAATATAAACCATTTTTTCTTAAAACATGAAAAGTTTTTGTTATTTTTTATAGTATTTTTTCCGATATTTATTTATTTTTCAAAGTTATTTGTTGTATGTTACTTTTTACATGTATAAATATTGGTATATTTACCTATATACTATGTATTTCATTTTTTTTGTATTTTATATTTTATTATTATATGTGCATAATTTATATATTTATAACATATTTAGATATACATAAATATTTTTGTTTTTTTTTGAAGTGATATGTACACTTAATCAAATATATGTTTTTATCATATAGGTATATGTATGTATAACTCATCTATGTATCATTGTACACTTATTTATTTTGTTGTGTTTTTAATGATTTTTTTATTCTAATTATGTACATATATTATTAATATTTTTTACGAAATTATAAAAATAGAGAAGTATGAAAAATATAAAGAATAAATAAAATGATTATTTTATTAAAGTTTACTCAACAATAGGGTTCAAAACCTTACTTTTGCATCTTAATTCCAAATTGAATGAAACCACCTTCATTAAATAACTAATTCAAAGTTATATACAATCAAAGTGATTTTGGTGAATTTTGAGTTTCTATGGAGAAGATATTGGTCAGTGAAGTTTGGAATTTTATCTAGAATGTATAAAGCACAATGTGCATTATTTTTATGTGAAATAAATTTTATATTTTTCTATGTATTTTTATCTACAACTTTTATGTACAAAGATTATTGATTTGATGTATAAATAATAAAGAATAGGTCCCAAAATGACTTATTAGAGAATTAAAATTAGTGTTTTTGTTGTAGTTTTTACCCTTATCTCCCCCTACTTTATTCATTGTCGACCTAGTCATCATGGTGCTTAGATCTCAGGGTTTAGGGTCATTCAATACCTATGGTATTTCATTTCGGTTTCTTTTCTGTTATTTATTCTTTTATTTTGGATTTAAATATGTTGTTATTATACAATATTTTACACAATAAATATAAATTAATTTATGTAATATAATGTTATATACATGCATTTAGCTACGGTTTAAAGGCCAAAATGAAGGAATAAAGGTGATGAAATGGAGATTCATCGCCCCTATACTTCTCTTGGCTAGTCCCTAGCAAACACTTATGCCTATATGTGCAAAAAAGAAAAAACAAATAAAAGAAAAGGAAATAAATTGTATTGATTTTAACTCTTAAACGTATCTTCATAAAATCATTGTTTGGAGGTCAATCGGGACATTGGAATTTAGGTGTGGTTGGAACCTTACTAGGAACAAGACTTGAAACACAACAACCTCTAAGACCCACGAAATGTTGCCCAAGTATCCTCAAAAGATAGGTCAGAACAAGTCGATGTCATACGCAGTCCTCCCTTATGATTATGAGTCTATCTTGTACAGTGTAAGTGATATGTAGCTCCTCTCGATTGAAGCGGTAAAAGACAATCTTCTCCAACATGGTGACCCTAATTCTACAATCCAACTCTTTCCTCGAGAAGAGGTGTATTCCCTTCTAAGTTCAAGTGCAACCAACTCAAGAAGGAGGAGGTGGAGAAGGAATGGATAATAGACAATGTAGCTACCTATCTTAGGATGTTTGACCAGTGTAGCCAAGTCATCCGGCTGCAGGCTCACATGTATCTTTGACTTTGAATCTTAAACTTGAGTATTGACTATATGCACATACATCCCCGACGTGAATTGATTTTTGTTTGATTTCAACATATCTATTTTTTGGAGTTTTTGATTTTGAAAATTTTTAAATACTATATATAATAGTATTTACATATGGTCTTTTCCTCTTGAGCCAGTAGACTATCCCTTTTTTGAAGCATTTTTGCAACCCACAGATTCCTATCTTTAGACCTCTTCACTACTAGATCAGGTTGGGTTACATTGGCCACATATGTTTGACTTCTGATGTTTTTATTGGCTTGTGTCTCGTGATAGCAAATCCAACCCTCTACCACTTTAACTGAGTTGAGCAATGTGTAAGGTGCATTGTGCAAGCTAGGTCACAATTAACAAGAGTCATGTGTGTGTTCCGTAATATTCTACTTAGGCTTTCAAGATGACACTAAACCAAGTCTCGTGGTCTCAAAGAGTTTAGTCTACTAGACCTGAAGTGTCTCAATTCCAGTTCCGTAAAGGTTCATGTGATTAAGGATTAAAGTCCAACCAAGCTCTAATCTTCGGATTTTACTTAGACTAGTTCAATTATTTATAGCAATAGGCTAGTTCAATTATTTATAGCAACACAAAAAATTCAAATGCATTGTACAATGCAAGGAAAATATTTTTGTGATGCAATTTTCTAGTTTTAAACTTTTTATGGATTTTTGGAAAAGGTTTTGCAAATTGTTGTGCAAGTTTTTAAAAATATTGTGGAAATGTTATGGAGTTTTGAATGTTGGATTTTTTAGGGATTTTTGAATAAGGTTAGTGAAAGGAATATGTACAATTATTTACATGGGAGTGCATCTATATTTACAAGGATGATAGTGCAGATGTATTTTATACAAGGGATTAAACAAGTTGAGTGTTAGTGAGTATTTATGAGATTTATATAAATGTTTTATACATTGTCCTAAGTTTTCTATTTGAGTTGTTATTTAAACAAGATTTTCAAAACATTTTTGAAAATATTTTTGCAAACATTTTGAAAACTTAATTTTGCAAATAGTTTTGACAAACATTTTTACAAACATTTGCAAGCCTTGAAAATCAATTTGCAAATATTTTCCAAACAATCTATATATGTTTTCTAAAAGATTTTTACAACCATTTTTTATATTATTTGCAAACAGATTTTCAAAAAAAATATTTTCACCAATAAATTTTTCAAATAATTTTTCATCTTTTTTTCAAATCATTTTGCAAAATATTTTTAACCAATTTTTTACAAGTGTTTTCAAAGAATTATTGTGTTTTATTAATTAGAGATATTATTGAAAATACTAATGTATGAGTTATGGGTAAAGTATAAACATCATGTATACAACTACCCTATACTTAGCTGGAGCTATGTCATCATAGATCAGAGAGAAAAAAAGAAGACATAACCCGTACTATGTATAGAACAGTCCATACTACAATGATTAAAAAATCAACGAATGAGAAGTTGACCACCCCCACCCCCATACTTAGGATGAAATGATCCTGAGTATAGCATATTATACACAAGGCAAGGAGGGTCAGGGCGGGAATGTATGAACTCATCGGCTCGACCTATCCCCCCATGCTTAGGGTGAAATATCTCTAAGTATATAAAGAATATCAAGAGTTGAGGGGACATGTGAGGGATCAAGGAATGAACAATTCGTGGTGATCACCCCTTATACTTAGTATAAAGTGCGTTCCATGTATAACAATGATGAAAGGGGTGAATACCTTTTCAGAATAATTTAAAAAATGAAAAGGAAAAGAAGAAAACACAAATCTTTTTGTGTTTTTTCTACTCAGAAGTCAGATCCTTCTGATTCTTTGTGCTCATCTTGAAACACGACTTCGATTGAATCATCAACATACAGGAATATGTCTTGCTCTAAGTATGGCTTCAGTAACTATTCATGGACCACAAAGGGTTGTGCATCGTATGACAATTTTGATATGAGAAGGCTTTTGTTGTGACACACAATTTTTACAATGAACGGTCCAATCCATTTGCTCTTTAGCTTACTGATGAATCCTCATTCATCACTCTTTATTCTTTTATTTTACCTAAAAACCTTCGCAAAACACCATGTAGATACTTGTAAATATAATAAATTATCAAAATGCATGCTTTGTGTAAATATGAATAATTAACATGTTTTTGTGCCAAAATAAAAGAACAAAGAAATAAAGAAAAAGAGGGAAATATTTAGAATAAATATTGAGTGACCTGAACCCAAGAGAGGGTCCAATATGGGTCTGATCGCCAATAAAATAAGTAGTGAGAGATAGGGCAACTCAACCTTGTGAAAAACCTTCTCATATGTATATATTTTATTTTCATAAATATATATATATATGTGTGTGTGTGTGTGTGTTTCTCAAAATTTGTATATATTTACAAAAACAAAATAAAAATGAGAAAAATAAAATAAAAACAAAAATAAAATAATTTCTTTCTCTTCATGTTGTGATACCATGTATATATGTACATAATACATATATTTATTTTACCCTTGTAAATAAACAATAAAAATCAAATACAAAATATTTTATATCCCAAAATTTATGTTGTAAATAAATAAAATATAAAATTTGGATAATTGTACAAAAACAAACTAATAAAAAATTTGAAAATACATAGGTATTTATACATGTATATAAAAACCACAAAAAAATACTTTGAAAAATAATAAACATTTTTTTATTTTATAAATATTTTCAAAAGAAATCATTTGTTATTTTTAATTTAATTTATAAATAATCTTTGAATGCTGAATTCTGAATTGTCCACGGGGGAACGTTGACCCCCGATCAACTGCCCCCTCCCCTGGACCACATCTCGTAGATCCTTGCGCCGACCCGACTTCAACGATTTTTCATGCCACGATCCGACCACCATTTCCTCAAACCCTGGGCTCCGAGTGACGAGGGCAGACCCACGATTCACGCCCGATCTTCTCGTTAGGTATCCATGCCTCGCGATTTGCGTCCGACTCCAATCTTTTCGGACCTTCACTCATATAAAGCTTCGCATGGAGCTGCAATTTGATTCATCTTTGGCCACTGTCTCTGACCCCTGTAATCTCCATTCCCTTTCCTTGAGTGACATCGAGCTTGAGTGAGTATTGTAGAGAGGAGCGAGGCGCTCTAGCCCCAGATCCGGCGACCCACATCACCGTGCTCTGCCACCAGCGAGCTCGAGCCTCTGGAGGTGTCGCTCCATTGAGGCGAGGATCCTAGGAGGTAGCTGACCTCCAGCACAGACGTTTGCACCCATCAGGTACCATCATTAGCCCTTAGCTTCGCCTGATTTTCGATCTTTCCATTTCCGACCGTAGACCTTCACTAATCATTTCACCTCGCTCCGGTCAACCATTCACCTATCCGACCACACCTACACCTTCACGAGACTCCTACACACCTTCTTCGCCCCTTTAGCCACCCTGGTTCACCCCAGAACCAGGTATCGACTCTCCTCAACCACCTCTCGCTAGAGAGCATCGCTCCGACTCTCCCGATCACCCATTTCGCTCGTAACCGGGTCGAGGCAGTTTGCCCTCGACCCAGCGTTTGTTCTGTGCAGGATAGATGATGAATGAACCTCATTTGGAGGTTCGAATTTTGAAGCACAACTGCTCCAGGACTTACTCATCGTCGGGGGTCCTCCAGGTCCTCCCAGCCCTATCGGAGCATTCCACCAGCTGCGGATGACTAAGGGCTTTCATTTCCCCATTCCAGCAGCCTTGAAGGACGTCCCCACCGTGAGTATTGGCCGGGCGAAGTTCGCCGACGGCCTGTTCTTCCAGGGACCTCCTCTACCATCGGATCGACCTCATCCGCTAGTTCTGATCTCAACCAACCACCTGCGGAGAGTTTCTAGCCGTTCGATCCATCTGAGGATCTTATCTTAAGCGTCAATCATCGAAGGGGTATCATCCGATCTTCACCGTTAGATCTTAAATGAGGACCACCTTCAGTCGTTTGATCTTAATAATAAGGGTAAACTTCACTTAGACCCTTCTTAGTTTAGCATTTATGTTTCAGTCCTGTAAATATTTTTAGTAGTTGTTTTTAATTTGGATAAATTGCATTTGGACCTTAGAGTTTGAATATTTGCATTTTAGTCCTTCTAGTTGAGGTGCACGTGCTTCGTCACGTGAGTTTTTGGGCTATTTGCATGTATGGGCTTGGGTTTATGGAATGTTATGAACTGAATGTTTAGTTTACATATTTGTATTTATGCCCATGTGCGTACTGCATTATGACATGTGTCGAATTTTATGCGAAATTTATATTGAGCCCCCTATAGTTTTCACACATGTTTTATTTAAGCCCTAAGAACTTATTTTCTTTGCACTTTGGTCCATGTGTGATGTGCCTCTTTTATTGGTTGAATAAATTATCAAATCAACTCCATATCTATTAAAATTTGGACATGTGGCCCCTGCCATTGTGTAAAAATTTCAGTAATTATTTGGGACATTTTTGTTTTGATTTTCTATATTCAAAAATTCAAAAACCCTCATTTTTTCTACTGTTTCAATTTATAAAATCAATTAAAAATATTAAAAACTCTCCAAAAATTCTAAAAAAATTAATTTATGTTTGTTTTCTGCCTCTTTTATTTATGTACAATTTTTGTGGCATTTTGATATATAAAACACCTAAAAATCTAAAAACCCTAAAAAGCTTATAAAAATCATTAACAATTTTAAAAAATTCAAAAAAAAATCTTATTCTGTAATTAGGATTTTATTTGTAGTTTTCATAAAAATTGTTGTTAGATTTTTAAAGGCTATTTTTATATTTTTAAATAGCCTTTCAAATCTGGCTGCACAATAGCCTTTATTTTTAGCCTTCTTTTATTTTTAGAAAATCCATTAAAAATTATAGAAATCTGAGAAAATTACCAAAAACACTTAAAAATTCATAAAACTCAAAAATATTTTTATTTTATTTTTTCGCTTGTTTTGATGTGTTGAATAATTTTTGGATTGTGCCTTTTTCATTTTCTTTTACATTTTCTTCATAATTAAAAATCACAAAAAATTTAAAAACCCATAAAATTCACCAAAAACATTTTTCTTCTCTTATTTTTTATTTTCAACTACTTCGTAGCTTTTAAGCCAATTTGTGCTCCTTGAGTACGACCCTGGTTGCTATACCATGTTAAATAAATAGCGAGAGCGCTATTCAACTTTATTGATTTATTATTTTATTTGGTGATCTTATTTTCTTGATTGACCTAGCCTTGCGATTCGGGTCACAACGACCCTGATTTTATTCTCACTTGGATCACAAGGGATTTTCTCGATCATCACTTACCTGAAAAAATCATCAATTTCACATCAAATAGACACACTTTCTGTCCAAGTTCGAAAGGCTTCCTACGAATGTGTTTATCATGTCATTTCTCGACTTGCTCTTTGTACATAAGGTTGTTATCGTATGTGTTGTTTCTGAATTCAAGCAATTGGTTCATATCAACTTTGCGGTTCTTCCCAGCTCGCTCGGAATAAAGGTTTCACATGTTCAATGCCTATAAGGATTTGTGAATTAGTTCCATAGGCATGTGGCAAGGCTTTCCATAGACGGGTGATAGGGAGACATGCCGAGAGGAGACTGATACTCTTTGCGGTATGCCTAAAGAACTGTGTCTAGTAACTGAGACCAATTCTTCCTATCTGGTTGTACAAGCTTTTACAATATAGTTTTGATCTCCATGTTAGAACATTCAGCCAAGCCATTTGATTGAGGGTGGTACGATCTTGCAACATGATGTTTTATGATGTATTCTTCGGTCTACTTCTTGACCTCCTTGTTAATGAAGTGGCTCCCTCCATCAGAAATGAGAATCTTGAGGATTTTGAAATGTGAGATGATGTTATCCTTCAGGATGCGACAGATTATGCAGTTGTCTGTTGTTCGGGCGGGGATTGCCTCCACCCGTCTACTTACATAGTCGATGGTGAGCAGGATGTATTCAAAACCCTGGCTATTAGGGAATGGGCCCATGAAATCAATGCCCCAGGTTTCGAAGACGTCGGATATCTGAATGTACTTTAGAGGCATCACGTCGTGTATGCTGTTGTTACTGGTCATTCCCTAACAGGCAATACATTTCTCCAGGTAATCATCTATGTCCTTGATTAAAGTTGGCCACCAAATGCCATATTGAAGCACTTTCGATGCCATCCTCTTTCCAGAATGGTATCCACTGCCTTCAAGCTTATGATTGTGGTCATGGACACCCATTATCTCCTCCTGAGGTATACACTTCCTCTAGATGAAATATGCGCCCTCTCGGAATAGATGTGGATCTTCCCACTAGTAGAATTGTATGTCATCCAAGAATTTAGAGCTTCGTCCAGTCTGGTGGAGTCTTATTTGAGACAAGATAGTTGACGATATCATCATACCAGGGGAGAGACGATATAGACAAGACTGCCTTATCTAGAAAAGTCTCTGTGATTGGAATGGAATTTTGCTCAAGACGCTCTACATTAATTTTCTTGGAAAGATGATCTTCCACCGCAGTCTTAATGCTTGGTTTGTCACAAATTTCCAAGTCACATTCTTGGAGTAGAAGGATCCAACAAATTATATGAGGCTTGACATCATTCATGGTCTGAAGGTATTTGATGGCAGAATAGTTAGTGTAAATTATTACCCTCAATCCAAGGAGATGTGTTTGAATTTTTCCAATGCAAACACTATAGCTAGCAGCTCTTTCTCTGTCACAGTATAGTTTTTCTGGACTTCGTTAAATGTTTTCTAGTGTAATGAATTGTGAGTGGCATCCCATATAGTTATTGTCCTAAAACAACACCAATTGTCAAATCTGATGTGTCCATCATGATTCTCAGAGGGTAGAGACCAATCAGGTGGATATAGGACAAGAGCATGTGAGATCATGTCCTTTAATTGACTGAATGCTGAGAGAATACAGTTATATACAATAATATGTCTCCTTTCCAAGAAGTTCTGTCAAAGATCGGGAAATAATGTTGAAGCCTTTTATGAATGTTATGTAGAAACCGACAAGCCCCAGTAATAAACGAACCTATTTCAAATTTGTAGGTGGCTCAAGTTTAGAAATCACTTCCACCTTGGTTGGGTCCACTTACATGTCGCATTTTGATACCACGTGACCTAGCACAATCCCTTCAGTCACCATAAAGTGACTCTTCTCCTATGAGAGCACAAGGTTGACTTCACAGCACCTCCTCAAAACTCAGTCTAAAAAATCCAAACATTGATCAGATGTGTCTTCGTAGATTGAAAAATCGTCCATGAAAGCCTTGAGGAAACTACCCACCATATCTGCAAATACGTCTAACATATATCTATGAAATGTAGTGGGGACATTACATAGTCCAAACGACATATGTAGGAAGGTGTACGCCTCGAATGAATAGGTGAACGTGATCTTCTCTTGGTCCTCAGGAGCAATTGCAACTTGGTTATATCTAGAGTAACCACACAAGAAGTAGAAATAATCCTTCGTGGCCAGCCTCTTGAGGATCTGATCGATAAATGGTAGTAGAATATGGTCCCTCTTAGTAGCAGGATTAAGGCATTTGTAGTCCACACAGACATGCCAAGATGTCATACTCTAGTTGGAATCTCCTCTCCTTTGTCATTAGTTACAATGGTGATCCCAGATTTCTTCGGCACTAGGTGTAGAGGACCCACACACTTGGAGTCAAAGATGGGATATACGAATCTCATATCATTCAATTTCTGAACTTCTTTCATCACAAACTCCCAAAGGTTAGGGTTTAGTCTACATTGGGATTCACATGTAGATTTCTTGTCTTCATCGAGGTATGAGAGCATAATGATGGATTGATCCCATGGAGATCCAATATCTTCAAGCCTATTGGCTTGCAATTTCATTCAAAAACCTCCATCAGATGTGATTCTTGGTCTTCGGTCAAATGAGCGTTGATGATGATCAAATGCATAGTTGGTTGACCAGCAAGGAAGGCATACTCCATGTTGGAGGGCAACGGTTTAAGCTCTAGTGGGTTTGGAGTTGGCTCTGTGGTAACTTCAGTGACTACTGTAGGTGTTATCTCTTTCAACTATTGGTTGTCCACCTCAGTCAATTCAGCTTCATCATTCAGCACATCAAAAATATCAGCAACAAAAACCTCATGTTCAGATGAGGGTTATTGTTCATACTTATTCATTTGCACATCAATTAAGTTCTCATCTTCGAACACCTCGATTAATTGGATTGCGCTTTCCCGTACTTCCTCCATGGAGAGAAATTCCAAGGTTTCTTTGTCATACAAGAATAGATATGTATCTATGATCTCTGCTAAAAAGTCACAATCCTCGGGACATTGAGACACAAGCACACTCATCTCAGATACGACTTCTAAGGGTTTCAGCTCATGCATGATCTCTATCTGTATCTTGGCATTGCTGGAGCGGAAGGTGATCTCTCTAGTATCGTAGTCAATTACTGCCTCAATTGTTCAAAGGAACTGTCTCTCAAGGATCATCAGGGTATGGATCAAAGGTGTAGAGATGTTCATGTCCGGGACAATGAAATAAATAGGGAATGGAATCCCTTGATTGGTGATGATTGCATCCTCCAAGATGCCCCTAGACCGCTTGATGGATCGATCCGCGAACTACAGAATCATCTTGGTTGTCATGAGCAGTCCTAGCTCAAATTATGTGAGTAGTGATGCTGGAAAAAGCTTGATAGAAGAGGTCCAAGCTTCTGATATATCCAAGCTTCTGACTTTCTACTGTAAGTCCCCCAAACAAGTGTTGGACCAGGTTGGATTAGGGAATCTCATCATGGGGACATTTTTCTTGTAACTCTGTAAACCTCTCCCAATCCTCGTGGATGCATTCGTTAGTGTCTTGGGAGAAGTTTTCTATACGGGCATGCATCTCATTAAGTCGCCTCAAAGGATAGTATTTGTGCAAAAAGGCTGACTTAAATTCTTTTTAGGTTGTAATGACCTTCCCCAAGTGTTGATCCAATGAAGGGACTTATCCTGAAGGCTGAAGGGAAATGCCATCATCTTGACTACGCCTAGCAGTATACCAGGGTAGTGAGTCATACCGTAGATGCGCCCGAACTGTTGTAGATGAATATAAGGTTCTTTATTGGCATTTCTGCGGAACGTGGGTAGGAATGCCAATAGTTGTGGCTTTAATTCAAAATATGCATGGATGGCGGGAATCTAGACCCATTTAGTAATTTGTCCTGCCCCAAGATTGTATGTCTCTTTAAGAGTTGGCTAAGGTAGCTCTGCTCTAGGCTCATCTCCGTGGTCTTACTGCCTACACCTTTGGGGTCCTCTTCAAATCCTCCTCCCTGGTTTTCTCTCCTTCTCCTCAAGTCATTGAGCATGTCCTGGAAAGCGACTTGTTCTAGGGCCTGATCAGTGAGTTTCTGCTGGATTGCCTTAATAGAGGCAAGGATCTGGGCATCCACTACATTCTGATATGGATGCGGAACCTGATCTGGCTGAGGTGGTGGTTGCGGACCCTTCCCTTTTCCTCCAGGAGCCATCTCTATCAATTCCTGAGTCTGATTCGATCACAATTTCTGGCTCCAAATTGGGATCTTGATCTTTAAATGGAATAATGCCCCGATCAATCTGTATGGAGGCACGAGATGTAATAAATTGGTCTATGCTAAGGACAACACAGAAATTCATAAAGTAAGGCAATGTGTAAGGAATGAAATCAATAGACATCCAAAATGGGCAGAGTTCAAGACGAGAGTGATCCCAGATTATTGGAGAAGACGAGGAGTCTGGAGAGCGATTCACGGAATCTGAACCGGGTTCTCAGGAATCGCCCTGAGTTATTGGAGAAGTAGAGCGAATGGAATCGATGTGGGTGTTGACGGGGTCTCGACTAAGCCATCCATGTGTCGCTATCTCATAGGTCAAGAGGAAGATCAATTTAGAGGAATGATACAGGTTCAAACAAGGAATAAATGGAGTGTAATTTAATAGAAGGCTCTAAATGAGCAAGGGGTCAAGTTAGGAATCAAAATAAAGTACAAAAAGGTATACAATGTGCAAGACTATCTTTAAACATTAATCTAATTCAAACAAACACAAAATAAGGATAGTTTTACCCATTTAACACATTTGAAGCTGTAAGAATTCAGATATTTTTTATCTTTTTAATTTTATTGTTATTTTCAGGAAATCTTATAACAAGTCCTTAAGTACGCTAAGCCAATAGGAGTGTGTGTACTTCTAGGAAAATGCCCTATACTTCTTCCATCTCCTTTGTAACCTATGATATGTGCACTGATAGGTCCTTGAACTCGTGCCTGGGTGGCTACTCAGCTAAAGAAATATAGAGAGGAAGCCAATAGGTGAAACCAATACTTCTAACCTCGCTCACAACGGAATCACATGTGAGCGTACAAGGACCTACTCAGACGCAAACGGATTATATAGACACAACCGTGAGGGCGTGGCCTAAATCATGACTTCAGACCAAGTCAGATGCTCCACACAAGACGGGAACACCGTGCTCGACAAGGCACTACTCGGTCACGTACGATAGAAGCATCAATACTTCACCAACCCAGGTGATAACCAAGGTGCCACAGATCAAGATTTGGGCTCTTATCCTTAGAGGGTTGTGCCTCACTCAATCTGGAGCATACCTGAAAACAATGTGAGCTTTATGAACCCCAAATAATGAATGGTTCGTTACGAATTTTAATTAAGATCAAGTTTATTTAGCAGTCCCTTTTTTAATTTTTGGGTTTTCATTTTTTTTGAGTATTTTCAGAGCAAGCCATCTAACATTTTTTTGTAATTTTCCTTTGTTTTCTAATTGATATAAGCAAAGGGGAGAGAGGACAGAGAAGATGTGCAAGTCATCACTGAGATGGAAATATCACTTTATTGAGTAATGACGCATGCAAAGTGAGAATTATTTACAGTGCTTCACAGCTCTCTCCATGTGGGATGCAAGGCAGAATTGAAATATTTACACTATGTGGCGATATGCAAAAGCGAGAAAAAGACCTAAGTAGAGCTACTATTATCAGGAAGAATGAGATGATAATCACTCAAAAATTGATCCTATACGTCTGGTCTTGGAGACCTCTTGGTGCCTGTCACAATGGGTCCTGCAAGTGTTGTATAAGGTCTCTCATGGCTCGTGGTTCCAAGTTCAAGTAATTAGCAATTAATTTTTGACTAAGTGTAAGCGAAGTATACTATAGGTGCATGTAATGTTGATAGGGCCTTGGACCTAGCTACCGAGTCAAGCAACCTACTATCTAAGGGCTCACTCGCAAAAAACATATATAAACAAATGTAGAAAGCTCAAATCACAATAAACAAATAAAGCACATACGATAAACATGAAAAATCCGGTACGAGGCCCCCAGGTGAACATACACTAGGGCACTGGACATCGTGTGGTCGATAGAGTAGTGTCCAATTTAATTACAAATTATTTTGCAAAGATAAATCTCTCTCACATAAAAATAAAAAATAATAGGCTAAGTTTGCTCCTTCCCTCCTTCCATGTTCTACTCTCATGCTCTCTCCTGGTCGTCTCACTAAGAAAAGGCCAACCTTCGCTTGCCTCGGGTGCGCACTTCTAAGAGATAGCTCTCTTTAAGTGGTCCCTCCCAATAAAGATTAACAAGAAGAATGGATTATAAAAATCAAATAATTGTCAAAGAATAAATAACAGAAAAATCCAAGTGATTAATGAAGAGATATATATACAACAAAAATGTGCTACAATCCGTTGTTCCCCAGCAACGACACCTTTTGTTTTGACAGTGTCTAACGCATAGGAGGAAGTCGTACACTGTACACAAGGCGGGAGCGACGTCGCTGAACTTGACCCTCACAATGCCCTAGGTGGTCGAAACGCCAATCAACCCACACAGTATAAATCAATTAATGAAGAAGCAGGTGTGAATCTGAATTTATTATAAACCCTACATAAATTATTATACAGTGACAAACAGAGTAGGGTGTCGAATACAGGAACACTCGATGTAGCACTCAATATTATATATAATTAAATAATGAATAAATAATATCTGGATGTATATATAGACATGCACAACTTCCTAAGGATGTGGGTTTTAACTTTATATATTTATATTATCTTTTTATTTTTTTATTTTTATTTTGCTTTTATATCTTTAGATTTTGTATTTTCTTTTTCTTTTAAATATATAATAGAGGAACATATAAGAGTATATATATACACATTATAGTGCAATATAGATATAAATATAACTAAAAATAACTAAAAAGTACATAATTAAATATTTTTAGATTTTAAATATTTCTATTTCTGTGATTTTTAGCGAATTTTGCTAATTGTTAAGGATTTTTAAAGTTCCAAATGCATAAAATCAAGGAAATTTTAATTAGGTCAAGTAGTTTTGATATTTAAAAATGCTTAATAAGTCCATAAATTCTCAAAACAATTTTTAATATATAATAATATTTAAGTAAAAATATAGAGTAGGAACAAACATTTTTGGATTTTTAGAATAGTTTTTATAATTTTAATAGGATTTTGAGCTTTTTAATTTTTTTAGTGTTTTCCTTTTATATTTTTTTGGGATTTTCTGTCTGGAGGTATTATAAACTATAATAAGCACACACTATTTTTTGGAAATTTTTACACGTTTTTATATTTTTTGGATGTTTTAATGCAAATAAGGACTGGTCGTGGACTTTTTGACTTTTAGAAAATAGGAAAAGGGCATAAAATGCAAACGGAAATATATAACATGAAAAAGCATGCATCCATGTACCTAATCCTATTTAATTGGTTATTTTTAGGGTGCAACAACTATTTTTAATAAATAGGAAATAACTCACCAAAATATTTAACCTAGTAGGGCTATGATTGCAAATAAAATGAAAGACAAGGAACAAAGTGTAATCTAACACAAAGTTTAATGCTTCTCTACCAACTCAATATATTGAAAGATAATTAAAACAACCTGTGAGGGTGTTATGCAATATTTACATCATAAAACGTGCCCATGCATGTGACTCTGACATGGACTAAATTGCAATATACGAAAGTTTGAAGGGTTACAAACAATTACTCCACTACTTTTTAAACTTCATAGAATATTTACAGGACTTCTTAGCAAATACAAAAGGCACGAGGGAGGAATGGGAACATTACCCACTTAGTGCCTGGGATCCAACCATCCACGGGGTGCCGCTTGTCTGATCGTGTGGTCTCCTTCGCATACCCCTTTGCAGATATTAAACAGTCCAGATTCTGGACCGCTGTTGTTGATCAAATGGCATTGAGGAGCGATGCAGGAACAACCAAGAACACGTCGCCGGTGAACTTTGATCTTCCATGCCTCTATGCTCCAACGGTCAGTCAATCCTCCAACCGGCCCTGCAGGTAGCGAGGCTTCCTCCGTGTACAATGACAGTCTTCAAGGAAGGCAAGGGAGCTCGCGGTGCTCCGGTGAAGTCAAAGCACCTCGAGGTGCTCCAGGTGGTCATCAAGGTCCCAAACGCATCCTCAGACCTGCAAGTTGGCACCAAAACATTCTTGAGTCTGAGGACTATCTCCTCGACCTAGGGATGGATTGAAATGAAGGGGGAAATGGAATGGTGGGAGAGCTCCAGCATTAGGTGACGGAGGGAGCTCCGAATTCCTTCAATTCGGGCAGAATCGCATGGGATTTTATGGGCGGATTTCGGAGAAATCATGGGGAATCGAAATGAGGTGAGCAGATGGGTCGATTATGGTTGGATCACAATGAAATAGACGTGGAGCTTGAGCTCCAGGTCAAAGATGGATTTATCGATTAAACCTACTCCAAGCTATTAATCACCAAACTAAATGTTTAAACGAAACCTAAGGATTACAGAGTACCTAAGATGCAAAAAATAAGGCTCAACAGAGCCTGGGGGCTCTGGAGCAGAACCGGTTGGAGGAGCTCCGACAGTGGGGTGGATGCGCCTCCACCTTGGCCTCTCCTCCCTGCAAAACTCCAGCGACACCTTGCTATCACCACGAATAAGCTTTTAGGAGTGATTTGAGAGGCTAAAGACCTAGAGAGAGTAATCAAAATTCAAAAGGAGATCGGAGGGGTTTATTTATAGACATATTTTGAGCGAGTTTCGAGGATTTATTGCGTGCAATCGATCGAAGGTTGGTGGAGATTCTAGGAAGGGTGTGGATGAGGGACGAGATGGATACAATGGGTGTCTCAAGGGTAATGAATGAAGAATGGGGACGTGATAATTCAGTGAAGTAGGAGCCTCGTGACTTATGACATAAGTAAGAGGGGATGAGGTACAGTTGATTGAGGTCATCAAATGGAGACGCGTGGTTGGTTCACGTGGACCAACTAGGAAATTCCAAGGTAAATGCCTTGGAAAATGAATAATAAATAGTAACTAATTTTATTTTTTTTAGGCTATAAAATGAAATTTCTATTTTTATAGTATTTTATACGTTTTTTTATTGTTTATTAATTACAAGTTTATTTTTAGGTTTTTAATTATAGGTATAATTATCTATGTTTTTAGTATTTTATTTTTATTTTATAATTTGTTTTTTTAATTTTGTTTTGTTATTATATGTATTTAAAACTTATTTTTATACACTTAAATATATTTTGTTATATTTTTATGATATAATATTTACACTTTAATAAATATAGTGTATATTATATAGGTATAGTTATTGTATTTTCTTCTATGTATTTAGTGTTCATATTTTATTTTAATATAATATTTATGGTTTTATTTTAGTTTTAATATTTACATATGATATAAATAATATTTACACAATTGTAAAAATATAAAATCATAAAAAATATGGAAGAATAAATAAAATGAATATTTTATTCGAGTATATTGTGAAGTAGGGGTCCAAAACCTAACTTTCACATACTAACTCCAAAAAATATGAAACCACCTTCATTAAATAGCTTATTAAAAGTATATACAACTAAAAGTGATTTTGATACATTTTGATTTTTATTTGGGAGATATTGGTCTGTGAAGTTTGGGTATCAGGATTTTATTCTATGTATAAAATGTACACTGTATTTTATTTTTGTATGAAATAAATTTTGTATTTTTATATACATTTTTAACTACAATTTTTATACAGAGTTCTTTATTTCAGGTATAAATAATAACGAATAAAATAAGTCCCAAAAAGTAATTATTGGTCTATTTTGTAGAGTGATCTATCAGTTTTTTCTGTACAATTAGCTGCCCTATCTCCCCCTACTTTATTCCTTATCAACTAAGTCATCATGATGACAGAGTCTCAGGGGCTAGGGTCAGTTCAGTGTCCTTGACACTTCGCCCTTTTTCTTTTTTTCCTTTATTCTCATTTTTTGTCAATAAATACAATAAACGTACAATATTTTAAACAATATTGGGTACAAATTAATGGATGTTTATTTTGACAAATGATATATTCATGCATTCAACAAGGATTTAAAGGCAAAAATGAAAGAATAAAGGTGTTGAAATAGAGATTCATCACCACCTATACTTTCCTTTGTTAGTCCCTAGTAAACACTTATGCTTATAAGTGCGGAGAAGAAAATAAAGAAAAGAAAAAGAAGTAACTTGGAAAATAATTGATTATATTACTCTAAAAAATATCATGCTATGTACAATGCATGAAAAAAAATTTTGTAATGAAATTTTCAAACTTTTGAACTTTTTATGGATTTTTGAAGAAGGTTTTGCAAATTTTGATGCAATTTTTCAAAATGATTTTTGCAAATGTTTTTGGTATATATATTTTTGTTTTTGCTAATGTGTTGTTTTTTACTTTGAAAACAAAAGGTTTTAGCTAAGAAAATAGGGACAAATATTTACATGAAGATTCATCTTATTATTTACAAGAGTTTGGGTTTTTAAGAATTTACAAAGGATATGTTAATTATATTTATATACATATGTTTATACAATAAAGAATTTTGGTGTAATGTTTATATTCCTCAATGTTATTTGAACAACGATTTTTGAAATACTTTTGAAAACTATAGTCCAAATATTATTTTACATATAATTTTTACAAACATTTACAATCATTTGAAAATTATTTTGCAAAGGTTTTTCAAACAATATATATAGATTTTACAAAATATTTTCGCAACCATTTTCAAAACCATTTACAAATACGCTTTAAAACCATTTTATTTCACATAAAGAAAAGAAATTTTTACAATCAAAATATTTTACAATTGTTGAAAATATTTTACAAAGTTTCAAACAGTTTTCAAAAGATTTTGTAAATAGAATTTCGAACTATTTTCCAAAAATTTTGCAAAGCATTTTTTCCTGATTTATTAATCAGTATATACAAAGAATATGAGGAAATATAAACATAATTTTTATTAAATAATTTAATGAATTTGTATATATATATTTACAATGTTTTATCCATATTTATTGAAAATATGAAAGTAAGAGTTATGGCTAAAATATATACAAAGAATATATTGACCCTCATATACTTAGCTTGAGCTATGTCCTCATAGATCGGAGAGAAAAGGAAGATATAATTCGTACTAAGTATAGAAAAGTCTATACTACAACGATTAAAGAATAGGAAGTCAGTCGTCTCCCCTATACTTAGGATCAATTAATCCTAAGGATAGCAGTCTGTATACAAATGCAAGGAGGGTCGAGGTTGGGAAACGAAAAATTGAATTAGCAGCTCAGCATGTCTCCCGCTATATTTAGGGTAAAATATCCCTAAGTATAGAAAGAATGTCAAAAGTTGAGAGACATGCGAGGGATCAAAGAATGAGCACTCGAAAGCACTCACCCCCCATACATAGGATGAAGCATATCCTAAGTATAACAATGATGTATGGGATGAATGCAACTTTACGGAAGAATAAAAGAATAACGAATGAAAAGAAAAAAAGAAGAAAAGAATGACTAATTATTGAAAAAATTTTTGATGGCCTCATCTGATTGAGAATAATTATGAATGGTTGTGTGTCAGCTGACAAACCGGATATGACTATACTTCCATTGTCACGCACATGTTTCACTATGAACGGCCATGTCCACTTGCTTTTCAACTTCCCTAGGAGTAGTTTGAGGTTTGTATCCAACAGCCAAACTTTCTGCCCTGGTTCGAAGGTCTTGCGACGGATGTGGTTGTCATGCCACTTTTTGACCTTTTCTTTGTACATCTGGTTGTTGTCATATGCATACTCATGGAATTCAAGGAGCCGATTCAGATCCAACTTTCTCTTCTCTCCTGCCTTCTTTGAATCCAAGTTATAGACATTAATTGCCCATAATGATTTGTGAATAAGTTCCACGGGCAGATGGCATGGCTTGCTGTATACAAGGCGGTAGGGAGATATTCCTATTGGTGACTTGTACATCATCTGATAAGCCCAGAGTAATGAATCAATCAACTGTGACCAATTTTTCCTATCGGGGCATATGAGCTTCTTCAAAATTGTCTTTATATCCTTGTTGGACATGCAACCAGGTCATTGGATTGTGGATGGTACGAAGAGGTGACACGATGTCGAATGTAGAATTCATGTATTAGCTTCTTAATCTCTTTACTGAAGAAGTGGCTACCCCCATCAGATATCATGATTTTTGGGATTCTGAACCTTGCAATGATGTGATCTCTTAGAAGCCAACAAACGGTACGACTGTCGATGGTTCAGGTTGGGATAGCCTCCACCTAATGGTAGAACATACTCAAATCCCTGGTTGTTAGGGAACGTGCCCATAAAGTCAATGACCCACGGGTTAACACGTCTGAAATCTGAATATACATCAAGGGAACTGTGTCTCTTATTCCACCGGTACTGCATAGTCTTTGACAGTCAATGCAATGCTGGACAAAGTCTTCTACATCTTTGAATAGAGTCGGCCACCAAAGGTCGCATTGTAGAACTTTTGTTGTCATCCTTCTTCCAATGTGGTGTCCTCTTGATTCTATGGAGTGACAATGCTCGAGCACATTGTGGACTTCCTCCTGAGGAATGCATCTTCTCCAGATGCAGCCAGCTCCCTCATAAAAGAGATATGGATCCTCCCACTGATAGAAATGGATTTCTGACAAGAACTTGTCTCTCTTTAGCTTAGTCCAATAGTATGGAGTCTTCTTGGCTACAAGAAAGTTCACAATATCGGCGAACCAGGGGAGAAAGGTGTCTGAAAAAACAACTTCATCTTGGAAAGTCATTGTGATCGGCAATAGAATCTGCTCATGAGTGTTTATCTCTGGGAATCTTGACAAGTGATCAGCCACCACATTTTTTATTCCAGGTTTATTGTGAAATTCAAGGCCAAATTCTTGGAGCAGAAGGATCCATCTAATCAACACTGGTTCAGCACCCTTCTTGACTTGTAGATACTTGATGGCCGAGTGGTCTGTATACACAATGATCTTGGATCCAAGCAGATGGGATCTGAATTTCTCTAGGGCAAATACCACTTCCAACAGGTTCTTGTTAGATAGTGTGATTTCTTCGTGCTTCGTTGAGAGTTCTGCTGGCATAGTGAATAGCAAATTGGATATGATCTCTTCTCTGTCCTAGAACTGCCCTAATGGGATAATCATAAGCATCAATCATGATCTCAAATGGTAGAGACCAGTATGGTGATTGATGGATAGAGGTCTGAGTTATTATTTTTTTCAACTGAGTAAAGTCTTGGAGGACTCTGTCATCTAAAATAAAGTTGGCCTCCTTGCATGGAAGCTCGGTCAGAGATCAAGTGATTTTTCGGAAATCTTTGATAAATCATTAGTAGAAACCGACGTGCCCTAGGAATGATCTGACCTGTTTCAAATTTGTAGGTGGCTCTAGCTTTGAAATCACTTTTACCTTTGTTGGATCTACCTCCATGCCATGCTTCGAGATGACATGGCCGAGCACAATACATTCAGTCACCATAAAATCGCTCTTCTCCCACAAGAGCACAAGGTTCACTTCACAACATCTTTTCAGAACACGATCTAAATAATATAAACATTGATTAAAGCAATCTCCATAGACTGAGAAATCATCCATAAACACCTCAAGAAAACTTCCAACCATATATGTGAATACTACCAACATACATCATTAGAACATCGCTGGAGTGTTGCACAACTCGAACGACATTCTGCGGAAGGCATATGCCCCAAATGGACAAATGAAGGTTCTCTTCTCTTGACCTTCAGGAGCAATGGTGACATGATTATAACCAGAATATCTATCCAAGAAACATAAATATTCCTTTGCGGTCAGTCTTTCGACTACCAGGTCGATGAAGGGGAGTGGGAATGGTCTTTCTTGGTCTCTAAATTCAGATGTCTGTAATACACGCAGATGTGCCAGGATGTTGGAACTCTGGTTGCGATCTTCTCTCATTTGTCATTCTTGATCATGGTGATCCCTGACTTCTTTGGTACAACATGTAGGGGTCTCACCCACTTTGAGTTGGAGATGGGATATATGAATCCCGCATCACACCATTCATGATTTCATTCATTACAACCTCCCAAGGATTTGGATTCAATCTGTGCCGGAATTCACGCAAATGTTTGTTATCTTCTTCATGGTATATGTGATGCGAGCACAGTGAGGGGTTTATAGGTATGATATCTTCCCTCCTATGGCCTTGCAGTTTCTTTCTAGAGCCTCGAGCAAATGAGATTATTGTTCTCTGTTTGTTTTGAATTTATGATTACGAGGGACGTGTTTGGCGCACCCGCAAGGAAGGCATACTTCATATTTGCAGGAAGTGGCTTGAGCTCAGGTGGGGCTTCGTTCAGCTCAGCGGTGACTTCAGCTACTGTGTAGGGTGATGGTGTCAGGTCTTTCATCTGTAGTGTGTCCACCCTTGGCACTGTAGGCTCTGAGTGCAGTATTGTATAGAATTCTTCGATGATTGAATCTTATTCAAAAAATCTACAATGATGTCATCTTGCTCTTACAAGGACAGGCGGTCATAAATACATTCATCAGGCATCTCAACAAAAATCTCATCTTCAAGGATATCTGGGAACTTGACTGTGTTGTCCAAGACTTCCTCTATGGAGAGGAAAGCTTAGGTTTCAATGTCATCCATAAACATATTTCTATCATGAATTTCAACCAAAAAGTTACAGTCTTCTGTTTGTTGTTCTTTCGGCTCACTCTCGTCTGATGCAGATGCTGAAGGTTTATGCACTTGGATCATCTCAACCGACACTTTATCACTGTTTGAACGGTTTGTTATATGCCCAGTGCGATAGTTTACCATGGCCTCAGTTGTTCGAAGAAATGATTGTCCAAGGATTATCGAATTGTGCAGAAAAGGAATTGAAGTGTCCATGTTCAGAACTATGAAGTCTGCAGAAAATTTCATTTTATGAATGGTGATGAAAACATCTTCCAGAATTCCTTAGGGCCGCTTAATGGATATGTCTGTGAATTGCATAATCATTCTGGTGGACTTGGGTGGTCCTAACCCAAATTATTTGAGCAGTAAAGTGGCCAGCAGGTTGATTGAGGATCCATTGTCAAGTAGAGTTCGGTAAAACTCTTGATCAAACATCTGGCATCTGTCTAAAGGAGCTCCCATATCCTTACTTTTTTATTGGAGATTGCTAATTGCGTTTACTTTAGCCACAGTGAGGATATGCTTCACATTTCTTTCACGAGCTTTGTGCGGCTATCTCTTTGAGGTACATGCCTCCTTGAGACCTTTCTTGATATTAAGCACGTACTTGATGGCTTTGAGAACATGCATTTCAAGAACAAGATTCTGAATTATTTCCACCACATCAGGGTAAGACAAGGCAGTTTTTAAATTTTTTTTGTTTTTAGATTTTCTAATTGCATCCAGAAATGGAATAGTTACATAATCAAAAATAGTAGTAGGAATAATGTTCTTAATTACATCAAAATTTGTGCCCACATCAGGCTGTACATGTGAATGACTAAAATGAGCACGATCATACAGGAAAGGTGGGAATCCAAAATCATCAATCGAGGCTCCATCGACTAGCATCGAATCAACTACTGGTGTGGTCTCCTCCAAGGTTGGATGGCTGATGCTTCGGCTGCTATTGTTTGTGTTATCTTTTTTGCATTTTTGATCTTGCTAATTTTTTAGGATTTTTGATGGTGCTTCTCCTTCTTCTTCTTCTTCCTCACCCGACTTGGTTGCTGGTCCGGCTGATGCAGAAGAAGGCGACGACTCGCCCGCAGTTGCTTTATTCTTCCCCTTGCATGTGGCTGATGGCTGCAAGGTTCTACCGCTCCTGAGTGTGACAACATTAGATAAATATAAATCATTAATATCTGACTATGTAAGACTGGAGGGGACTTCACAGATTACCTTCTCTTTCTTCTTAAAACTATTGAGGTTTGCCTCCACCTATGCGGGAATGAAGGTCTTGGATACGGTGAGATAATCCAACTTCTGGCTAAGATCTGCATAGCCCTTAACAAGTTGAGAGAGGCAGTCCAAGGCAGAGTTCACAGAAGATGCAGCCTCAGATATTGCAGCATGCTGGCCACACTAATATTATTGATGGTGTTGAGACTGATGGTTGGGGTACTAAGGATGATACTGAGGAGAAGGGTGATGTTGTTGGTACTACAAAAGAGGGAGCTGCAGATAGGGCACAACCGTATATTGTTGGTTTTGCTGATATTACCGATACTATGGTTGATGATACTGGTTCTATCTCCAATTACCATGGAATTGTGGATATTGTTGGTATTACTGGTGTAGAGGCCGGTTGTTCTAGACAAACCTCCCTCCCTACTGTTGTTGGAACTGGCGGGAGTTAGCGGCCTGACCCTGCTGAGGTCCGCCTGGATGGGTCGGTTGTGTATCATTTGACCATACGTTATTCACCTCCTAGATGAGAGGTGGTGGAGGAGAGAACTGATCTGGAATGTACTGGGGCTCTGTCTCGTAGACGACCAGCTACTGTTGTGATAGATGCGGAATGTATGGCTCTAGGGCTTGCACGTAGTAGACGTGTTGAACCACTAGTTTTTGTTGACTCGACTGAGGAGGATGTGGCAGTGCTTGTTCCTTTGTCTCAGCTAGAGGGGGAGTCGATGCTGACATGGAGTTGTAGGAACTAATTATGCTCACCAACAACTCCAGCTACTTGGTGATTTGATCTAGCATGTCCATGTGTTGCATCCTCTGTTCAATCACAACAAGTTTTTCCAGGTCCTGTGATCGTTTTTCGATTATGTCTACTTTGTACAAATGTCTCCCAATAATGCTCAGATTGGAGCTCTCACCCCTGTCTGGCTCGTGGGATGCTGCCATATGCATAGGCTTCTGAATATTCTATGGCGGGTGCTGATAGGAATGGGACGACGATAAAGTGGCATCTCCTTCGGGCATTTCTTCAAAGATCTACCAGATGACGTCCTCATCTTTGTTGAAATGTGAGCCACCACAAGCGACATCCACAAGCTTCTGACTCTCTATTGTAAACCCCCCCAAAAAGTGTTGGACAAGGCTAGTCCTAGGAATCTCATGATGGGGACATTTTTTGTGTAACTCTATAAACCTCTCCAAAGCCTCATGGATGGATTCGTGAGTGGCTTGGGTGAAGTTTGCTATGCGGGCCCACATCTAATTAAGTCGCTAATGAATCTCGTATTCATCATACTAAAAATCATTAATTAAACCCCTGGCTTAATCAAACCAATAAAATTCACCAATAATTCCTCCTTCTTATACTGTATTATATTGTGTATAAATAACCCTTAATTAATTGTATTTAATTACAATTATTTTCTTTGTAATTATTTTCTTATCAAAAACCCCAAAAATTAGGTAGATCAATTGTCTATAATTCACTAACCCTTAATAAGAATAAGAAAGTACAAAAACAAATCAAAAGATAAAAATCGGTGTTTTTACCCTCTTAAAAATATTCCCCCAAAATACTTTTTAGTACAAATGACCTCTTTTGACTTTTTGTCCTACACGAAACTTGTAGATCTCATCGAGAAGAACAACTTTCATGTTTTGACTTTTTCCTAATTTTGCTTCTAACTATTTCTTTTGTATTTATCTTTACTTTCGCTTCTCTAATTTTCTGATTGGGCCACGTGGCGCCTTCTGGGCCACCCACGTGGCCCATCCCCCATCCACCACCCGACCTCTCCAGGATACATCTAATCATCATCACCTGCCTCCATCTCAGCCCTTCATTTCCGCTTCACTCAGAGTCGTCAGATCTGCTAAAAGATCTGATCAGCACCATTCAACTCTACCTCATTCTTAGCCGACAGATCCTCTTATCATCCTACGTCAACTATCACTCCACGTCACCCCACTCTTCTCCACCGTTTGATATCATCCACCTTCTCATCTCAACCGCTCACCTCCGCACTCATCTCAGTTGTTCGATCTGATCCTTGATCTGATCCACTCCCTTCAACCATGCCTTCATCTTGACCATTGGATCGCAGGATCCAACGGTTAGGGCCCCGTCCCCTATCTCCCAATGCCTATCTCTCCAGTCGTTACACCATGCAAGACCTTCGCTCCCTTCCATCTTTATCCTTCGCTCCAGCCACCTCCTCCCTCTCATAACGGGCACCCCATGTAGTCGTTTCTTCCTCCATCCTCTCGTGTCATCCCTCATCCTATCTCCATTACTCCTCTGCATTCACTCCTCATTCAATCACCCCCCTGCAACCCTTGAAACGATCTGAATACCTACACCTTAAATACCTTGCCCTCGCCACCTTGTCGCCTCATCCACCATTCACGGGGGCTTCGGCCCTGCCTCTGGCTCTCCGGTGACAACGGAGGAGTCGTATCTCAAGGTGAAGACGACCGTGACACCCATGTGTGATACATGGCCTTCCTGACCATGTCGCGGCACCTCCCGTGACCGCTGAGCTCCGTGCATCAGCCGGGCACGCTGGGTGAAGACCACGAGCTCCAACGGAACTCAACCATAGGCTACTTCCTCCGTCGATCTCCTGGCTCCAGCCAAGTATTTCTTTATTTTCGTTTTAATTACCTTTAATTTTTCCGACTCCCTCACTCGCCGCCCTCCTCACCTGACCATCTCACGACCTTAACAACTCATCGAGCACCTTTGCCAACCACCCTTCTCTTCTCCAAGACCTCCCCCGCTCCGACCCCCTTCTGTCCACTTCACCGGAGAAGAAGAACTCAGGCCGCCACTCCCGTCGCTCCCCACAGCCTCCATATCACTCAAAAAACACTCTTGCACGTTCACAAATGCACGCTTCGGCTATCTAACATTCGCAGGACTTCAATGGTCGGAGTTCGCAATGCCTCTCCAATCCAAGCTCCAACTCTGACGATGCTTCTCTGCCTCGCTCTTCCAGACACCGATGGAGCTACATCGTCGTCCGAGCTTCAATTCCCAACCCTCGTGGAGCTTCCTCGACCATCATGCAGGCCGCTAGAGCACGGAGGAGCAAACAGCAGGTCGCCGGAGCCCCGCCTTCTCTGTTGGCCTATAGAGGAGAAGACGCTACAGGTGTCGTCCGATCATCTAGATCGGACAGCTAAGATGATGACACGTGGATGACCAAGCCTCAATCCAAACCAGCAGCCTCGGCCTCACCGAACCTCGCCACGAGCCTCTAGGTGCTGCCACGTGTCCCGAGCCAACCGCGAGCCCTGAGCCAAGGCCCCTCACATGCACCTCACGTGAGGGTTTAGGTAATTTGCACGAAAGACCCTAGAACTTTTTCTATTTGCATATTGGTCCCCAGACACGTTCCTCATGGGCATGCCTGGGTAATTTACAGGGATGCCCTCGCAACTTCTGGAATTTATAGAAAGGTCCCTACGCATATGGAAAAATTACAAAGGACCCCTACCGATTTTTGGTATTTACATTTAGGTCCCTCCAAGGACCTAAATGTAATATTTATCCTTTTATTTCTTGCATTGTATTTACAGTTATACCCTTGCATTGTTTTCTTCATAAGTTGAGCATCTTTGGCCCAAATTGCATGATTTTAGTGTCGTTTTGATCCTTGTTCCTTCATCTACATCATGGCATGTCTAATTTTCTCATCTGATATAATTTTAAAAGAAGTGATTTTTAATGTTAAATGATGACCTTGCTCCACTTGTTCTTTCTCTGATTTGATGACTGATCTTACTGTGGTGCTTAAAATGACCTTGACTTCAAACCATATTCTGTTGCTCAATTTAAGTAATTTTTTTAGGGCATATGTGTAGTCCTTTATTCTGCATGCAGTTATCTTTGCATGATTTTCGTGCATCCTCTAAAAATTGCATAAATTCAATTAAAAAAATTGCATGCATCACTCTATTGCATTGTAACTAGTATAATGCATTGGCACCTGCATGAAGGCATGTAATTGAGAATTTATTCAAACTTGTTCTTAATTAATCTAAATTCAATAAATAGATAGAGTAGTATGTCCCTGTGTTCGGCCTTGGTAGATTTTCCAAGTAAAAAAACTCCACAACATTCGAAGATAGCGGTATTTTGATTGACCGATTTTTGCCTCCTATACTACAATTCATTATTATTAAAGAGGAGGATTTCACGTTCATCAAATGGTGTCGTTGTCGAGGACACGACTCACATTCATTTATTTATTTAGTTTTGGTTTTATTTTATGTTGAATATTTTCAGGATTCATAGGTCTTCCCTTCATGCATTATTTTTGCATCATTTCTGCTGATTTAATTCCTCTCTATTTTCTTAACATTTCTCTTTTGTGGCAGGGCCCATGAAGATCGAGGACTCTTAATCTCCATGGAGGCGTGGAGTTGGGAGCTCCCACTGAAGAGGTCGCAAAAGTTTTGGTGGAGATTTTAGGACTTTTTAGCAGTCTGCCTGCATTTGCATATTGTAAAACAATGTGTTGCATGTGCATTTTTAACAGTCCTCATTAGAGGGCTTACATTCTGTAATAAAAAGTAGATCACTAGATGATCTACCCCCCCTACACACACACACACACTTGCACATATACACTCACCCTCTCTCCCCCCTCTTTATATATTTCACAATCTCTCTCTCTCTCACCCCCCAATCGTCATCTTCTGTAAAAACAACCCCCTGTGCCCTTGTATCATAGTGTAATTATTCCTCCTACCTCAAGAACCTCCCCCCCCAACTCAGATCCGTTACTTAGGCTATTTGTAGCCTAAGTATAGGGGGCCCGCCTATTCATCCATCCCTCTAATTGTCTTCTTGTACTTAGGCCAATTTTTAACTAAGTATAGGGGGACCCTCCTCCTCAGTTCCTCTATATCACCCAATATTTGATCAAGCCATGGTTTCGTATCACTTGTGCTATGAGTACATAGCAAAGTTTAAGTATAGGGGGTATACCGTATATTATTGTATATTTACTTTAGCCATAGCTCGTATTTTTAAAACTTTTTTAAATTCTTTCTTGGGCTTGGTTTTAGTGTTCCTGTGAACTGAGTTTTGTAAAAACCTTGTAAAAATTATTTTCTTAAAACTGAAGGATTAATTTTTGTAAATAACCCCTTTTTAAAAAAAACCCTAAAAATTTAGAAAAATAAAAAATGTTTCTTTGAATTAGACCCCGACTACTAGGCTCAGTAGATACCTTCAGTGAGGGAACTTCAGTCTTCCTTAGCAGAGTGGGTGGTTTAGATGACAATGTATATGGCTCTGTCCTTAAGGAACATGGGTTCGTCTAACGGCCCGTACTTACACCCATATTGGCTGAGAGTAGATACTTTTATTCATTTGAGCCTGAGCCAGTCATTGTCTCTCCAAAGAATTAAAAAAATGAAATTGAAAAAAAAATCAATTAAAATTCATAAATATATGCAAAAACAAAAGTCACTAACTAAGGAGTTGGTGTATTTCTGACACAATCACATTCACTCAAGGCTTGAGCATTTTGAGGACACTGGATTTCTGTGATCTAAAGAGTCTGAGTTAACATGCCTTTGTCATTAGGGTTTTTAAACTTAATTATCCACACTTCCCTGGTTCGAAAGATTTGAGCGCTATATTGCACTCTTCATCTCTACCTTCAAAGAATGATCAACACAATCCCTTTCACAACTGCATGATTGATGAGATGAGTTGATATATCACTTGAGGAACTAGGACAAGAGATTTGAGTTTAGACCCAATCTAATGATATTCGAGGATGGGATAAAGTTAATGAAGGCTTTAGAAAACCTGAGTGTCAGCAAAACCCTAGCCAGTATGTAAACAAGATTCATATGCTATCTCTTTCATATCTACCTATGTGCCAGGGTGTGAGGAAACTTAACGATAATTGTTGATAAGTGTGCGCCAACTTTTGGTAAAAGTAGTAAAGCTAGCCAACAAAAGAAAAGAAATGTCAAAGATAAGCTCTAATCCAAAGTCAAATTATGAATGAGCTTCCACCAATGGCAAACGCTCCCAAACATTTTGAAAGTGTCTACTTAAACCAAGCGCTAATTAGGACCAAGAAGTCGGGCTGACACCATAAAAGGGCTCTGCATCGTAAGCGATACAAGTCTGGTTGTCGAAGGTATCTCTCAAAAGAGACACACCCCGGTGTACTCCCAGAAAAACAAGTGCATACGACTCCAAATTCTCTTGGCGATCACATTGATCAACAAAATAAAAATATACTTGTGTTGAGTAATAAGGCACTCGAGAGGCACCTTGTTTCAATGTGAGGAAGAGAAAATCAGACACAATCCTATGCCCTCCATCATCTAGCCATCCATCTAAACATTCAAGTCTGACAAACTAATGAGATGGTTGACTGAAGTAAGAATAGACTTATTCCCTAGTGTTGAGGATTAGGTCTAGAGGAGAGTCTCTTGGATTGGAACTTTGGGTGATATCTCGACTTGACTCTCATGAATGCAGTACACTAAAAATCATATCCTTATATTATATGTACAAAACGAGAGTCTGATAATTAGAGAAGTTGGATTCCTTCTGACTAAGGCTTGGATAAACCCAGAATTTTATGATCACTTAAATTAAGGGTCATTGAAAGATTGAGCCTTGAAATCTTCCCTTGCACTGTCAGGAATTAATCCGACTCCTTCATTCTTTAGATGCTCGAGGGCGAGCATGGTTTAAGTACAGGGGTATGATGAATCTTGTATTCATCATGCTAAAAATAATTAATTAAACCCTTGGCTTAATCAAACCAATAAATTTCACCAACAATTCCTCCTTTTTATACTGTATTATATTGTGTATAATTAACCCTTAAATAATTGCATTTAATTACCATTATTTTCTTCGTAATTATTTTCTTATCAAAAATCCCTAAAAATTTGGTAGATCAATTGTCTATAATTTATGAATCCTTAAAAAATACAAAAACAAATCAAAAGAAAAAAATCGGTGTTTTTACCCTCTTAAAAATACCCCCCGAAAATACTTTTTGTACAAATGACCACTTTTGACTTTTGTCTAACATGAAACTTGTAGATCTCATCGAGAGGAACAACTTTCATGTCTTGACTTTTTCTTAATTTTGCTTCTAACTATTTCTTTTGTATTTATCTTTACTTTCGCTTTTCTAATTTTCTGATGGGCCACGTGGCGCCTTCTGGGCTGCCCACGTGGTCCGTCCCCCTTCTGCCACCCAGCCTCTCCAGGAGACGTATGATCATCATCACCCGCCTCCATCTCAGCCTTTCATTTCCGCTTCGCTCAGAGTCATTAGATTTGCTCTAAGATTTGATCAACACCATTCAACTCCGCCTCATTCTTAGCCAACAGGTCCTCTTATCATCCTACGACCACAAGCACTCCATGTCACCCCACTCTTCTCCACCGTTTGATAGCACCTGCCTTATCATCTCAACCGCTCACCTCCGCACTCATCTCAGCCATTCGATACGATCCTTGATCTCATCCACTCCCATCAACCACACCTTCATCATGACCGTTGGATCGCGGGATCCAACGGTTAGGGCCTCATCCCCTACCACCCAACGACTACCTCTCCATCTGTTACACCATGCGAGACCGCTCCCTTCCATTTTTATCCTTCTTTCTAGCCACCTCCTCCCTCTCCTAACGTCCACCCCATGTAGTTGTTTCTTCCTCCATCCTCGTGTGCCATCCCTCATCCTATCTCCATTACTCCTCTGCTTTCACTCCTCATTCAAACACCCCCCGCAACCCTTGAAACGGCCAGAATACCTACACCTTAAATACGCTGCCCTCGCCACCTTGTCACCTCATCCACAATTTACGGGGGCTTCGGCCCAACCTCTGTCTCTCCAGTGAGAGCGGAGGACCCGTATCTCGAGGTGACGATGCCCGCGACACCCAGGTGTGATCCATGACCTTCTCGGCCATGTCGCAGCACCTCCGGTAACTGCTGAGCTCCGTGCATCAACCGAGCATGCTGGGCGAAGACTGCGAGCTCCAACGGAGCTCGACCATAGGCTATTTCCTCCGCCGATCTCCTTGGTCCGTCCAGGTGATTCTTTTTTTTCTTTTTGATTTCCTTCAATTTCTCCGACTCCCTTACTCACCGCCCTCCTCACCTGACCATCTCACGACCTTAACCACTCATCGAGCACCTTTTCCGACCACCCTTCTCTTCTCCAGGACCTCCCCCGCTCCGACCCCCTTCTGCTCCACATCGCTGGAGAAGAAGAACTCAGGCCACAACTCACGTCTCTCTCCACGTCCTCCATATCACTCTCAAAACACTCTCGCACTCTCGCGCATTCACAAATGCTTGCTTCGGCTATCTAACATTCGCAGGACTTCAATGGCTGGAGTTCGCAATGCCTCGTCGATCCAAGATCCAACTCCGATGATGCTTCTCCGCCACGCTCTTCCATACATCGATGGAGCTAATCGCCGTCCAAGATTCAACACCCAGCCCTCATGGATCTTCCATGACCATCACGTAGGCCGCTGAGCACGGAGGAGCAAACAACAGGTCGTCGGAGCCCCGCCTTCTCCGGTAGCCTACGGAGGAGAAGACGCAATAGGTGTCGTCCGATCATCTGGATTGAACGGTTGAGGTGATGACACGTGAATGACCAAGCCTTAAATCCAAACCAGCAGCCTCGACCTCTCCGAACCTCGCCACAAGCCTCCAGGTGTTGCCATGTGTCCCGAGCCAACTACGAGTCCCGAGCCTAGGCCCCTCACGTGCACTCTTCGTGAGGGATTGGGTAATTTGCATGAAAGACCCCAAAACTTTTGCTAATTGCATATTGGTCCCTAGGCACGTGCCTCACATGCGTTCCTGGGTAATTCACAAGGATGCCCTCACAGCTTCTGGAATTTGTAGAAAGGTCCCTACGCTAATGGAAAAAATGCAAAGGACCCCTGCCGGTTTTTGTTATCTACATTTAAGGTCCCTCCAGTGACCTAAATGTAATATTTATCATTTTTTTTCTTGCATTTTATTTACGATTATGCCCATGCATTGTTTTCTTCATAACTTGATTATTGTAGGCCCAAATTGCATGATTTTAGTGTCGTTTTGATCCTTATTCCTTCATCTACATCATGGCATGTTTAATTTTCTCATATGATATAATTTTAAAATAAGTAATTTTTAATGTTAAATGATGACCTTGCTCCACTTGTTCTCTCTGATTTGATGACTGATCTTACTGTGGTGCTTAAAATGACCCTGACTTCAAACCATTATCTGTTGCTCAATTTAAGTAATTTATTCAGGGCATATGTATAGTCCTTTATTCTGCATGCTATTAGCCTTGCATGATTTTCATGCATCCTCAATTGCATAAAAATCAATTAAAAAATTGCATGCATCACTCTATTGCATTGTAATTAGTATAATGCATCGGCATCTGCATGAAGGCATGTAATTGAGAATTTATTCTCACTTGTTCTTAATTAATCTAAATTGAATAAATAGATAGAGTAGTTGTGTCCCTATGTTTGACCTTGGTAGACTTGCCAAGTAAAAATACTCCACAACATTCAAAGATTGTGGTATTTTGATCGACCGATTTTCGCCTCCTATACTACAATTCATTATTATTAAAGAGGCATATTTCGTGTTCATCAGTCGCCCCAAAGATAGTATTTGTGGAAAAAGGCTGACTTCAATTCTTCACACGTCATGACGACCTTCCCCAAGTGGTCGATCTAATAAAGGGCCTTTTCTTAAAGGCAGAAGGGAATTGTTGTCATCTTGACTACGCCTAGATGTATACCAGTGTAGTGAGTCGTATCGCATATGTGCATGAACTGTTGTAGATGAATATAAGGTTCTTCATTGGCATTTCTACGGAAGGTGGGTAGGAGCGCTAATAGTTGTGTCTTTATTTCAAAATGAATGTGGGCGGCATGAATCTAGACCCATTCAGTAATTTTTCCCACCCCAAGATTGTATGTCTCTTTGAGAGTTGGCTTGGGTTGCTTTGCTCTAGGCTCGTCGGTTGGGCCTCTACAGCCTCCACCTTCGGAGACCTCATCAAATATGTGGAAATTACCTAAGTATTTCAACAAATGTGTTGAAATTTATTACCTAAGTATTAGAAGTTCTGTGTTGACCTTAACACAGACTGATTAGTTACATCAGTTTATTTCAGAAGAAGGAGTAGGCTGCTTTTGGATAACACGTGAAGAAGAAAGAGATGCGGAGCTCTCTGCCACCTCCTCAAAAATCTTATATAATACACCCTCATCCTTGTTGAAATGTGAACCCCCACAAGTGGCGTACACCAATCTCTTGTTCTCTAAGATTATCCCCCCAAAGAAGTTCTGAACTAAGCTCGTTTTTGGAATGTCGTGATGGGGGCACTTCTCCGTCAAATCTTTGAACCTTTACTATGCCTCGTGAATAGGCTCATGGGACAAGTGGGAGAAGTTATCTATCAATGATCGCATCTCGTTGAGGTATTCGAGTGGATTGTACTTTCTAAGAAAAGCATACCTCAAGTCTTCCCAAGATGTGACAATCTTGCCCAGATGATTAATCCAATAAAGGGCCTTGTCCATGAGACTGAATGGAAAGGTTGTCATCTTCACTATTCTAACGGGATTTTAGGGTAGTGGATGTTTCTACAAATGCAATAAATGCTAGAGGTGAATGTAAGTCTACTTGTGAGTGTGTCCATGGAATATCGAGAGCAAAGTCAGAATAGTGGGCTTCAGCTCAAAATGCTCATGAACCGTAGGAATCTGTATCCATGTCATGACGTGTCAAGCTTCTAGGTTATAGGGATCTCTTAGCGCACGCTTCGGCTAAACTGTTAGTTGCTCAAGATCGTCTCCCCCATTCCCACCTCCTCTAATTTGTCCATCCTCCTCTCTCCTCTCTGTTATGTCTTGTCTCAGCTCTAAGATCATGTCATGAAGACCAGTCTGGATGTTGGCGTGCTCAGTAAGCCAAGCTTGGACGGCTTGAATTGATGCCAACATCGTCAAGTTGATCTCATGCTTCTCAGTCACTGGACCCTTTCCCTTCGACAGTGCCATCAAGTCCTCAAAGTCTGAATTAGTCTCTAAGAAGGTGCATGGCACTCGATTAATTCTCAAGAAAATTGAAGTATCAAATGATAATTCGAGATTAGAGTTAGTCTCGAATAAGGGATTTATTGGTGAAAGAAATAAAGAAGTAGAAAAAGAAGTAAATTCGAGAAGAGATTCATATTGGATTGGTGAAGACGAATGAAATGGAGTGTATAAAGATAATCTTGCAAAGTTCGAGCACAAAATACTCCAATCCAACATCTTCAATATCAAGAGGCAGGATGCAAGAACATGAGGTCAAACAAGAAGAAGAAAATGAAGTGAAGGCGTGAAGTTCGCAGAGGGATCTTTAACACTAGAAATCAAACACAACACAAACCCCTGATTCACCAACTGAACACAAGTGAAGACCGTTAAGGTTCGGTCAATTATCTTTTAAATTTTAGTTTAGTGAATCTAAAAAAAGTTGCTTACTACCAAACACACAGAGTGAGTCACCTCTATCGCCTAGCGTACATCCTGAAACCTCCCCAATCAATGGAACCATCTGCCCAGGAGGCCAGGATCAATAACAGGCCCAAAGAAAGATAAGAAGATGAGTGCTGCAAAATGATTTTCTAACGTCTTAGTCAAGTGCTTGCATCTCAATCGTACACCATAGATAAATGTACTGTACAGGAGTATAGGGAACAAGTCTAGGGATTTGGGCTCTAAGACTACGTCCTCACCCAGTACTCTGTCAGGAGGTAAGTACCTGCAAACAATGAGGGGGTTACTCTCCCCGAAACAATGAAAGATTTTTCGTTACGTTTTATTTTAGGTCAAGTAATTTTAGCAATCCCTTTTTTACTGGTTATCACTATTTTGGATCTTTTTCAAACAAATAATCTAACTATTTTTCCAATTCCTTTATTTTCTAAGTGATAAAAATCAAGAGAGGAAGTCGAAAAAGCTGATGCGACGAAAAATCAATGATGCATGCACGAGTGAAGAAATGTGTACCTTGCTCAAGCAATCTACATGCAAAATGATCCTCACATAAAATAAAGATAAGAAACTAAACTAATCTAAATGATGCTTTGGAAGCATCCTAAGCAGTAACTTCTATTAGCGGGCAAGAACCAATTATTTGACTAGTCCAATCCTACGATCTAATCTATAGGAATAGACATTCTTATTAAGGGTTGTGGACCTAATCAGTCACCTTGCTCAATCAAGATAATAAAACCTACTTCTAAGGGCATGAGCACAAAAAACTATGATAAAACAAATAAAAAAAAGATGGAGAAAGCACAAATTCGATTAGGTCCCCCAAGTGCACCGAGACTTGGTGAAACAGACCCCGCAACCACAAGAGTCTAATATCCAAATAAAAGTAGAAAAAGGAAAGTACCAACAATTATTACAAATTAATTACAAAATGGAAATAAAGGCTAAAAATAAAACAAAAAATAAATGCTCAAGTGGTCCTCCAAATCTACTGCTTCTCTCCTATGCCCTCCTTTGCTCGGTGAAGAAACGAGTCGCCTTTGCTTCGCTCGTGTGCGCCAGCGCTCCTAGGATTGATTATCTCACTTGTCGAACCCTCGAAAGAGAGATAGAAACAAGAAATGTGTCACATCACAATTATGAAAAATATAAGTGAATAAAAGAAAGAAAATAAAGCAGAAAAAAACAAACACATAGGTGGATATGAAGCAAAATGATAAGAGCAAGTAAAAGTGATCTCAAATGAATTCCAAAGTCTGGTATTCAGGAGATTTTGGTGTCCGATAAATTGGATCCTACAAGCACTGTGCAAGCTCCCTCACAACATGCGGTTTTCAAGATGAGTTCTCATTCCTCAATAAGATGCAAATCCACAACAATATACATAAAGAAAATATAGACAAAAATAAAATGAATAAATGATAGAAAATAAGAAACATAAAATAAGAAACAAATGACACAAATATAGACAAAAAGAAAAGAAAGAGACAATATACAAAATTCAAGAATAGCAGGCCAAAGGGGAAACCTAGCTAACCTCATCGTGCCTCCCCGGTAATGACACCACTTGTATATTGAAACTTTAAAAATATTTTTATTTAATAGCTAAAAATATCATCGTTATCTCAAAAATGCCTAAATACAAAAAAGTTATTAATTATTATCTGCAACTCTCAAGCAAACAATTAAAGAAGGAATGTAAGCACGAAATTTAATTGTTATTTATTTACCTGTATAGCACACATGATCGAACTCGGGGAGGCAACAATGAATCCCGAGGGTTATTTAAATCAATGAAAAATGAAAGAAACAAAAGAGGGGTCTATTTATGCAATTCTTTGTTTTCTGGATTTTTTATCTTTTTAATTTTTTATGGAATTATTATTTTTAATATTTTTCTAATTTTCTAATTTAATTTTATTTCGTTTTTTTTATTTTGTAATTTTTATTTTTAATAAACAAATATAAAGAAATAAAAAGAAAATGTAAGAAAGTATATTTTTATCATTTTTAAAATATAGCAAAAATATACAAAAAATCAAATAAAAATCTTTTTGGGTTTTTGATATTTTTATACTATTTTTGTGATTTTTAGAGGATTTTTAGATGTTTTTTAAGATTTTTAAAACAATTAAAAACATAAAAATTAATAAATAGAAAACAATTAAAAGGTTTTTGTGTTTTTAAACTAGAAAATAAAAGCAAAAATATGTAATATATATATATATACAAGGAAAATTTTTCATGGATTTCAAGAAGGTATTATATTTATTTATTTGTTTAGATTTTCTGTGATTTTATATAATTTTTAGGTTTTTTATGTTTTGAAAATTTTTTGGTTTTTATGAAGAATTTGCTGACGAAAGTTATATAGAAATTAAAACACACGATTCTTTTTAGATTTTTTCAAAGAATTTTTGTAATTTTTATTTATTTATTACTGCAAATAGGAGAAAATTGGAACTTTTTAATTTTTTAAAAAATAATAAATTTTAAAAATGCTAAATAAAAACTACTAATGGTGCTCGTTAGCAGGAGTTTATGGGAATTATTAGGGAATTTTTAGTGCTGATTAGAAATTTATTAATTCAAATTCACACTCAAAATAATATACTATAGCACAGGGGTCTATCTGTAAAGAAAGTTATTTAAGAGACTTAATCTGAAACAAATAAAGAAACACATGGGTCTATTATGCAATTTTCCCAAAAAGAGGCGTACCAACGATGTGAGGTCCACTGCCACGGACCTCGAGGGAATATATTTATTTACAGGGACTAAAAAGTAACCAGAAAGCACAATGTATTTTTTGCAAATTAATCAATAAGTCACGTGCCAAACATGCTTATAAAATTAGAAAGGACTGAACGATAATTAAAATTTTTAACAAATCAAAATAAGCAATTATTCAAGAATCAAGGGCACGACACGGGTCCTACTCGAACTAATTTACAAATCAAAGAAATGGGCAGGAGCTAGAGTGCAAATGTGCCACTAATACACTTGACAAATCAAACGGTTGATATATGCCTAGAACTATGATCTAATGGCTCAGTTGTGGATTCGTGCGAATGATCTGGATCGAATCTGGGTGCCTCGATCTGAAGGCTGGAAATTGGGGCAAATCTGACGAATGAGATATAATCTAGAGCCTTATGATATTGATAGGACTCTCCTGAAGGATGGTGGAAGAACAATGATGAAGGTTGACTTTGGCCACCTTTAATCGAGCAGATCTAGCTCGATCTAGGTCCGAATCGACTCCTGAAGGCTGCTACAGCTTCCTGCTACGGTCCTCTGTCAAGTGGCTATGGCGACGAGGTGCTACAACAATCCAATAACGATATGGAGACCTAGGTATCTACAGTCAAAGTGCACCTCCAGATCCTACTCCTTTGTCCCATATACACTCCTAGACCCTACAATGTAATGCGGATGCCCGGAGGATTTCTCCGGTCGAATTATTACAAAGAAAACCAAACAAATGGGGATGGACGGAACAACTTCGACAAAGGTTACTGGATGTGAGTTGTGAAACCATATCTACAAGGAATCTGGGTGATCAAGCTATGGGAGATGAGTGAATATCGTTTGGTGAGTGTGTTGGTGTGGTCAGAAAGTGAAATCGACGATCATGGAATTCTGATTTTGCAGATTAGAGCTGACGGATGAAAATCAAATTAAAATAATAATAGGAATCAAAAGGCGTAGTTAAAAGCAAAGTCAAAACAAAATCTAAACTAGAATTACCTACGGTGGAGGAGAGAAGGTGATCTCTTCGATCCGATGTGTTAGGTAGAGAAACAATACTAATTGGTGGTGCTACGACATGTGATTGGATTATGATTCACAAACACTATCACACACTCCGAGCTGTGGAAGAAGATTGTTGTTACCTCACCTCGTCTCCAGGGAATGACTACTGGCACATAAATGGTGGAAAATGGATCAAGGGCTTGGCGAGATATGTGGGGGATTTAAATAAGCAGTGGAGAGTAGTGAAATTTGAATAGGAAATGAGTGTACAAATCGAGGCGATCGACAAATTAGTCATTTGGGCATGATAGAGGAATAATCGATCCACAAAATCCATGAAGGAACCAAATTGATTTGTTGGCCAGATCGGTAGGAAGAAAAATGAGAAGAGGATCCGACGACATGTTATTCGATGGGTTGCATGGAAGAGGGGGTTGTGCCAGGTCAACAGACCCGGGTCCACCCAATAAGTTCCTAGTCTAAATTAGACAAGGACCACTCAAGACAAAATAGGGTAAAATGTTACATAAATTAAATTAAAAATCAGATATTAGTTAAAAATAATGTAATAAAATGTTTATAAATATATAATCTTAATTTAGGTGATTTTTATTAAATTTAATAAATTATTTTAAAAGGTTAAAAATAAATAATACCCTCTATTCATTGGTATATATACATATATATGCAAAACTTTGAATTTTAATTAATTATTTTAACAAATAATTATATAATTTATTATTTTACTTATTTACAAATTTTACAAGAATTTTAAATTTATTTTTAATTTATTTTCACATAATAATTTATAAAGTTAAGTAAATAGGTGTTTTTACAATATATATATATATATATAGTGATATATACATATACAATATGTGCACTATTTTATTTTTGGTGATTTTGAATTTTTGGCTTTTTATTTTCATTTTTGATAAAATACAATATTTACACATATTTAAAAATACAATATACACAATTACATCCACAAAATACATAAATAAATATATTCACACAGTATACAATATATGCACAATGTACAAAACATTCCAAAAATCACATTTTGCATCTTAACTCCAATTTTAGCGAAATCACTTTCATTTTAAAGCTTATTTTATTTAGAGTACAATAAAAGTGTGTTTTCTTTATTTTGAGATTTTATGGATAAGATATGGGTCTATGAAGTTTAATTTTACGGTTTTATTCAAAATGTGATTACTTGCACATTATACATTGATTCTAGCAATTATTTTTTATATTAACTTCTTATTGCATATATATACAATCTTCACTTTTCTTTATTTTTCTTTATTATTTATTTTAGGTTAAAAATAATGATTTTTATACATTACAAAAGAATAAAGAATTATAAAAACACTGATTTAATTATATCTACAAGTTTTTAAGAAGGGATTTTAAGCAAAAATAAATGAATAAAGATGATGAAATGTGGATTCATCATCGAGTTCCTGTGTTTGTGATGGAAGGCTCTTGTCACTGAAAAGTGTTCGTGAGAAGATCGAAAACATGGAGGCGGATTGCAGAAAGTGAGGATCTTGTTTGCGTAGAGGATGGGTGAGGGCAGCCAAGGAGTGTAGCGGTCGTCAGCGAGCAAGGGCATCGCTGACAATTGGAAGCAGTGAGAGGAGCAGCCCCCCAAAGGGTGGCGACCGAAGCCATCAGTGATGAAGGGGGAGGGAGATGCGTGAATAGGTGGTGAAGGGAGTTCGATCAAATGCGGAAGAGGATGGGATCTCGAAAATGTAGGACGCGGGGGATGATGCTGGAGTGTTTCACTGGGAGGTCGAGCTCCTCAGCGGAGAACTCTATTTGTCACTTCTATTTGAGCCGACGAAGGGTTCGAAGAAGCTTCACAACTTCCTGGAGGATGCTGCAGCAAGGGAGTGGTTCCACCCCTTGGATCATGCCAGGGGTCAAAGAAGGAGGACCATCATCGCCTTCTAGCTTGGCTCCGTGACGTTGTCACCGACGAGGATGGAGTGGCTGGTATTCCTCTCCCTTAGCTCATGGAATGGTGGATAAGAGCGATCATAGATGATCAAGTGAATTTTATGGGTGCTAGGGTAGGAGCCGAGGAAGACAGGATTGTGGCTGATAGTTGGAGAAAAGTGGGGAAGTGGTTGTGAGATGCGGGGCTCGTGGAGGGGTGGTTAGGCGGTTGTGGCTCCACCGGCAGAGGTTGGAGTGATGGAGATCGAGGGGCGTGAGATACAAGTGGCGCAGAGAAACTCAGTCGTACCGCCGCGCAAGGCGGGCGGCATGTACCATGTCGGGCAAGAGAGAGGAGAAAGGGGGCACGTGGTCATCCTAGGAGTGCCATGTAGCGATAAAAAATTAAAAATAAATTAAAATCTAAAATAATAATAATAATAGTAATAGTAATAAAAATATAAATATAAAAAATAATAACTATATAATAAATAAATAAAATAACAAAATAAATAAATAAAAAGAAAATAAATAATAAGTGATTAAATAAATAAAAGGGGTGACACGTGGCAGCTCTAGGAGCTGCCAGGTGTCATTCCCAAAAATCAAAAATTAATTCCAAAGAAAAATAAAAAATAAATAATAAAAGATGTCAAATAAAAAAGTGGTCAACATGAAAATATTTTATATCGACGAGATCTATAACTTTCTTAAAGGTTGAAAACCAAATGAAATCATCTATATAAAAAGTATTTTTGGTGGTACTCTATAGAAATAAAATACCGCATTTTTTTATTTTGTAATTTTTTGGCATTTTAAAAAAAGGTAAAAATAAAATAGAAAAAATGTAAAATAAATATTTATATAGTAATATTTTTTATTTTTAATAAATAAGAAAATAAAGAGGACATATGAGGAGACTATATATACATACTCAAGGTGATTTATTTAACTAGATTTTTGCCTCAATTTTTATTTGGATTTTACACATTTTATTAAACCAATAGTCAAAGGAAATAAATGCAAAAGAAATAAATCAAAAGGAATTATTTTTGTACATAAAATAATAAGGTCAATTTAGTCAATATGTACAATTTACAATAGGAGCACATGACCCAAGTTTCACATATGAACTATGATTCTTCTAAATTAGATCTTGTTTTGTAGATAATTAAGAGTACATTAATTCAAAAGTTTGTAGGGTTCCATATGTAAATGTAAGAGAGAGATATCCACGTTTTAAGGCTTTTAGTGTTAAACTAGGGTTTGGGTTTTAATGGGAAAAGTTACATGTTAGTATTTTTTTGGAATTTTAATTTATTAATGTCAGTAATATGTACATTATAGATGTGATTTTATTTGATTCTGAGTTAGTGAAAAATAAATAAAAATAAGATAAAATGAGGCATAATACATGTGATATTTTCAAGGGAACGTGGGCTTCTTATTCATGCAAATATCCATGCTAAAATGCAAATATTATATACAAGTGCATGAATGATAATAATGAAAAATAACTGATGAAATGCAACTAATTACTTGGGAACAAAGGTCTATTTTAAACTTTTAGAGTGACGAATCACATATTTATCACTGGACACCATAGCGGAGAAAAGGAGGGAAGAGAGGTACTGAAGCCGACTCTGAAGGAGACATAAAACCCCGATGCAGAACAAATTACAGAGTGGATTAGGATACCCTAGATCCATGGACATTTCAAGCTGAATCCATAGCTATTCTCATTCATGCTGACATTCCATGGTAAGACTAATGAAGAACTCTACATCCACCTGCAGCAATTCAATCATATTTGTGGAACAATGCACTACTCCAACTGAAGGATATGGAGAGATCCTCAAGCGCATCACGGAAGCGTGAGCGTCGTATCGGATACGACGAAGAACGACTAGTCGCACTAGTTGTTCGGTGCAGCGGAATTTAAAAAAATTTTATTCGATGAAACCACATGATCCAAGAACCATTCTCGGATCGTTTCATCTATAACCACAGCAAGTATAATGCAATACCTCTTGAAGCGTGGTTGATCGAGTCTCTAAGAGAAGAGACCTCCTATCTCAAGTCCGATCGTCGGAGAGATCGCTTGCGAGCGCGGGGATGAACCGCGGTGTCCTCGCAATCCAAGAAGTTGATCCAAGCGCGGTTGCTCCTGATCTCGTCGCATGAGATCGAACGTCTCCTTCGCGGGCGAAGCACTTGAAGTAGACGGAGAACCGCAGAGCGTCGAAGCGGTAGCACGAAGGCGAAGACGACGACGATTTTCTCCACTAGGGTGGACGACCACCAAGAGGAAGAGGGAGAGAGGGCTGTCGAGTATGAGAAAAAGAGAGAGAGAGAGATTTGCTACAATAGCATGTGTATAAGAGAGAGCCAAGGGTGCCTCTCTATTTATAGGGTTTTGGGATCCATGGATCTCAATCCATGTGTCACATAAAATCAATGGTTGAGATTGATTTATGTCAATCCAATGGTCAAGATTGTTGTTGGCAAAAGCCAACAACTTGTGATTTAATTTGATAAAATATATTTGATAAATCAAATAAATATTAATACCAAATCTAAATCAATCAAATAAGAGAGAGAGAAGACAAAGGAGATACTCTCCTTATTTGGAAGAGGGGACGGCCACCAATTCCCAAAGGGAATTGAGTGCCGCCCCCCTCATTCCAAATGAGGAGTCCAATCTCCTTATTATTCTCTCTACTTATTTTACCAACAACAATTTGTTGATATATTAATTCACCAAAATAATTCTCAATTAATTTTGGGAATATTGCAATCTTGACATTGGAATATTGTGAATCAAATCCACAACCCAAAACAAAATGTAATTTACATTTTCAATTAATTAGTCAATGTGTATCCAATACACATTAATAATTAATCTACTAATATAAATTATATTTATCTCTCTCTAATACATTATTAATCACATTTATAATATATTAGGAATAATTGGATATTACAATCCACATTATTCTTATCCATAATAATTAAATCACATTTAATTATATTGGATAACTTCTCATACATCATGATAATTAAATCACATTTAATTATCAACTTCTCTTTGCTTAGATCTTATGGAATTGCTCTTAAACCATTTAAGAACAATGCTATTTCTCCTCAGATACTTGGAGATAAGGACAGGGCGATTGTATTGTTCCACTTATAGTGACTTGGATATTGAGATCACATCTCAAATCCAGATCCCATGGACCTCTCATAGATGCTTGATTAAATCAAGACCGTAAACCTAATCTTCTCATTGCATCTGAATCTCATTCAGATCAATGTCCAGTTCATGAACTAAGATTAGGTCACTTCTCTAATGAGAGGAGTCACTAAAATCCAGACCTGTTTCATCACTCCCTCGGAATGGAAGCGTCATGGTTATACAATCGTTTATGATCAAATCACCCTTCAGGTATTCCTAATACCTGTACATCCTGCATACTGGAAGACTCATGATCATCATGAAGATAAAGATCACTTTTACACTGTCATCTTCATAGTCTGATCATTAAGTTTCTCAATCTTGGTCCTTGGGATATGGTACAGATCATATGCTTTCACAAAGCATATATCTTACCTTCAAATTCATATCATGCTTCTGAAGCATGATGACCATGCATGGAATTTGGTTAATCCCAATACCTCATGAGTGAGCTCATGTCTCCCGGTTCATAAGTGAACCTGTATGATCCCTTTGAGAGATCATATCACTCATATGCCCTTACATGCACACCAGCTCGCCGGTGTATAGACCTTGATTAGGTCATCAACCTATTGGTCTGCCAAATGTACATGCTCAGACATATAGTAATATATCTGTCTCTGGTCAGAGGATGTTTTCCTGTGATGTGACAGTATTCATCATAGGTCTTTGGTTATCTCGATCTCGTTAAGTCAACTCATTGACTCAACTAATCTGATACCTCCGAATCAATATTCCTATGCAGAGGACCTGCATCAAGAGGTTGATCAGATATCAGTCTAATGAGATGGGATTGCCATCTCCCACTCAGACTGGAGATCACTACTTGTTAATCATTGATGATGCTTGATGAGTCCTCTATCTAACTCCTTAGATATTCATCCAAGCATCAGCCTCTATGATTCAATCATTGAATCAACAACTGTATGATTATCAAGTTGGCCATGGTACATAACCCTTATTGTACAGAGGGACCTTATAGTGCATTCATTCATTCAATATCAGAAAGGGAGTGAAACAAAATCAATAACTTTTATTGATGAATCATTTATTACAATAACATTTATTGTAGGAATGGTTTGCCTCGGGCTCACATTGCTAACAATCTCCCACTAGCCCTCAGAACCATTCAGGAACAAGCCTTAAACCCATACTCATTACATGCTGGTCAAAAACCTTCTGTGTCAGAGGTTTGGTAAGAGGATCAGCAACGTTGTCGGCGGAGGCCACCTTGGTGATGATGATGTCACCACGCTTTTGAATCTCCCGAATGATGTGGTATTTCCTTTCTACGTGCTTGCTCTTCTGATGCCATCTGGGTTCCTTCGCCTGGGCAATGGCTCCCGTGTTATCACAGAGTAGCGGGATGGGAGTATCAGAGGAAACTACGCCAAGCTCCTGGACGAACTTGCGCAACCACACCGCCTCCTTTGCAGCATCCGATGCGGCAATGTATTCGGCTTCTGTTGTTGAATCTGCCGTAGTGTCCTGCTTCTTGCTTCTCCAGCTCACAGCACCACCGTTCAACAGGAACACAAACCCTGATGTCGACTTTCGATCATCAATATCTGATTGGAAGTCAGAATCTGTATATCCCAAGACTTGGAGATCACCATCTCCATAGACCAAGATGTAATCTTGCGTCCGTCTAAGATATTTGAATATGTTCTTTACTGCATTCCAGTGTTGTTCTCCATAGCAGGATTGGTAACGGCTTACCACTCCCACTGCATGGCAGATATCTGGCCTAGTACACATCATGGCATACATTAAGCTTCCTACAGCTGATGCATAAGGACATCCAGCCATGGCCTTCTTTTCCTCAACAGTTTGAGGAGCCATTCCTTTAGACAGGTGGATACCATGTCTTAAGGGTAGGAATCCTTTCTTGGAACTATCCATACGGAATCGTTCAAGAATCTTCTTATTGTATCCTTGTTGTGACAATCCCAATATCCTCTTCTCTCGGTTTCTAAACAGCTTCAGACCCAAGATGTAAGAGGCTTCTCCAAGATCTTTCATCTCAAAGGTATGGGACAGCCAAATCTTCACACTGGTCATCATCCATGTATCATTCCCAATGATAAGGATGTCATCTACATAAAGCACGATGAACACAATGGCGCTCCCACTAAGCTTCTTGTACACACAAGGTTCATCAGGATTCTGCACAAAATCATAACTCTTTATGGTTTCGTCAAATCTGATGTTCCTGCTACGAGAAGCTTGCTTGAGCCCATAGATGGATTTCTTCAGCTTGCATACTTTGCCATCCTCAGTTATGAAGCCCTGGGGCTGCTCCATGTAGATATCCTCCTCAAGGTATCCATTGAGGAAAGCCGTCTTGACGTCCATCTGCCAGATGTCGTAGTCAAGATATGCAACTATAGCTAGCAATGCCCTGATGGATTTAAGCAAAGCCACAGGAGAGAATGTCTCATCGTAGTCGATGCCTTCTCTCTGTGTGTAGCACTTGGCTATGAGCCGTGCCTTGAAAGTCTCTACTTTCCCATCAGGTCCCCTCTTTCTCTTGAAGATCCATTTGCACCCAATAGGTTTTACCCCTTTAGGTGGATCCTCTAGGGTCCATACACCATTCTTATGCATGGAGTCAATTTCTGACTTCATTGCTAGCATCCATCTATCCATGTCATGATCCGCGAGTGCTTCATCAAATGAAGTAGGATCACTGTAAGTTTCACCTGACACATGGAATCCATACCTTTCAGGTGGTGCAACCACCCTCGAACTCCTTCGAAGAGGTATAGGTGTTTCATCTTTATTTATCTCTTCAGTTTCTGGTTCAGGAAGCTCAGAGTCCTCAGGGGACTCAATGAGTTCCTGTACTTCACTTTTGTCTTGACCTTTAAGGAAATCATCCTCCAGAAATTTCACATCTCTAGAGACAAAAACCTTTTGGGTCTCAGGGTCATAAAGTTGATATCCAATACCATCTTTAACATACCCAATGAAGTAGCACTCACGAGAGCGAGATTCTAGCTTACTTGCATCCACATTCTTTGCATGGACCAAGCAACCCCAAACCCTCAAGTGATTAACACTAGGTTTGGTTCCATACCAGAGCTCATGAGGAGTCTTAGGTACAGATTTGCTAGGAATCTTATTTAGGATATATATTGCAGTCTCTACTGCATATCCCCAGAAACTAAGTAGTAAATGTGCTTTACTCATCATTGAACGAACCATATCCATGATGGTTCTGTTGCGTCTTTCAGCAACACCATTAAGTTGGGGAGTTCCAGGAGGAGTGAGATTGGAAATAATTCCATTCTCTTTAAGGTATTCCTTAAATTCATCTGATAGGTATTCGCCATCTCGATCAGATCGAATTCGTTTAATCTTCCTATCGGTTTGGTTCTCAACCAAAGCCTTGAATTCTTTGAACTTTTCAAAGGTTTCAGACTTATGACGTAATAGGAAGATAAACCCGTATCGCGAATGGTCATCAATAAACGTCAAATAATATTGATATCCATTTCGGGTTGCGGTACTGAAGGGACCGCATACATCAGTATGTATTAGGTCAATAATACCTTCACATCTTGTAACCTTGTTACGAAAAGGCATCCTGGTCATTTTACCTCGAATACAATGTTCACAGGTAGGTAAAGGCTGAACCTGTAGAAAATCCAAAGGTCCATCCTTTATCAATCTATTGATCCTATCAACAGATAAATGACCAAGCCTTTGATGCCAAATCATGTTTGAATGATTTATATTACTCCTGGATCTTTTAGGGTTTTTATTAGTGGTTGTAACATTCATGACATGCTCATTAATGCACAATTCATAGAGTCCTCCAGAAGTCAAAATACCCTCTGCAATATATTTATCATAATGATTTATGACTAATTTATTACAAAATAGGAATGAATATCCATTTCTAACTAGCTTAGATACAGATATCAAATTCCTTCTGACTTCAGGTACATAAAGACACTCTTTAAGTACTAGGACTCTTCCACTAGATAATGATAGTCTGCAGGTCCCGACGGCGACTGCTGCAACACTTGCATCAGATCCCATCTGGATGACTATCTCCCCTTCTTCAAGCTGTCTAGTTTCCTGAAACAAATGCAACAAATTGCATACATGAACAGAAGCACCAGAATCAACTACCCAACTTCCTTCTCGTCCAACGAGAAAGTTGGTTTCAATGATGAATGTAGATTTCATACCTGCTGGGGCTTTACCTTTGTCGACCGACTTCAGATAATCTGGGCAATTACGCTTCCAGTGCCCCGGCTTCTTGCAGTGGTGACAAACGTCGGTTTTCTTCGACGCCATTAAAGTGGATGCATTGGAAGATGAGGCAACACCTTGTCCCTTCTTCTTTCTCTTCTGGGCCGGGCCCTTCCGAGAACCTTGCTTCCGACCGCGCTTCCCTTTGACCTGTGCAACCATTGCAGTGCCAGAGGGACCATCTTTCTTCATTACGTCTTCTGCAGACTTTAATGCAGCAAGAAGCCCAGCATTTGTCAGTTCCAGCTTATTCATGTGGAATGACACTACAAAGTTATTGAATGATTTGGGCAATGACAGCAGAATGAAATCAGATTGCATGTCTGCATCCATCGTTGCTCCCAGAGTCTCAAGCTCTGACAAGTACCCAAACATTTTGAGTACATGATCGCGGACCGAGGTCCCTTCCTGCATCTTACAGCGAAGAAGATCTTTCATAACATTGTACCACTGGGTGCGGTTAATGTCACCAAACATATCCTTTAGATTCTGCATGATATCCTGGCAAGTGCTCATCTCCACATGTTGCTTCTGAAGAACATTGGAGAGAGAACCCAAGATATAGCATCTAGCCAAGACATGATCTTCATCATACTTGTCATTATATGCTTTGTCTTCCTTAGATTTAGGGTTTTCAAGTTTGTTATCATGGAGCACATAACTAATGCGTTCCGCTGAAAGCACAAGCTCCAAATTACGGATCCAATCCGAGTAATTTGGTCCGGTCAATTGGTTGACCTCCAGAAGCCTATTCAGTGGGTTCATGGACTTCATTTTCTGAAATTGAGAATGCACTATATTAGAACATATAATCATATATTCAATTTATTTTATTTGATTAAGGCATTTTAAATCAAATTAGTCTTGCTATGTCAACTATGAAAGTTTATTCCCCTATTCACTTTCAAAGTAGGAGATATACTTACCAATATATCTCAAGCAAGAACTGGGATCTCCTCTTTATCATTGTCATATCCCAATAATATGAGAACCTATGACTCTGATAAAGAGAAGCGGGAACACATTCCGCCTTGCAAGTCCAACTTGCATTTCCCAATTCGGTCTTTAATACCCGAGCCCACAACCCCTAAGGTGATGTTGACTCGTCATTAATTGAATCAACCGTCAACAGGAATACAACTCGCTATGCGCAATCCAATATCGCCCCAATAATATGAGGACCCGATATTGGGGTCACTACGCATACGTCCTTACTCTTTCGAGAAGCGACGAGCCCGATCCAAACAGATCATATGTGGGAGCTGTCACTTCGGACAGGCGTCTCCCACATATAATATTTGGCGACGAAACCCTTCGCCTTGATGGGAGACCATGGATGTCATTTATGTGATCCTCCATCTCTTATTCAAATTTAATTAATTACTATGAATCTCATTCATATAATTAATTCTTCCAAGGGAATTATTAACTCTAATCATATTAGAGTATTTTCAATTGGATATAATTAACTTAATCATATTAAATTAATTATCAATCCAATTTAATCAATCAAACTTAATTTTATGCTTGAATATACATATATGATATTATTCTCAAAGTACGTATTAATTCGAATTTTAATAATTAGAAAAATACATCATAATCCCTCGAACATTATCCCGGCCCTACCCGCTGTCATGGCCAGTACCGGCGGGAGTGGGGCGGACCACATACGTTGCAACCCGTTGACCCAGCGATCCCCGACTAGACACCATATCCACCTCGGGAAAGGATAATGCCAAATTGATTATTTTGTACTTGAGATGATCATCGGTTCTTCAACCGAAATTATACCATATAGTAATCAAAATAATTTTGATTTTAAGGAAATTTGCTAGGCAAATTCCCAAGTCCTATTCAAGCAAGAAGTTTGATGATTGCAATTCCAATTAAGGTTTAGATCAAATCTAATCAACTAATTGGTTGGGGCCAAGTTAATTAGGCAAATAATCATGTTTCAATATTTCTCAAATATTTTTCAAGATTATTTCACGAAATTAACAATTAATTTCACTAATTGACAATCACTTGGTTCTAGATTAGGAAAGCAATTTCAGCAGTGACCCCTACTTACTAAAATTGGCATATCTCAATCATATTAAATCCAAATTAAGCAAAGTCAATTTCTAAAGTTTGCTAATTTGATTTAGGACAGAACCTAAGTATTTTTCACGCATTTCGAGGCAAGTCTAAACAGTAATTAACATTTTAATCACGTTCAGATTCACAGTTCCCGCAACAGTGCATACATGTCCAATAAAACGACCATATCTCGAGCATACCAAATCCGATTTACGCAAACTCAGATCCTATGGTTTCCTTATTTAATGGGGAACATAATCCAAGTATAAAATTCGTGTTTAAACAATTTAAACAGTGCCGAATTTATTTACTAAATAGATCTGCGAAATCAAATGCGATGAAAACTTTCGCGACCTAAACGAACCCAAGTCGTCCTTGGTTAACGAATCACTATTCGAAACCGTCGACCTAAGGCTCTGATACCACTTGAAGGATATGGAGAGATCCTCAAGCGCATCACGGAAGCGTGAGCGTCGTATCGGATACGACGAAGAACGACTAGTCGCACTAGTTGTTCGGTGCAGCGGAATTTAAAAAAAATTTATTCGATGAAACCACATGATCCAAGAACCATTCTCGGATCGTTTCATCTATAACCACAGCAAGTATAATGCAATACCTCTTGAAGAGTGGTTGATCGAGTCTCTAAGAGAAGAGACCTCCTGTCTCAAGTCCGATCGTCGGAGAGATCGCTTGCGAGCGTGGGGATGAACCGCGGTGTCCTCGCAATCCAAGAAGTTGATCCAAGCGCGGTTGCTCCTGATCTCGTCGCACGAGATCGAACATCTCCTTCGCGGGTGAAGCACTTGAAGTAGACGGAGAACCGCAGAGCGTCGAAGCGGTAGCATGAAGGCGAAGACGACGACGATTCCCTCCAGTAGGGTGGACGGCCACCAAGAGGAAGAGGGAGAGAGGGCTGTCGAGTATGAGAGAAAGAGAGAGAGAGAGATTTGCTACAATAGCATGTGTAAAAGAGAGAGCCAAGGGTGCCTCTCTATTTATAGGGTTTTGGGATCCATGGATCTCAATCCATGTGTCACATAAAATCAATGGTTGAGATTGATTTATGTCAATCCAATGGTCAAGATTGTTGTTGGCAAAAGCCAACAACTTGTGATTTAATTTGATAAAATATATTTGATAAATCAAATAAATATTAATACCAAATCTAAATCAATCAAATAAGAGAGAGAGAAGACAAAGGAGATACTCTCCTTATTTGGAAGAGGGGACGGCCACCAATTCCCAAGGGAATTGAGTGCCGCCCCCCTCATTCCAAATGAGGAGTCCAATCTCCTTATTATTCTCTCTACTTATTTTACCAACAACAATTTGTTGATATATTAATTCACCAAAATAATTCTCAATTAATTTTGGGAATATTGCAATCTTGACATTGGAATATTGTGAATCAAATCCACAACCCAAAACAAAATGTAATTTACATTTTCAATTAATTAGTCAATGTGTATCCAATACACATTAATAATTAATCTACTAATATAAATTATATTTATCTCTCTCTAATACATTATAAATCACATTTATAATATATTAGGAATAATTGGATATTACAATCCACATTATTCTTATCCATAATAATTAAATCACATTTAATTATATTGGATAACTTCTCATACATCATGATAATTAAATCACGTTTAATTATCAACTTCTCTTTGCTTAGATCTTATGGAATTGCTCTTAAACCATTTAAGAACAATGCTATTTCTCCTCAGATACTTGGAGATAAGGACAGGGCGATTGTATTTTTCCACATATAGTGACTTGGATATTGAGATCACATCTCAAATCCAGATCCCATGGACCTCTCATAGATGCTTGATTAAATCAAGACCGTAAACCTAATCTTCTCATTGCATCTGAATCTCATTCAGATCAATGTCCAGAACATGAACTAAGATTAGGTCACTTCTCTAATGAGAGGAGTCACTAAAATCCAGACCTGTTTCATCACTCCCTCGGAATGGAAGCGTCATGGTTATACAATCGTTTATGATCAAATCACCCTTCAGGTATTCCTAATACCTGCACATCCTGCATACTGGAAGACTCATGATCATCATGAAGATAAAGATCACTTTTACACTGTCATCTTCATAGTCTGATCATTAAGTTTCTCAATCTTGGTCCTTGGGATATGGTACAGATCATATGCTTTCACAAAGCATATATCTTACCTTCAAATTCATATCATGCTTCTGAAGCATGATGACCATGCATGGAATTTGGTTAATCCCAATACCTCATGAGTGAGCTCATGTCTCCCGGTTCATAAGTGAACCTGTATGATCCCTTTGAGAGATCATATCACTCATATGCCCTTACATGCACACCAGCTCGCCGGTGTATAGACCTTGATTAGGTCATCAACCTATTGGTCTGCCAAATGTACATGCTCAGACATATAGTAATATATCTGTCTCTGGTCAGAGGATGTTTGCCTGTGATGTGACAGTATTCATCATAGGTCTTTGGTTATCTCGATCTCGTTAAGTCAACTCATTGACTCAACTAATCTGATACCTCCGAATCAATATTCCTATGCAGAGGACCTGCATCAAGAGGTTGATCAGATATCAGTCTAATGAGATGGGATTGCCATCTCCCACTCAGACTGGAGATCTCTACTTGTTAATCATTGATAATGCTTGATGAGTCCTCTATCTAACTCCTTAGATATTCATCCAAGCATCAGCCTCTATGATTCAATCATTGAATCAACAACTGTATGATTATCAAGTTGGCCATGGTACATAACCCTTATTGTACAGAGGGACCTTATAGTGCATTCATTCATTCAATATCAGAAAGGGAGTGAAACAAAATCAATAACTTTTATTGATGAATCATTTATTACAATAACATTTATTGTAGGAATGGTTCGCCTCGGGCTCACATTGCTAACACCAACAACCCATTGGAGGTAGTTAAGATGATTGCCTTCCTCTTTAGCCTTTAGGATAAGGCTCTCTATTTGATCAATCATCTGAGGAAGGTGATGATGACCTGGGAGGAGCTGAAGTCAGCTTTCCAGCACAAGTATTATCCCTTGGGTCATCTGAATCAGATGTGATCCCTAATTCAAGCTTCTCACAACTATCCCTCAAGCCCATTCACGGGGTGTGGGAATGCTTCAAAGATTTACATAGTACCCCCATCATGACATACTAAAGAACTATCTGGTCAAGAATTTTTTCAAGGGATTGAATCAGGATAGTTAAAGGCTGGTAGATGCCGCATGTGGAGGGTCTCATTTTAACAAGGATGAAGATGTAGTCTGGCAAATTTCGAGGAGATGGACGAAGGATCTGTAGCATTGTCTTCATCCCGTGCATTCTAGAATAACTCACATATCCTCTACAAGTCTGTCAATATGGCGGCATCTCATGAAGAGGATAAAAATGAGAGTTCCAATCTAAGCATCATCAGGAACCACCTATACAAGGTTGATATTATTGAGAAGAGATGAATCTCTGATTTATCACCACTATATTCATTTATTATCCTCCAAGCTTGAACAAAGCAATAAAATGCACAACTTTTTCTCTGTAATTAGCAACTAACCTCTAATTTCTAATTAGCCCTAATTATTGTATAAAAATATCACCTTTTTATTTTCTATAATTTTCATATTTATTCTTATTAAAAATTCCAAAAAAATAGATTAATTATTAGATATATTTATTTTGTTTTTAACAAGAAACTAAAAATACAAAAAAATCGGAAAAGAAATATAAATAAGTGTTTTTATCCATTAAAATTGCTTGCCAAAATTCTAAAATATTTATTTGATTTCTTTTGACTTTTTTTAAACATGAAACTTTTAGATGTCATCGAGATCTACAACTTTCATGTTTGGACATTTTCCTAATTTCACTTCCTTTTATTTCTCTTCGATTTTTAATTTATTTTCTATTTTATCTTTAATCTCATCGGGCCACCTTGCACTCTCTAGAGAAGCTACGTGACCCACTCCCCTTGTTCCCCGCTCCTCTTCCCTACCCTTGGATCAGATCCATTGATCCAATCTGGTCCATTCCTTTGGGTCGTGATCTCTGCCCTTGAATCAAAAGCCCTTGATGTGATCCGCATCGCTCCCTCTTCATGACCATTGGATTGGATAACACGATCCAATGATCACCGACTCATCTTCCACTTCCAGTAACCCAACCTCTTCCCACGATCTCCTCGTCGCTCTCCACCCTTCACCCATTTCTCCAAGCCATTACCCCCACCATCTCCACTCATCAAGGCCACCCCCACGTAACCCCATCTTCCCCTCTCTTAGCACATCCATCACTCCTCCACAATCCCATCCCTACAAGCAGCGTACGACCCTTACAACTCTCCATCCTCATTCAATAATGACCGGACATCCCCCCCCCCTTTTAAAACCTTCACCTTCAATCGCTTCACAACACGTTCACCATTACACATGCTACAGCCTAGCTCCACCCCTCCTCCTGTGATAGTGGAGGAGAGGATCGAGGAGCGTCGATGTCTGGTCGCTCTTGTGTTGACCCTTGGCCAGTCGGCCAAGCCACGGTGCCTCCAGCAACTGTTCAAGCTCCATGCTCTAGATGTGCATGACGAGCGAAGACCAGAGGCTCATTTCAAGCCTCAGTCCAAACCTTCTCATCCGCCGGCGACAATCTCCAATCTCCAGGTAAACATCTTTGCTCTATCATTTTGTTTTCTCGTATTGAATTTGCAACGCACACATCGCCTCACCTCCCATTGATACCCTCTCTAGCTTTTACATACCTCACCGACCTTTTTGGAACTCTCCGATCCTCTCCTCCCTTATCTAGAACCTTGATAAAACTTGAATTATCCTAAATAATTTGTCATTTTTAATGTAGTAGTCAGGTACTCTGGATTAAAAAAAGACCACTTAATTAATTTAGCAATTAAAGTGAGTGATTGGGTTTATTTTTTTACTTGGGAAAGCCTAAGGTCAAATTCAGAGAGGCCACTATCTCCTTAGGTAAGTTTTTTAGGTAATCTAGATGCTAGGTTTTTAGAGAGGCATTTTTTGTATTTTTATGTAATTAATGGTGACATGCAATTTTAGGTAAGCTTAAAGGCTAAAGAGCAATTTTAGATCAAATGATATATAAAAATACTAAAATTACATTTTTTGAATTTTTTGATGCGGAATGATTTTATTACGAATTAAATTTACAGGTAGGGTGATTTTTCATAAATTAATTTTAATAACAGTAGATATAATTATTTATTGGAATTACAATTTTCCTAGATAGGTCTATTTGGGAGGTATCCAGGAAAAATAATAAATCCTAAAAATAATGGGCACATATTATATTAAAATCAGATCACAATTTAATTTATTAGAACCTCGATATACATGGAAATGACATGATTTTGGGCATAATGTAAAACAAACATAAATCTAACTAATATGAATTTTTAGAGCAATAATCACATTAATGTCAATTTCAGATCACGGAGTGGTAAAAATATGCAATTTTCCAATAAATTAATTATATTAAATCAAGCATATTTTACAAAAATTCAAAAAAATCATCCTTAATTATAAAGCATAATTGTTTTCTATAATGTGTTATTTTTGAAATTAAAAATTGATGACAAAATGACATTCAATGAAATGCGCAAGCACAGTGGTTCTAAATTTAAAATAAAAATAGAATAAATTTAAAATGTTGACAACTATGCAAATACTAAGACCTTGGGGGTCACATGCAAAAGTTCCATGAGGCACATGCCTAGGTGCAGGCCGTGGCACAATCTTCCCCCTCCTCACATGCCGCACACATTGAGGGGAGCTGAGGCGGTAGTGATCTTGAAGAGGCATTGTGGCTGTGGTGGTGAGGTCGGTCTTGCTAGTGGATGATGGCAAAAAGCGAGGCAACTGATGCCACAAATTTCGATGTGGTAGAGATGGATTAAATTAAGCAAAGTTGTTGTTCTCAATCAATCGGATCGGTCAACGAGAAAAATATGTTTTAAACCACTCAAAAAAAGATAGATCAAGCAATAAAATGTAAGCGGTTTCTCTATTCTATTCACCTGGTATAGCGACCAGGGTCAAACACAAGGAGCACAATTTAAAAACTATGTAGTCATATTTCGAAAATGATTTTTTAGCGGTTTTTGTTTTTTCAAATTTTTTATTTTCAAATTAGGGACAATATGCACAAAGGATAAAATACGCAACACCACACTCTTTCTGTATTTTTCGGAATAGTAAAAAATAACCAGAAAATTACAGAGAAGATGTTTTTGTGTTTTGTATATTTTAAAATATTTTAGGTAATGTTTTCAAATGTTTTTGATGTTTTTGTGATTTTATAAAAATCAAACAGTGGAAAATAGAGAAAATAGTGCACAACCAAGAGTATTTTGCTACTTAAAAATACTTTAAGTGCCCAAAACTCCTGGAAATCATTATTAGGCTAAACTACAATTAAATATCTATAAACGGAGATTGGAATCACGAGTTTCGATTTATCAAGAATTTTCTACATTTTTTAAGATTTTTCATTTTTGCACTTTTTTGGAGTTTTATAAATGATTAATGCACAAAAATTGGGCAGAAATTAAAAGACATCAAAGTACACCTATAATATTTTTTTGAATTTTTAGGCAAATTTTCCAATTTTTATGAATTTTCTAATTTCGGGCAGACAGAGAGACATTGTTTTTTGAATTTTTAAAAATATTAAATGACAATGAAATGCAATGAAATTTTTAAACAATGAAAAACACTACAGCAGGAACATACACAATTTTTTTGAGAATTTTTAGAATGGCGAGGCAAGGTGGGGTCGGAGGAAGTCAGAGCTGTCAGGAGCGGGCACCGCCTGCTATAGTGGTTGGGCGTTGGAGATGGCGGAGAGTAGTTGGTTCTCACGGCAGGTGGTGCCGCAAGCAGAGGGGTCACACGCGGCGTCGCGCGGTAGGTGGTGTGGTTCTACGGCGCAGGCGGGGTAGTGGCACCCAGGCGGCTAGAGGCTAGGCCGACTGCTGCGAGTTGTAGTGGCGTGGAGGGCGAGCAGCGGGCGGAGCACCACTGCTGCCAGCATTCTGGTGGAGGAGGGTCGCACTGGTGGTTCCAGAGTCGCGGTTGGCCGCGAGCGGGGCTGGTGATGGCACGACTTGCACTGGTGGGGCGGCGGGCGCCGCCTGCGTTGATGGGTGGTGACCTACTGCCAGATTATTTATTTTTTTGTTTATATTTTTTTATTCTTTTTACTTTTCTTTCTACTGTAAACAGAAATATAAATAAAAAATATTTTTTATGTTATTTTTTTTAAAGGCAACCGTAGACAATAGAAATAAAATACTTTTTATTTTAATTTTCCTTCAAAACAAATGTTGGAAATAAGAATAACCATGCATTTTTTATTTTTTTTATGAACAAAATAAGATACGTGAATGGGGATCCAACGGAAAGCGAGGAAACAAATCCAGATCTCCGACCACCGTGCAAGGTTGGAGGAGCGTGGTTGCATGAGATAGAATGTGAAACGGAGAGATCACGAGATGAGAAGAAAAATCGATGTCGGACGCGGATCAAAGTGTGATGGAATTTTTTTCCTTTGATTTTAGAATCTAAAGATTAATAATGCAACAAAATTACATCTACGATTTATCTAATAAAAAGACAGGAAATAAAATGGATCTCACCTCGGGGTTGGATACGCCGTGATGGCCTCGACAAGAACCGACACGCTGTCACCGGACGGCTTGAAGGCTGGGCACCCTTCTTCAACAAAATGGCTCTCGGAGATCAGGCTCCTCTCCACCAAAGATCGGTCAGGGAATACCGAAGGAAGATTAGCCCATTAAAAAGTGAAGAAAAATAATAAAGAAAGAATGTACAAAAAGGGAAGGTGTTTAGTTGTGAATTAATAAAATAATTTAATTAATTAATTAGTTAAAAATAAATTTCGGAATTAATTAAAATAAATAAATTAAACAATTTACAAAAATTAATTAGTCATCTTAATGGTGGCTATTAAAGGTATGGAATAATATCTTATATACAAGGCATGTTTGTAAATCAAATAATGAATTAATTAATTAAATCTAAATACAAATTTCGTAACTAAATTAAATTAATTAATTAATGTTAGATATTTAATTTTTTTGGTGATTTTTATATAAGGAAATTAGTTGTATACAAATATTATGTACATATAATACAATATACACATGTAAAAATAAGGAAATAAATTTTCAATAATATATTTTTTAAATTTTATAATTATAATTTTTTTAATAAAAATAATATTTAAAATTATGTACATTATGTATAAAAAGTTATATGAGTAAATATACAAATATGTGTGTGGTAAAACTGCGTAAAACACCCCAGAAAACCGACTTTTCAACTGTAATTCCGAAAATTATGAAATCACAGCCATTTGAAAGATAATTAGAGTAAAATGAAAGTAAGTTTGCTTTAATTTGAGTTCGTATGAAGCCGATATTGGTATTTCAATTATCACTTTGTGGCTTTTTCTGAGTATGATTATTTGTAATATGTATATTATTTCGCTTTGCAATTATTTTTATTATTTACAACACATTTTTATTTACAACTTTTGTTTACAAAAAAATTAATTTGTGGTCAATTTATTTACAAATAAAATAGTACAAGTTTTATACAAATATATAGGAAAAATATTTACAAAATATTTTTGGAATTTTGAATTGAAGACCCTATCTCCCCCCACTTTATTCTTGGTTGATTAGTCAAGTCTTGACCTTCTCTCAGGGTTCAGGTCAGTCTGCAATTAATCCATAAATTCATCCTTCATTTTTCTTTTCTTTTTTTCTTCTTTATTCTTTTATTTAAGGACAAAAAGTGTTAAAAATGCATATTTAACAAACGCATGCAAAATGGTAAATTCATGGAAATTGTGGGTATTTACAGGTGTTTGACTAAGGAAATGAAGCTAAAATAAAAGAATAAAGGTGATGAATCGTGGATTCATTACTCCCCTATACTTCACCTTTGCTATTCCCTTAGCAAACACTTATTTGGAAAATGAGTAAAAGCAAAAATAAAAAAAAGAAAAAGGAAAGAAGTTAGAACAACATTGACTTTTGAGCTTATCTTCATAAAATTGTAGTATGGAGCTCTGTCGGACCTTTGGATTATTAGTGTGTTGGAATCTTAATGGGAAATGGATTTAAAACATAACAACCTCTAAGTTCCACAAGACTCCTATTCAAGTCTCCTCAACAGTCAGATTAGAACAAGTCTACATACACGAATTCTTATGACTATGAATTCTTACTTGTACTGTGTAAGTGAAATATAGCTCATCATCTCAAAAGTAGCAAAGAAATAGCCTCTCTCAACAAGGTAACTCTGGTCCTTCGAGCTAGCAACTCTTCCCTCGAGGAGCAGGGATATTCCCTTCTAAGTTCAAGTACAACCAGCTCAAGAAGAGGGGATGGAGAAGAGAATGGACGGTAACCAGTGTAGTTACCTATCCTTGGATGCATGACCAGTGTAGCCAAGTCATCCGCTGCAAGCTCACAAATATTTGACTTTGAAGCTCTTATTCTTTTTTTTTCAATTGTATATACACTCTGGCAGGCATTTTACTTTTCAATCAGGAAAGTCCACTTTAGGAAATTTTACATTTTTCTCTTTATTTTGAAAATATATACAAGGTGCAGCATGTACATAAGGAGTTTTTCCTCTTGAACTAGTAGACTATCCCTCTTTTGAAGCATTATTACAACCCCACAGCATCTTGTCTTTAGACCTCAACATCGCCAAACCAGGTTAAGACGCACTTCCCTCCCTAGAGGAGGATGAGAGGTTCTGCCTAGATATACTACCCTCGTATGCTACCCCAAGCCAAAAGATTCCGCCCCCTCACTACCTCCTCCATGAAGAGCTACGTGTAGAGTGCTTGTCCAAGGTAATCCACAGTCTGAAAGAATCATGCATGTGTTGTTAAATATTCTACTTAGACTTATCAAGACGACATGCGAACATAGTCTTATGGACTCAAAGAATTAAGTCACTGGGACCTGAAAAGTCTTAACTCTAGTTCTTATAAGGTTCCTCTGAAATTAAGTTGATTAAGGTCCAACTAAGCTGCATTCTTCAAATTTATTCCAGACTTAATTTACAAGTCAAAATTATCCTTAAAAATGCACATGAAAATATAAGAAATATGTACAATGCAAAGAAAATAAAGCAAAATCTTTTTGTGAAACAATTTTCTAATTTTGAATTTTTTATGGTTTTTTGAAAAATGATGCACATGAAAAAAGGTTTTTTGCAAATTTTTATAAACTTTTGGGTTTTGTAGTTTTTTTTACAAAAGGTAGTAATATATACAAGTATATATTTTTTTTTAATAATGGTTAGGGATGAGATACACATATTTACAAGAATTAGGTGTATATATATACAGTTGCATTTTTGTGATGCATATATTCCTCGAACCTTTGAAAATACTTCTACAAATAATTTTGAAAACTACAATCCAAAATAATTTTCCAACCAATTTTACAAACATTTACACACATTTGAAAACAATTTCGTAAATATTTATCAAATAGTATATATAGATTTTCAAAATAATTTTCAACCATTTTTCAAAACATTTGCAAATAGTTTTTACAAAATAATTTTATTTCACACAAAGAAAATTTTTTACAAGTCAAAATATTTTTACAAAGGTTAAAATATTTTTCAAACATTTTTCAAATAGTTTTCAAAAGATTTTTTAAATAGATTTTCAAACTACTTTCAAAATATTTTTCAAAATATTTTAACCTGACTTATTAATCAGTATATACAAAAAGAATTTTGAGGAAATGTATGCATTTTTTATTAGATTTTTTACAAGTATTTATACAATATTTTAGCCATATTAAAAAAATACGAAAGTAGGAGTTATGGCTAAAGTATATATGCAATATATACGACACCCCCTATATTTAGCTCGAACTATGTCCTCATGGTGATCAGAAAGAGATGAAGAAAGATATAACTCGTGCTAAGTATAGAAAAGTGAAAAGAGTACTACACTAAAACGATGAATAAAAGAATAAAATCAATAGGAGTCGGTGATCCCCTTATGCTTAGGATCAAGTAATCCTCTGTATAGAAGACTGTACACAAGGGGAAAACCAAGTGATAGGATGTACATAATCTACCTCCCCTATACTTAGGGTGAAATATCCCTAAGTATAGGCAGCAAAACAGAGGTAAAAAGAATCAAAAGAATAATCACAAGTCTTGCACCCCCCCCCCATACTTAGGGTAAAGTGCACCCTAAGTATAGCATAATCATAAGATGAAGATGGGGTGTTAGACAAAAGAATGTATGATATGGACAGAATGACCTACATAGATGCGGGAATAAGTGATAATCAGGCATGAGATCCAAATGATGTGAGTTAAAAATCACATCTCATGTAAAATGAATAGGGTCAACATCGACAATCAGCGGATCATGATCTAGATACGGCTTCATGCGATGGCCGTTAACTCAGAAGGTGTACTCATACTATATCTCAGATATATCAATGTTGCCATTGTCATGCACCTTCCGAACCAAGTATGGTCCCTTCCACTTGCTCTGCAACTTCCCTGGAAATAGTTTTATCCTGGCATTGAATAACCATACTTTCTGGTTTGGCTACAACTGCTTATGGCTGATGTGAGAATTATGCCATATTTTCACTCTCTCCTTATACTATAGGCTATTCGAGAAGGATGTATCTCTAAGTTCCTCCAGGGCTGCCTGCCTTTCTCTGATCTCCTACACTCTATGGATGTAAAAATATCTCAATAACAACCCATAGTGACTTATGCTTCAGCTCAACTGGTTAGTGGCATGGCTTGCCATAAACGAGTCGGAAGGGAGATGTACCCAATGGAGTCTTGAAGGATGTCTGATATGCCCACAAGACCGAGTCCAAAAGCTATGACCAATCCTTTCGATCTAGGCGGACTACCTTCTGTAATATAGTCTTAATCTCCCTGTTAGAAACCTCAGCAAGACCATTCATCTATGGATGATAAGGAGTGGCAACTCTATGATCTATGTTGAACTTGTTAGAAAGGGTCCTTACCTTGTCGTTGATAAAATGAGTCCCCCCATATGATATCAAAACTCTAGGTACTCCAAACCGTGAAATGATAATTTTCCACAAGAATTTGCAAACAGTATTAGCATCTGTGGTTCGGGCGGGGATGGCCTCAACCCAACGACTCACATAATCTACAGCAAGCAAGATATAATCAAATCCCTGACTCTTAGGAAATGGGCCCATGAAATTGATGCCCCATGCGTCAAAGACTCACAGAAGTGAATGGGTTGAATCGGCATCATATCTCTCTGTCCAAAAGTGCCCATTTTCTGACAGTCAGTACATCTCTTCACGAATTCATATGAATCCTTGAAGAGGGTAGGCCACCAAAGGCTGGATTGAAGCACCTTTTGTGATGTCTGTCTCCCATAATGATGTCCTCCTGCCTCGAGCTTGTGGCAATAGGTGAGGACGCTATTCTTCTCTTCTTGAGGAATACAACATCTCCAGATTCTATCCCACCCTTCGTGATAAAGAGTGGAATTTTCCCAATGGTACGACTTGGCCTTCGCAAGAAAGGTATCAAGTCGTTGTTTCGGCTAATCTTGTGGAACTTTCTTTGTGACAAGATAGTTCACAATATCGACGTACCATGAAAGTGAGGTGATTGCAAGGATCGCCTCGTCTGGGAATGTCTCTATAATAGGTGTGATCTGATCTGAATCATCAAGGTTCTCTAAACGGTAGAGGTGATCCACCACTACATTCTTGACTCTAGGTTTATCCTTAATCTCAATGTCAAATTCCTGAAGTAGAAGGATCCATCTGGTCAGTCTAGCTTTAGCATCCTTTGCCATATCGGATGGTCGTATGATCAGTATAGATAGTAACTCTAGATCTCATAATGTAAGATCAAAACTTATCAAGAGCAAAGACTACTGCTAAAATCTCTTTCTATGTGATAGTGTAATTTTGCTGAGCGGCATCCATAGTTCAGCTAGCCAAGTGAATAGAAAAAGGCGCTCCATACCTCCTTTGTCCAAGAACAACCCCTACGGTAAAATCAGAAGCATCCATCATGATCTCGAATGGGAGAGACCAATTAGGCGGCTGAAGGATAGGAGACTCAACAACTAGATTCTTGAGAGTCTCAAATGACGCAAGACACTTATCATCGACAAGGAACTCGATGTCTTTTTTCAACAAATCAGTAAGCGGTCAGGCAATCCTGTTGAAGTCTTGTATGAACCATCGGTAGAAACCAACATGCCCTAGAAAAGACCGCAACTATCGTAAATTGGACGGTGGATTGAGTTTCTTGATGATATCCACCTTAGCAGGATAAACATCCATGCCCTTGTTGGAGATGATATGGCCAAGAACCGTCCCATGAGTCACTACGAAATGACTCTTCTCCCAAGATAAGACTAAGTTGACCTCAATGCAGTGCTGAAGTACTCGGTCCAGGTAATCAAGACATGCATCAAAGCTATTACCATAGACCGAGAAGTCATCCATGAAGACCTCTAAAAATTCACCAACCATGTCTGAGAAAATAGAGAGCATGCACCTTTGAAATGTAGATGAGGCATTACATAATCCAAAGGGCATCCGTCTAGAAGCATACGTCCTAAACGGATAGGTGAAAGTTCTTTTCTCTTGGTCTTCAGGCGCTATGGTCACCTGGTTGTATCCCGAATACCCATCCAGAAAGCAGTAGTAACTCTTCCCGGCTAGTCTCTCAATGATCTGATCTATGAATGGTAGTGGAAAGTGGTCCTTCTTGGTAGCCTGATTCAATCATCTGTAGTCCATACGGAACCTCCAAGAAGTGGTTACTCGGGTAGCTATCTCCTCTCTAGACTCGCTCACAACTGTGGTGATACCCGTCTTCTTGGGTACCACATGCAATGGACTGACCCACTTGGAGTTGGAGATGGGGTATATAAAATCGACGCTCCACTACTTAGATATTTCCTTCATGACCACCTCTCGAAGATTCGGGTTCAGCCGTCACTGGAACTCACGCGAGGGCTTGGCATCTTCTTCGAGATAATTGTGGTGGGAGTACAGGGCTGGACTTATCCCCTGGAGATCAGCTACACTCCATCCTATTGCCTTGTGGTTTCTTTCAAGAACCTCCATCAAACCAGATTCTTTATCTTCAGTCAAATCCACTAAGATAATGACTGTGAACATACCTGGCTCACCCGTAAGGAATCTATACTTCATGCTCCACGGTAAGGTCTTCAATTCTGGACAAGTGGGAGTTGGTAATTCTGGATTTTGAAATGTCTGAGTGAATTCTACCAGATCTATGTGTGAGAACTCACACTGCAATGGTAATCTGACGAAGATGACCATGCTGGTATATCTGTCAACGGACCTGGCTCAATCCCCGCCCTAGCTGTCGGCTCTGTAGGCACCAGACACGGTAAATATTCATCGAACTCCTGCTAGTCAAAATCGGTGTATGTATCTGAGGGATCTGAATCTGAAGCACATGAAACAAAATTGTCTTCGCTATCCTGACCATGATAAACAGCCTCTATTGTATCATGTGGCATGAGTGTGCTCTCGGAACTCTCATCTGCTATGAACTGTGAATCTATAATGTTTGAAGATGTGACAAGAGCTCGTGATACGAGATATGCCCAAACAACTTCATCAGATGTAATCACATAGTCAAACTCTTGGTGGATGTCTAGCTCTGTTCCTATCATCTACTCTGAGTCGGTCATCTGATCTAAGCAATCTGAATCTCTGGCTGTGGTCTTCTCAATCGTCTCTATGTGTACACTTTCACCCTCGATGCGAAAGTATACCTTCCCATTATCATGGTCGGATACCGCCTTGGCTGTGGCCAAGAAAGGTCTTCCTAAAATGATGGGGGTATCTGTCATGGATTCAAGGATCTCCACGTCTAATACAACGAAGTCCACGGGGAATTTCAGGCCATGAATTGTGACGACAACATCCTTAAGTAACCCCTTCGGCCTCTTAACAGATCTATAAACAAACTGAAGAATCGTCTGGCTCTGTCTAAGAGGGCCAAACTCGAATCGATCAAGTAAGGTAGCCGGAAGAAGGTTAATCGAAGATCCGCTATCTAATAGGGTACGATCGAACTGCTGCTCATGAATGTGGCATCTGACATATGGATCTCCTAAATCAGGTCTCTTGGCTGGCAATTGATTCTGAATAGTGAAACATGTGGTACGTGTTAGCACATGGATATCTGCAGTACGATTCCTCTTCTTCCTATGTATAGTTGTCTTCTCTCTCAAGTGCTTCTGGAAGAGATGGATGGGCTCTAGTGCATCCTGTAGAGTTAGCTGGATATGGAATCTCTCGATCATCTGCTGGCTGAACTCTAACTGTTGTGATTTGTTTGGATTTTCTGTTTTCTTCTCTTGCCCAAAGCAGAATGCTTGAGGGAAGGGGATATCTGGAGCCTCATCAGATAGATGGTTAGGAAGAGGTTCCTGCTTCTGTGAAGGAATGGAGCCCATACAAGAGTTATCGTGCAACACATATGGACTCAGAGTAGATGAAGATACCATTTCTTTATTCATTTTTTTGGTGTTTTTGATATTGTCACGAGGTACAAAGACATGAGAAAACACAACTGGACTAGAAATGGTGGCATCAGCACCACCCACGGCATCTGGAGAAACGACGGCCTCAGTACCGTCGACTGGATCATCGTCCTAGGTGGTGTCAGCACACCATCATCAACATCATCTGCAGCATCAGCACCGCTATCCTCCTCATCTAGTGCTCTTGGATCATCATAGGGTTGTTGCTTAAACCAGGCGCTGCTGGCTGGCATCCTACCGCTACTAAGTGTCACAAAATCAACATCAAATATGTAGGGAGAAATATCATCCAAAATATCACTAGGAGTGGCGGTCTATAAACTGTACCTACTCAGATTTCCTCTTCGGATTTTTCAGGTTAGGTTCAATCTGAGCGGGTATGGCAGCTTTACCCTTGATTATCTCCCTCATTTCCTACCGGAACTCATCCATCTCTCACCAGAAGGATGCCTGCTGGTCAGTGAGTAAGCGGGTGAGGTCATCAAGTAATGGTTCTCATAAACAGGTACCGGAGAACCAGATGGGTTACCTCGCTGAAAATGAGGAGGAGGATAAGAATACTGATGAGGTTGTTGTTGTTGCCTCTATAACTGTCCTTGATGGTTGGGATGAGGACCCTGCTGGAAGTGTTGTTGTGGCTGGGAGTAATGGGGTTGTTGCTGTTGGATGCTCTGTCCACCTTGAGCTGGAGGCTGCTAATGGGACGAGGTGCCTATGGTAGACATCCGGGATGATCTCGGTGGATCCCGGGCTACTGTCGATGATACCAAATCCCGTTGAATTCCATCAGTGGCTCTTGCTTGTACTGGAAAGGGGAAGAACTGCCAGGGGAAAATCCAATTGATACACCACCATCTGAGTGTCCTGAGGTGGTGGCTGAGTGTAGTGCTGCTACAACTGCTAAACAAGCTCAACCTGGATGTGGTGAACCTGGTGGTACTGGGCGGAGTGCTGGGAAGAGATGCTTCTAGGATCAGCCCGTGACCTGGGACGGGGCTGAGATGCCGTTTGTACCCCCTAGAGACACAAGATATGGGTCTTCAGGTCACTAAGAGTCTGTGTCAATTAATCTATCTGTGTCAAGCACCGTCACTACTTCTTCTCTATTATCTCTATATGGTACAACTTCTCACTGACAATACCCATGTCAGTGGATGAAGATTCTGCCTGTGTTGATCCTGCTGACGAAGAAACGGGTGGACCTGCATCAACCCGTGCTATCCTCTGATAGGACACGGCCTGGGGTGGGGGCTTCCCCTGAGTGTAGAGCCTGGTCTGGGACATCACTATATAGTTTTCGACCATCTCCTCATAGATATCCCAGACCTGGTCTTCATCCTTGGTGAAATAAGAGCCCCCACAAGAAGCGTTGACAAGCCCTTGCAGCTCCGGTGTCAGCCCACAAAAGAAGCTCTAGACAAGATTGGGCTTGGATATGTCATGATGTGGACACCGGTCAATAAGCTCACAGAATTGATCCCATGCCTCATTAAACTGCTTGTTGGGGATCATGGAGAAGTTGTTGATCAGAGCACGTGATGCATTTGTCCGACCGAGTGGATAGTACTTGTTCAAATACTCGATCCGGAGCTGCTCCCAAGTAGTAATGTATTTCCCCAAATGCTTCAATCAGTAGGTTGCTTTGTCGACTAGGGAAAAAAGGAAATGCCATCATCTTGATGGTTTCCTTGTCCATGAATATGTCATGGACAGTACCGCAAATCATCTCAAACTCCTGCAGGTCAAGATGTGGCTCCTCGGTGGCTAGCCCATTCAACTTGGGCAAAAGTTGAATGGTTTGGGGGGATGCTTGAAATCGCCCAGAATATCAGGGAGTTGTATACATCGATGAGTGAGAGTTGCACAAGGGTTGTGCAACTGCCTCATCGGTCGTGGTTGTCTAGCTGGCTCTGGCTGATCCTCCTAGTGTCCATCTACTCCTCCTCCAAACTCTGGAATCTCTCCACCGCCTGCTCGGTGAGGCTCTCCTCTGTCATCTCACATCTGTGCTATCTCTTGACGCATCTCAGCTATAAATGCTCCATGATCTCTGATTTGTCTCTGCATCATCTCGAGGGAGGCTAGAAGTGTGTTGTTGATGGCGCCCTGATCAAGAACGTAAGTGGAACCCTGGGGCTTCCCATCGGTGCGTTCGTCACTGCTGGCCATCTCGCGGGTCTCTACAAAGGCAAAAGACCCAGACTTAGGTGCCGTGAAGTGAACATAAATATGTGTTGGCCTCTGCTCGGGCATCTCAGAACTTGTGGAAGAAGGGTGGTCGAGGGGAGACAGAGTGGTAGCGAACTTAGGTTCGGAGAGCGAGTCTGGGCTCTCCGAAACCGCCCTAGATGAGTGGGGAGGAGTGCTCAAAAAAAGTGCTGTCAGAGGTAGCCTAAGGGATCTCTTGCCCATCATCATGATATGGGAGTAGTACGGATGAGATCTGGTAAACAAACAAGATCAGAAGTCAAAACCAATCACCTACTCAACACGAGCTGATGACTGTAAAGGAACGGTCATTTATCTTGTCATTTTAGTTTAGGTGATAAATCAATCTTGTAGAGTGATTAAGCGAGTTGTTAGGAACTCGATGATCCCAAGAGACTGGACCAATCCCAAAGCTAGATCTTTCCCAGCCAGTACAAGTTGCAGACCATTTACTAGCTACCCGATCAACTCGCTCTGTTAAGGACATCACGCTCCACTTTACCGGTTACCAGAAAGATCCTCACTGGAGAACGATTAACCTTGAAACTAGTAGTCTAACGAGAGTTCAGCTGTGGCTCTAGCCTAGTGTGCGGATCACTCTCTCGCGCAATCAAACCAAATAAGGAGGGGGTGACTCTCCCCAAAATAAATATTTTTCAATGAGGTGGGTTTTAGGGCAAGTTTGCATTAGCAGTCCCAAATTTTATTGCTTTTACTTTTTTAGATATGTTTTTTTCAAAAACAAACAATGCCTAATGAATTTTTCGATTTCCTTTGATTATTTTGAGTCCAAAAATAGGGGGAGGAAGTCGAAAAAGCTGATGCAGTCAAACACAATGATTCATGCAGAGATAGAAATGCGTACCTTGCTCCAGCACTCTGCATGCAATATGATCTGCGCATAAAATTAAATACTGAAAAGAAACTAACTATATGATGCACGAGGAAATCGGCCTTAGATGAGCAACTTCTATTGATTGTGAAGAACAAATGGCTAACTAATCAGAGAGAGAGGCCTGAGTCCGGTCTCAGATGTCCATCGGTGTCCACCACAACAGATCCTTCACGCGCTATATATGACCTCTAGCAGCACGTGGTCTCTCAAATGATTAATTTAACTTTTTAAATTTATTTTTAGCTAGGTCCAATTAAGTTCCGTGGGAACAGATAATCAATTAGTTGTTGGGCCTAAGCTAATTATGTCACAATCAACAAAAAATCCAACGTCTAGGGGCCAAAACCACGAGAATCAAATAGAGAGTTATGGTGGTGAAATCAAAAACTCAAAAAACAGCGGTGAGGTCCCCCAAGTGCACCGGCACTTGGCGAAACAGACTCCGAATAAAGTCCAAGTCCACAAGTGTCTAGGTCTAAATTATTACAACACAAATAATTGTTTTCTCAAATAAAATAATTATTCCCTGCTCTTCTTCTGCTCCTCCTCTTGCACAAGTTCTCCAAAAAGAATCCGAGTCATCTTCCAAGCGGGTCCTCGCACAAGAATCAAAGCAGATGATGGTCAGAAAATAGTTATAATATTATATAGAATAATAGCACAAAACTGAAAAATGACTACAAAGTTGTGCTCCCCGGTAACAGTGCCATTTTGATGACACAAATTTCGATGCGGTCGAGAGGGATTAATTAAGCAAAGTCGTTGTTCTCAACCAATCGAATCAGTCAACAAGAAAAATATGTTTTAAACAACTCGAAAGAAAGATAAATCAAGCAATAAAATGTAAGTGGTTTCGCTATTCTATTTTACCTGGTATAGCGACCAGGGTCGAACACAAGGAGCACGATTTAAAAACTATGTAGTCCAATTTCGAAAAAATATTTTTAGTGGTTTTTGCTTTTTCAAAAAAATATTATTTTCAAATTAGGGATAATATGCACAAAGGATAAAATAAGCAACACCACACTCTTTTTGTATTTTTCAAAATAGTCAAAAATGTCCAGAAAATTATAGAGAAAATGTTTTTATGTTTTATATGTTTTAAAATATTTTTGGTAATTTTTTCAAAGTTTTTTTAATGTTATTATAATTTTTTAAAAATCAAATAGTGGAAAATAGAGAAAATAGTGCACAGCCAAGAGTACTTTCCAACTTAAAAATACTTTATGTGCCCAAAACTCCGGGAAATTATTTTTAGCTAAACTGCAATTAAATATCTATAAATAGAGACTGAAATAATGACTTTTGGATTTTTCATAAATTTTCTACAAATAATTTTAAATTTTTCTCCATTTTCACGTTTTTTGGCATTTTATAAATTATTAATGCACAAAAATTGGATAGAAATTAAAAGACATCAAAATATACCTACAGTATTTTTTTCAATTTTTAGGAAAATTTTCCAATTTTTTGAATTTTCTAATTTCAGACAGACAAAGGGACACTGTTTTTTGATTTTTTTTAAATATTAAATGGCAACAAAATGCAATGAAATTTTTATACAATGAAACACACTACAGCAGGAACATACACAATTTTTTTGAGAATCTTTAAAACAATAAAAAAATTTATTTTGATAAAAAGAGCATGCAAATTCAAGTATGCAATACAGGGATTAAAATGTAATTACTTATTGTTTTTGCACCAAAATATAACAGAACAATAAATGCAGGGTGAAAATTGTAAATTACCAAAATGTCACGTGTTGTCCACGTGATCTATTGATGCACAAGGACTTTTTCGCAAATTCAAAAGCTTCTAGGGGATACCTTGCAATTTTTCCATTTTTTATTTAAAATCCCAGCCCTAGGGTTCATCTCCTTCGATCCCTTCATTTTGTTCTTCAACACCAACAGCGGAGGGGCCGTCGCCACTTCTGGAGATGGTGAAAATCACTAAGAGGTCGTCGCGCTGGACGGTGTCTCGCGACGAGGCAAGGTGGGGTCGGAGGAAGGCAGCACGGTCAGGAGCGGGCACCGCCCACTGTAGTGGCTAGGCGTTGGAGATGGTAGAGTGTAGCAGGTTCTCACGGTAGGAGGCGTCGCAGGCGGAGGGGTTACGTGCAGTGACGTGCGGTGGGCGGTGTGGTTCTACGGTGGAGGGCATCGGTCAGGGTAGTGGCACCCAGGCGGCTGGAGGCTGGGCCGACTGCCGTAAGATGTGGTAGCGTGGAGGGCGAGCAGCAAGAGGAGCGTTGCTGCTTCCTGATTGTTTATTTTTTTGTTGTTTTTGTTTTTTTTTATTTTTTTTAATTTTCTTTCTATTGTAAACAGAAATATAAATAAAAAATTTATATTATTTTTTTAACAACATCTGTAGACTACAGAAATAAAATAGTTTTTTATCTTAATTTTCCTACAAAACAAATGTTTGAAATAAAAACAACCATGCAATTTTTTTATTTTTATTTATTTATGAACAAAATAATATACATGAATTGGGATCTGACGGAAAGAGAGAAAACTGATTCAGATCTCCGACCACCGTGCATGGTCGGAGGTGTGTGGCAACATGAGATAGAACGTGAAACGGAGAGATCACGAGATGAGATGAAAAATCGGTGTCGGGCGCGGATCAAAGTGTGATGGATTTTTTTCTTTGATTTTAGGATCTAAATATTAATAATGCAACAAAAATTAGATCTACGATTTATCTAAGAAAAAATGGGAAATAAAATAGATCTCACCTCGGGGTCGGATACGCCATAATGACCTCGACGAGGGCCGACGCGTTGTCACCGGACGGCTCGGAGGTTGGGCACCCTTCTTCAACAAGATATCTCTTGGAGATCGGGCTCCTCTCCACCAAAGATCGATCAAGGAATACCGAAGGAGGAGGAGCCCATTAAAAAGAGAAGAAAAATAAAAAAGGAAAGAATGTACAAAAGGGGAAGGTGTTTAGTGGTGAATTAATAAAATAATTTAATTAATTCATTAATTAATTAAAAATGAATTTAAGAATTAATTGAAATAAATAAATTATATAATTTAAAAAAATTATTTAGCCACCTTAATGGTGGCTATTAAAGGTATGGAATAATATCTTATATATAAGGCATGTTTTTAAATCAAATAATGAGTTAAATAATTAAATCTAGATACAAATTTTGTAATTAAATTAAATTAATTAATTAATGTTAGATATTTAATTTTTTTGGTGATTTTTATATAAGGAAATTAGTTGTATACAAATATTATGTACATATAATACAATATACACATGTACAAATAGGGAAATAGTTTTTAGATAATATATTTTCTTAATTATATTATTTATAATTATTTTATTTTATTTTTAATGAAAATAATATTTAAAATTATGTACATAATGTATAAAAATAAATATGAATAAATATACAAATATGTGCGTGGTAAAACTGCACAAAACACCCCAGAAAACTGACTTTTCAATCGTAACTCCGAAAATTATGAAATGACAACCATTTGAAAGATAATTTAATTTAGAGTATATTGGAATGAGTTTGATTCAATTTGATTTTGTATGGAGCCGGAATTGGTATTTCAATTATCACTTTGCAGCTTTTTCTGAGTGTGATTATTTGTAATATGTACATAATTTTGCTTTGCAATTATTTTTATTATTTACAACACATTTTTATTTACAACTTTTATTTACAAAAATAATTAATTTGAGGTCAATTTATTTACAAATAAAATAGTACTAGTTTTATACAAATATACAGGAAAAATATTTACAAAATATTTTTGGATTTTTGAATTGAAGATCCTATCTTCCTCTACTTTATTCCTGGTCGATAAGATCAATTCTTGACCTTCTCTCGAGGTTCGGGTCAGTCTTCATTTATTCCAAAAATTCATCCTTCATTTTTCTTTTCTTTTTCTTTTCTTCTTTATTATTTTATTTAAGTACAAAAAGTGTTAAAAATGCATATTTAACAAATGCATGCGAAATGATAAATTAATGTAAATAGTGGGTATTTACATGTGTTCGACTATGGAAATGAAGCTAAAATAAAAGAATAAAGACAATGAATCGTGGATTCATCAGCGACCGGCAATGTAGGGTTGTTGTCGCATCAGTGCAAGGGTCAAAAGGTAACCGACGAGGGATGAGGTGGTGTGTATCCTGAGGCAGGGACCTTGAACTCGATGGCGAAGGGAGAATCAATGTTGTGGCATGTCGTCTCAGTTTGGTCTTGAGGGCAGACTCGACCGGAGGGCCTGCTTGAAGGCATGAGAGTCGAGGAGGCTGACATGGAACGATAGGGCAATGCGGAGGTGGGTGTGGAAGGTGATGACGGAGGAGATCACTCCTCGTAGGTGATGTGGCGAGCAGTAGGGAGCCCATGGAGAATGAGGGCCGTCAGTGATGAAAGAGATGATAGTGACAGTGGAGATTAAAGAAGAGGAAGAGAGAAAGAAGAACATAGGAAGAGACAGAGGAATAGAAAGAATGGAGGAGAAAAAGATACCTGAAGTTGTTCGCTTGGGAGGTGGTTGGAGCATCAAGATCTGGCCGATCATCGCTCGAGGTTCTAGTAATCGAACCGAGCTCAAGCAGAGCTACTAGAGTTGTTGTTGCAATGGTGGTGCCCCTTGGATCTCGCTGGAGTGGGGAGGTCATCTCTCCTCTAAGGCATGCTCCTTCGTCCCTAGACCTCATCGGGGGGCTCTCTCCCTCTCTCGCTGGAAAAGGAGGATAAGGTTGGCATGGAGCGGAGCTCGTCTATTTGAAGGTGGTTGTTTGGGATTCCGTCAAAGACATGGATGGTTTCTTTGACCGTGAGATGTGGGAGAAGCGATCGTAGGATGGCAGTTGCAGGGAGAGGAGAGAGAGGGAGTGGTAGGGAGAGTGGGTGATTGCATAGAGAGAGGGGAGGAGCTAGCGGTTGCGGACCGCCGTCAAAGGCAGAGGAGGTGCGAGGGGTGTGGGCGTAGGAGAGAAGGAGGTCGGCGTCAGGTGGTGCGCGGGGGAGGCGGTCACATGGCTGAGAAAAAAGAAAAATAAAATATAAATATAAATATAAATAAATAAATAAATAACTAAAAATTATAAATAAAAATGAATGGATAAATAAATAAGTGAAATAAATGAAATAAATATAAAAAATAAAATAATAGTAATAAGAATAATAATTAAACTTAAATTAAAAGTAATACGAAAATAAAAATGGGGGTGACACATGGCGACTCTAGGAATCGCCACATGTCACTCTTAGAAAAATAAAAATTAATCCAAATAAAAATAAAAAAGAAATAAAAACAAAGACAAATCAAAAAGTGATCAACGGTAAACTTGTTCGTCTCAACGAGATCTACAATTTTTGTGAAGGACCTACAACCAAATGAAATCAATTGTAAAAAACATTGGTGGTACTCGATAGATATAAAATATTGAATTTTTGTATTATTCGGATTTTTTATCATTTTTAAATAAGATGAAAAAATCAAAAAAAAAGAGAAAATAAAGATAAATATTTACAACCTAATCTTTTTTTTGGATTTTTAATAATGAAAAAAAGAAATAAAATAACGGGAACATATGTACAGTCTAAATATAATGACTCTGGTTGATTTATTTTCTTTGATTTTTAGCTTAATTTTTATTTGGATTTTTGCATATTCTTTTTAAAAATAAATCAAAGAAAATAAATGCAAAAGAAATAAATCAAACACGAATATTTTTGTACATAAAATAATAGGGTTAAATTAGGTAATATGCACAATATACAATGAGGGCCCAAAACCCAAGTTTCACATATGGAATCGATTCTTTTGAATTTGGTCTTGATTTGTAGATAATTTAATGTACATTAATTTAAAAGTGAGTAGGGTCATAGGAGATTGCTTAAGAGAGATATTCACTTTTAAAGGCTTTTTGTCTCGAAATAGGGATTGGGTTTTGTTGAGGAAATTTACAAGTGAGTATTTTTTGGTATTTTTCTTTAATTAGTGTTAGAAATATGTGTACTATATAGTTGCTTTTAATTAATTATAAGTTAGTGAAAAATAAATAAAAACAAGATAAAATATGGGTAATTACATGTGATAATGTACAAGGAATTTATGGGCTTCTTATTTAATTTAATTATGAATGCTAAAATGTGAATGTTATCTACAAGTGCATGAATGATAAAAATGCAGGATAGATAGAAACGCAACTAATTATTTAAGAATGGAGCTATATTTTCATCTTTTAGAGTGATGAATCACAGACTAATCAACGCCCTATAATTAAACATTGCTCGTCTCCGATCAACTAAAATGAAATGCAAAGTGAAATGAATTTGGGTTCCATACCAAAATCATGAACAAAAGGTGAAAATGGAGCTCGAATCGACCTTTGGATTAATAATGTGGAGGAACTCCTTATGAGAATTAGGATTTTAATAACAACAGCCTCAAAGTTTACACAAGTCAATATTCTGTCCTGACACAGAAGTCATCTTAGATCAAGCCCCTCTCGAAGCATTCCATATGAACACTGAATAACATTTTGTAGCGTGCGAAGGTTGTTAGCTCTACCCATCCAAAATGTCGGACTACCATGCAATCTCCTCCTCCAATAACTCATCCTTGGGGAGTTAGGTATATCCTTCTAAGTTCAGGAATGTGCTAGTTCACAACAAGTAAGGGAAGAAGTATATAAGATGGGGAGAAGAAGTAGAGAGTGACTAGTGTAGTCAACTCTCCTGTGAAGCTTCGTCGGTGTAGCCAAGTCTCCACTAGATCTGCAGGCTTTCTGAATCTTGGGTTTTTTTTGGTATTTTCTTCTTTTTGGAAGAAAGTTTGTGGTTGCTCTACATGAATCTTTTGTGGCCCGACGGATATAGAGTCTTTTGGTCCGCCCATGTTTTGGGGTCATAAAAAGAATTACGTAGCATTCCATCCCTCAGCTGAAGCTTTATTTCAACCCGGTACCTCGTTCTTTAGTTGTCCACGCTACCAAAGAAAGAAGCATGTAGTCTTCCAACATCTCGGTTTAGTTGAGCTAAGTGCGCAGTATAGAGTACATAATAATTCCTTATCCAAGAACCTACTCAGAATGAGGTGACCATGTTAGACACTGAGTCAAGTCTAGACACTGTCTTGTGAACTCTGAGAAAGTCTAAGACCTGAAGTCCCTAAAATCCTACTTCTCAATTTGAAGTTCCTCTGAAATTAAAGTAGATTAAGGTCAAATCAAAACCATCATTGATTTCTATTCATAACTCGGTTCAGAACCCATTTACTTTCCACTTTGTATATACATGATATGTACATGAAATGCAGATGGTACAAAATGCAAGTAGATAAAGTGAAAAATAATTTTTTTCCTTTTTTTGAATGATTGTAAGGATGATATGTAAGAGTAAATAAGAAGCCCTTTTTATTAGACAAAAGTTTTTATTTTATTTTTTGGTATACCTCCTATCTTACCACAAATTTACAAAAGTATTATCTACAAAACTTTTACAAGACTATACAAGTTTTATATTACCAAAGACTATTATTTTACAACAGTTTTTTGACTTACATTTTTTGCAGATTAAATACAATTATACACATTATAAAAATATTTTACAAAAAAAACGTATTTTTTCACTATTTTACCCATCATCTCGTATTATTAAATATTATATACAAAAACACACGAAAGTACGAACTGTGGGTAAAGTATATATGTAATTTTCACACACACACCCCTATACTTTGCGTGTGATATGTCCTTAGAGCACAAGAAGAGAGGAAAAGACATAGCTCATCTCAAGTGTAGGAGAGTAAAAAATAATGTAAGTATAGAAGTTGACCCACCCCCTATACTTAGGCTCTGGTCAACCAAAGTATAGAAGAAGAGCAAAAATGGGGCGGTCGAGTTCAACGGGAGAAGAAATGGATGAATGAATATACAGGGTGGGCATCGGTCCCCCCACCCCCATACTTAGGCTCTAGTCAGCCTAAAAAGGTGTGGTGTGAGAATCTTTGGTGTTGGGGAATATACAGAGAAAAAGAAGAAGAAAAGAAGGAGCAATTCGGGTCACTCTCCCCCCTATACTTAGGATCTAGTCATCCTAAATATAGCCACAAAATGAGAATGATATGGAATTGGGGTGAGTGATACGAATCACAGGGGAGGGAGGGAAAGAAGAAAAATATACAAGATGGAGTGAGAATGTACAAGGATCAAGATGGTTTGTAGCTAACCTTCTTGCATGCACGAAGTGGATGAGATATGGAGATGGAGTGGGTGGAAGGGATAAAGAAGAAGTAGAATCCCAACCATCGTCAGAGTCATCTTCAGATGATTATTAGTGTATGGTGGAGTCTCTCTAACTAAGTTTGTGCTTTGGCCGCCTACTCAGGTGGTTGTCCAACTCGACCTCGGACGAAGAATATTCTCCTAAGGAAGTATCTGATTTGTTATAACGAACTTTCCCGGTGTGTCTACTGGGACCAAGAGAGTCATCCTCTAATATGTCTATCGTGATATACTTAGATGGTTTTCTAGATCCTGAAGCAATGAGAGGAGAAGGAGCAGGGTGCCTCTTACCTCCACTAGCGACCAAACTCGAGGATGTGGACAATCTATACTGAGATTGAGAGGTGCAGGCCATGGGCTCCTCATCAGATGAATCACCATATATATATATATATATATATATATATATATATATATATATATATATCGTAATACTCTTGTAGGGCCAGCACATGTCTCGGGTACGTGGTAGTTCTCTCAATTGGCATGGATTTGGTGGGTTCATGCTTCACCTTTTAGGAAGCACTAGTGATGGTTGGGTAGGTTGATTCCATATGAGTCTGGGTGACATTTGAGGATTCCAAGAGGGGATGTGGATGATTTCTAGCCGTAATAACATTTTCCCTTTTTGGATGTGAAAACTCCCTGGTGGTGTTGGGCTAGCTCGACACGGCGGTTGTTTCATCATTTGGAGTGGAGAGAAGTGACTCATCTATCCCTCGATGTTCACCATTGTCTGCGGCTAATTGGGTTGCTTCGGGTTGGAGTGTGTCATCAAAGGTCATGTGTGATCGGTGTCTAACCAATGCAAGGAAATCAATCTCCTAAGTCTAGTAATCTATAGTTGTCTAAGATAAGTCTAAGAATGGCTTCCCAAAAATAATTAGAGATCGGGTAAACTCTTCTCAATGATCAATATCAATGACAGTAAAGTCCACTCTGAGTAGAGCACCTCAGAAAGCAATGATGATTGAAATGGTTCCTCTCGACTGTTTAATGGATCGGTCAACCAGTCGAACGATCGTTCTTGACTTTCTAATTGGTCCGAATTCGAGCTTGTCAAACACAGAGGTTGGGAGGATGTTTATAGATAATTCGTCATCGATTCATGCATGGGTAAAGATTGTGTCTTTGTTTCACATTCAACTTGAGGCGACCACTTCACTATGCAGCTCTTGGCCTTTCTCCCAGTTACCACTTCATTGTGTGGCCCTTGTCCTTTCTCCCCATTACCAAGGAGGTGCCCATAGACAATAGGTGTCTCTCAATCATTGTTTTCTTATTGCCCGACCTCTTGGGTATCAATTTACTCTTCATAAATCTTTTGAGGTCGGGAAATGATCTATGGTCTTTATTAAGGGAAGCTTAATAATCAATTCCTCATCGAGTGCTTCCCTCAGGGCATGATCCAATTTTTTAAGTCATTTTCATTTTCTATTTTTATGAGATTTTTTGGTTTTTTTTCATTTTTTGTCATTTTGGGATTTGTTTTTGTTATTTTTGGTATGTAAAGGAGTGGCAAAATGTGCAGACTCGAGATTGGAAGGCAAGTGGTTAGTAGAAGAAGGAGGTAGAGTTGGCTCCAGTTGTATAGAGTGTTTGGGTTCCCTAGTGTCCACTAGGTTTTAAACATCAAATCCAATCATTTCATTATCCACTTTCATACCCAAGCTGGCAGCATATGCAATTAATAAGATGATGACATTTTTCAACCCATCCTCAATTAATTCATGTCTCTTGACAAGTCTTGAATTGTCATCCTTCAAAAGTTCTTCATGACAAATCATGGGAGAATTATGCTCAATTGGAGGACACTGGTGAGAATTCAAAGTCTTATACTCAACATACCTTGACTCTGCATGTAATGTTGGGTCCAGTAGAGACCACCCATTTGGTAGATGTTGGTCGGAGCCTCATGGGGCTTGTAGATCGAGCTCATGGGTCCAATCCCCTGCATTTGTAGGCTCCTCGAATGTCCGGTCAATGTGAGCTTGATCACTAAGGTCAATCACATTTGTAAAATTATAATGTGCAGACATCTCCATTCGATTTGTTCTATCAACCAAGTTGTACCCTAAGGTCAAGTCAAGATGTGTATGTGTGATTTGTTGGCATTTCCCATCATTCATAGGTAGAGGAAATGAAGTATGTGGTGGTAGGTAACTCTGCCAATCATCTTTATCAGCAATAGCTTACTTTTCAATTGGTTCCTAGATTCCAATAAGCACCCCATAATAAGGTGAATCAACCCAAGATGGAAGTGGATCTAGGATGTGAGAATGTGGGATGGTTGAGAAGTTCAGAGAAGTGGAGAATTCAGTCGAAGTTCTGACTTCATACTCAGGGTTGGGTGAAACAGACCACGGGTAAGGGTCTCCCACGGAGGATGGAGGGTACATGGAAGAAGGAGAAGGAGAAGGTGAAGATGAACGGTATATGGTCGAGGAGAAGTGACCCGAGGGGTGAAGGTATGGGGACTAATATCCCGACATCTTTGACAGAGATGAATGAAATGTACGTGGAGTGCAATAGACAACGTACAAGTGACAAAGGTATAACACCCACAGGCACACAAATAAACACAAGAGTAAACCCTATTTCACCAACTTAACACGGTGATGGTCGCAAAGGTCCAACCGTTGTCTTTTTGGTTTTATTTAAAGAAAAAAAACTATCTTTTCGATTTAATTTAAGTGATAAAACAATCTTCTTACACAAGCACACAAGGTGAGTCACCTGACACCCAATGTATGCTCCCACTATATCCAATCAAAGAGATTATCTGCTCAAGCTAACGGGTTCAATATCATGCCTCTATGGATAGTAGTGAGAAGATATACACCAAAACATCTCTCTAAGGTCGAAGGCAAGCCCTTACAACTCCCAAATCCGTAAGAGTCAGAAATGGAGACTTAGGGGACAAGTCCAGGGATTTGGGCTCTAACCCTAGTGTATACGTCCCCACTCACTCTGTCTGTAAGTAGATATATGCGTATAATGATGCTCTCCCAAAAAAGGTTAATTTTAGTCAATTTTTTGGGTCTAATTCAATTTGCAAGCTCGATGTTAGAGATTAGTTATCACTGGTAATTAATCCAAAACAAGCAATCATATCTACTATCCAATCCCAATTCCTTCATCCTAAATTTGAAAAAACTAAGAGAGGGAATAAAGAAAAGTTGATGCAATTTATGGAAACAATGACGAATGCTTGAGTAGAAATACTTACAGTGCATCCAGATCTCTACAATGCAAGATGCACTACTAAATTGAATTTTTTTTACTCTAAATGAATGCAAGTTAGAAAAAAACTTGCCTAGTAGAAAGCTCTATTAGTGGGAAAGAATTGATTTACTTTTGAATAAGTATAAAGATCTACAGTGCATATTATTAAATGTGAATGTGAGGTCCATAATTAAACGAGCACAAGCAAATGATATTTACATAATAAAGCTCTAATAGTCGTAAGTGCAAGTCTAACCTACGATCCACTCAAGTCGATCCCCACCCTCACCGGAGAGTGAAACATGTCTCAACACACCACAAAAATAAATGTCCAAAGTTCGGGTTACACATGCGAGATCCCAAACGGAATCCGCTGGAAATGTGAAATTACCTAAATTATTACAAATTAACTACAAAAATCAAATGGAATGTAGAAATTAAATTTTAGGAATCTACACTCTCTCATGCCTCGACTCGATCTTAATTTTTATGTGTTCTTTCAGTCATCTTATTTCCTAGAGAAGCCAACCTCCAATGCTCCTGAGTTGCTCGGCCACCTAGGCAGTTGCTTCGTCGCACCAGGTCCCTCACACAAAAATAAGATGGTGGTCAGAGATATACAAATAATAAAATAAAATAGAATAAAAATGTAAGAAAATACAAGAGAGTAAAATTTACAAGAAGAAGGTTGGGGGTTAAACTACCCGGGGGCTGGAAATTCTGATATCTAAATTCTCTAAAAATCAACCAAAGTGATGCCTCCCAGACTACGACGGTACCTTATGAAACCTCAATTACCCAAAATAATTTGTTGTTCTTAGTGTAGTAGTCAGACACTTCATATTAATAAAAAAGGCCACTTAAATAATTTATAGATTAAAGCAAGCAGTCAGATTTATTTTTCTACTTGGGCAAGCTTAAGGTCGAACTTGTCGAGGCCATTGTCCAATAGGTTAGTTTTTTTAGGTGATCTAGATGCTAGATTTTTCATAGAGGCATTTTTTGTAATTTTTTACGCAATTAATGATGACATGCAATTGCATGAAAGTTTAGGGGCAAAACACAATTTTAAATCAAATGATATCCAAAAATACTAAAACTATTCTAGAATGTATAAAAAAGATGAAATTAATGCATTATATTTTTTGGAATTTTCTGATATGAAATGAATTTATTATAAATTCAATATTCAAGCATATTGGTTTTTTGTAAATTAATTTTAATAAGGAGCAAACCAAATTATTTCTCAGAACTAAAATTATACTAGATAGGTTTATGTGAGAGGTATACAGGAAAAATAATGGATCCTAAAAATAATGGGCCTACAACCTATTAAAATAATTACTCAAATCACCATTTAATTTATTATGGCCTCAATATTTGTGGGAAAATGTAATACACAGTTAAATTTACCTAAATTTTTTAGAATTTTTGGAATAATAATAAATTTAATATCAATTTCAGGTAACACAATAGGTAAAATATGTAATTTTCCACTAAATTAATTTAATTAATTCAACCACATTTCACAAAAATTCAAACAATCATCGGTAATGATAAAGCATAAGTTGTTCTATAATGTGCTATTTTTGAAATTAAAAATTGATAACAAGATGACATTGAAATAAATGCTCAAGTATATGGTTCTAAATGCAAAACAGAAAATAGAATAAAAAATTGCCGATGACTATGCAATTACCAGGACCATGGGGATCACATGCAAAAGTTCCACGGGGAACATGCCATGCACGAGCCTTAGCTAGTTGGGGTGTCTTATTAGGTATTGGAAGCTAGAAGGGTGTGGGAGAAAGTTTTCCCATGTGCATATGCACTGCACGTGAGCTTTAGAACGACGAGGCCCTTTGTAATTTGCAGAAGCACGGGGGACCTTAGCGCAATTTTCACCCTCCCCGCATGTTGTGCACGTGGAGGGGAGCTAAGGAAGCTGTGATCTTTAAGAGGTGTGGTGGCTATGGTAGTGAGGTAGGGCTCTTTAGCGGACGATGGCGAAGGCCGAGGCGATAGGCTATGGAGGGTTGTTCTGCATAAGTACTAGGGTCGAAGCGTGATCAACGAGGGTTGGGGTGACATGTATCTTGAGGCAGGGACTTATAAATCGATGGCGGAGGTGAGTTGATGTCGTGGTGCTTCACCCGAGCATGGTCTAGAGGGAGGACTTCGTCGAAGCGGTCTGCTCGAGGGCACAAGAGTCGAGGAGTCGAGGTGGAACGATAGGGTGATATGGAGGCAGGTGTCGAAGGCGATGGCAGAGGAGCAAGCTCCCCAGAGGTGAGGTGGTGAGCAGTGGGGAGCTCAAGGAGCTTGAGGGTCATCGACGGTGAAAGAGATGATGGTGTTAGAGATTGGGGAAGAGGAAGAGAGAAAGAAGAACGGAGGAAGAGAAGGAGGAAGAAAAAGAAAGGATGAGAAGAAGATACCTGAAGTTGTTCTCCTAGGAGGTGGTTGGAGCTTCAAGCTCTGGCCGATCATCGCTCGAGGTTCTAGCCATCGAACCGAGCTCAAGTAGAGATACTAGAGTTGTTGTTGCTGCACGGGTGGAAGCCCCTTGGATCTCGCCGTAGGGGGGAGCTCATCGCTCTTCTTAGGCAAGCTCCACTATCATCGGACCTCAATGGGGAGCTCTCTCCCTCTCTCACTGGAAAAGGCAGATAAGGTCGGCACGGGGCAGATCTCGACTATTTGAAGGTGGTTGTTTGGGAGTCTGACAAAGATGGGGATGGTGGTGTCGGCTATGAGATGTGGGAGAAGTGATTGCGGGCTGGCGGTTGTGGGGAGAAGAGAAAGAGGGATTCGCAGGGCGAGAGGGTGATTGTGCGGAGAGAGGGGAGCGTCCAGCGGCTACGGACCATCACCAAAGGTAGAGGAGGTGCGGAGGTGCGGGCGTAGGAGAGAAGGAGGGGGCACCATGTAACGTGCATGGGGAGGCCACGTGGTGAGGAGAAAAGAAAAATAAAAAAAATTTAAAAACAAAATAAAATAATAATACAAATATAAATAAATAATAATTAAAATAATTAAAATAATAAATAATAAATAAATAAATGAAAATAAATAAATAAATATAAAAAGAAAAGGAAAAGGAAATAATAACTTGAAATAGAACAATAATTAAAATAAAATTATAAGAAAAAGGAAAATAAAAATGGGGTGACACATGGAGGCTCCAGGAGCTGCCACGTGTCACTCCCAAAAATTAAATCCAAAGAAAAATAAAAAACAAATACCAAACAAAGTCAAATCAAAAAGTGGTCAACATAAAGTTTGTTCGTCGTGACGAGATCTAAAACTTTCATGAAGGATCGAAACTATAATAAATAAATTTGTACAAAAAATATTTTTGGTGGTACATAATAGATATAAAATACTGAATTTTTGTATTTTAAAATTTTTTTATCATTTTTAAATAAGATAAAAAATCAAAATAAAATATGAGAAAACAAAAGTTGAATATTTACAACCTACTCTATTTGTTTATTTTTAATAGTGAAGAAAACTAAGAAATAAAATAGAGGGGACACATGTACAGATTAAATATACATACTCGGTTAGATTTATTTTATTTGATTTTTGCCTCAATTTTTATTTGAATTTTTTGCGTGTTTTATTAAAACATAAATCAAAGAAAATAAATTCAGAATAAATAAATCAAAAAGAATTATTTTTGTACATAAAATGATAGGGATAAATTATGCAAAATGTACAATATACAATGAGGGCCCAAAACCCAAGTTTTACATATGAACTCTGATTCTTTTAATTTGGTCTTGTTTTGTAGATAATTGAACGCACATTAATTCAAAAGTAAGTAGGGGTCCATAGGAAAATTTATGAGATAGATATTCACTTTAAGGCTTCTTGTCTCGAACTAGGATTTATGTTTTATTAGGCAAAGTTACAAGTTAGTATTTTTTTTAGTATTTTTCTTTGGTTAGTGTTAGTAATATGTACATTATAGAGTTGATTTTATTTAATTCTGAGTTTGTGAAAAATAAATATAAAGATGAGAAAATATGAGTAATTACTTGTGATAATGTACAAGGGATTTTTGGGCTTCTTATTTAATGCAATTATGAATGATAAAATGCAAATATTATCTACAAAGCGCATGAATGATAACAATGCAGAATAGATGGAGAAATTCATCTAATTACCCAGAACGGAGCTCTATTATCATCTTCTAGAGTGATGAATCACGTATTCATCAAACTGTGTTTGTCTCAGTCCCCTTTCTTCTCAGGCTCGCCAGATAAGAAGTTGGGTCCTCCGCTCCTCCACCCGATTTGGACCCCCACTTCACTCATAACCATCATACAACTATCCTAACCTCTTGCAAGTCCTTGTTTCTTCGATGGTCGAATCTTTGCGGTAGCCACCGTTCTAGAGCAGCTCCACCAACCACCTCCCATCAACTTGCTGGTCCAGGACCCCTCGCTGCTTACAAGAGCTACGATGACCTTCGGGATCACCTCGCAGAGGTAATCCGACCATCAGCTAGCCAACTAGGCCCGGGAGGAGCGATGGGGGAGGTATCGTAGCATAGTCATCATTGCCTTGTGACAGTGGCGGAGGAGGACATGCACAAGCTATAGAAACCGTCCGATTATCTGGATTGGCGGCCTAGAAGGACCTTAAGCCTTCGCCACGAACCACCTGGCTTGATAGAACCAAGCCTGCTCGGAAACATAGGGATCAACCACGTGTCCTGAACCTGCAGTTGACCCATGCATATACCCCAAGCATGGCCCGTGCACATGCCGCGCGCATGCGGGCTTGGTAAATTACATGCATGCCGCGCAAAGTTCCCACGATTGCAAAAAGGTCTTGCTCAGGCGTGTGTACCTCAGGTTCCATGCCTGGGCAAATTGCATAGGGACCTAGTCTGATTTGAATATTACAATGATGCCCCTCTATAGGACTAGTTTGCATATTTTATCTTTATATTTTTCATGTTTTTCTTGAAAATATGCCCCTAGACTTATTTGTTAATATCTTGAGCACCCGAACTCCAATTTTAATGATTTCAGTTTCATTTTGTTGCTCATTTCATATTAAGATACTCTTAATAATGACATTATTTATTCAATGATTTGAGACTTTATATACCATGATAATTTTTTAAATATTTTAAGTGTCATTTACTATGTAACTAAGTGTCATTAATTGAACTATGAATCATTTTTATGCATCAAATGTTACGAAATTATATCTTTCTCCCTTGCTCAATTTTATATTTAATTTAGGGCATATTTGAGCTTTTAAATAATTGTTGCATTGCATAGCATCATGTGGCACTACATATGCATAAAACCAAATAAAAAAGAGTGCATATTATTCATTCACCTCATGCATCATATATCACTCTGTTGCACACTAGCATTGGCATAAAAACAAAATAAAAAATTACTTGATATTTGTTCAGCATTCTTGAGCATGCATCTTTACATTGCATAATTGTACATCATTTTATGCATCATTTTGTGCATTATTTGCTTTGTTAGTCATATGTGCAACATTTTGTCTGCATTGGTTGACCTAGTTTAAGAAAATGCAATCACTCGTTTTAAACATTAATCTCTAATTTGTCATCGAGAAGGCTCGTGTCCCTGTGTTCGATCATGGTATGCTTGACAAGTAAAATTTTACCACATATTCAAATGTGTGGAAGTTCTCTGTAGATCCATTTCCGCCTCTTATGCTACAATAAAACAACGATATTAAAGAGGAAATTTTGTGGTTCATCAAGAAGTGATCACAAGACCTCAAGAAACTTAATGTGATCAAACAACGGACTAAGCATCTGGACAAGCTCGCTAATATCACGAAGCAGTTGGAGCTTCTGGTGAGCATAAACAACTCATGTCAGCCTGTGAGTATGCCAGTCAAGACCTCTGATGCCGAGCTGAAAGACCAACTGTAGCAGCAGAGTTAAGGGTAGCCCAGTCCATCTAGAAAATATAATATGTGCAGGAACACGGCCAGGTCCCATCGTCATAGTCGTAGCTGATGTAGATGGTCATGTACAATTCGGAGGCCCCAACATATGTTGAGCCATTCTTCCTACCTCCACCATAAATCCAAGAGGTGAATGGCATTTAGAGAAATGAATCGTAGTTGACCCGTCCAAGAGGACAACACCGAGGTCAAACTTCAGCCATCCAGCCATTTCACAAACATCAAGGTGGAAGAACAGACCAGCACCAGCCTCTCCACAACAATTGGTACATCACGCTCACAAATGGAGATGGAATCACCTACAACCGACATACCGTCAAATGCAGCTCCATTATCAACAACTAATTATTCATTATCAGAATCAGCTCCCTACTCCTCTACATTATCAACAGTTCCCTCCTCGTCCATACTTTTAGAATTACTAGTCGCTAGGTCAATACAGTAAGCATATCATTTAGATTAAGCATATAAATTCCATCTAAAAGATAAGCAAACAAATGAAAATATCCTTTTTAATGAGTTTTTTTAGACAATTATGAGCATATATTTTATTACATAATATATAATCATCCTATGACTAATATTTTGTCAAAATATGATTGAATAAGATCATGTTGAAAACCACTTTATCAATGTTGGTTTACATTTGTTATGCTTAGAGAAGTTAGCATATTGAGGAATGGGTGCAACTTTTGTGGTCCCAGTGAGTCGTAGATAGAGTGGTAGTTCAGCTATTACAGGTATGTTGACGTGTTCTGTGACTTTGTCGGTTGAGCGTAGTGCCATAGGTAGAATAGATATGTCTGCATCCCTAGTACGGCATTCGTCAAAAACTCATACTTCATCATAAGGGTATGCATGGTGCAGTCCGATTTGGATGTGTTGTACTCGTTCTTCGGTATTCCCCTTATGGTCGGTAAATTGGAGGAAATGGGTTGAAGTTGGAATTGAGGTTTGCTTGCTAGAGTTGGTTGCCCCGGTGGACATGTTGTGACTGTTGAGATTATATTGTGATTGATTGAACTCATCAACTAAATGAAAAAATGCTGTAAATAGTATACTTATGTGTATATACATATACAATTAACTCCAACGATGCATGTAGATAAATATACAACTGACGACCTCATGATATGAATACAAATACATACGCTTGTAGCAAGTTGCATGCAACTTAATAATTATCTTATTGATGGTTGGAATAGTGAACACTACTATAAGAATAATAACGGAACACGAACATACAACTCTTTACTCTTTTGCACTCCTGCTTAGTGTAATGTGTTAGCATGTTTTGTAGTTGTACTAAGCTCTTTTCTCATAAGCACTTCTTTGGAAACCCATCCAAATTTGTAGGTTGTTCAGAAACAGTAGTGACCTGATCTTCCATGGTTTGTACCAGACTTTTGGTTACCTTTTCACCCATAGAGTTGCACTAGTTGGTATACTTTGGTAACTGTTGTAGTTTAAGTTGTTTGTCATGTAAAAATAAACTATGGGCTCTACTGCAAATTTGTAAAATTTTGAGAACCATGAATATAGATGTTCTTAAAGCATTTTATTCTCTAGTTTTCTTGCTTTACATTCTGAATGTTAATCATGATCACTACAAGAAAAAGCAATATTGGTGTGCACAACATGGCTCCCTGGATGCAATGCAGGTGCACGCTAAGTGTACGTCAGGCCAGTGGGCAAGCACATGTGCTCACTGAAACTGTGTTCACTTATTACCAAGATGCAAGGTCAAGAGGGTAAGCATAAGTGATGTCCAGGCGCCCGCATGCATTTTGGATGCGTACTATGTGGTCGTCCAAGACCTTGCCCATGTACGTATGAGCGAGCATGCGCAAGGCACCATGCAAACATATGTACTCGCCCAACCTGTAGAATAACAAAAAATGTACAAGTCCAGCAGGGTTTTGACACCACATCAAATCTATATAACCTGCTTCAGAACCACTGCAATTGTTTATCATTGAAATCCACATATGTAATATGACATCCTATAAAGATCTCACATCTTGTGATACCAAAAAAACCTACTTTGAAACCATATTATGGATATAACATATATATGAAATATAATGGAATGTTATAAGAGAAGAAAAACTTGCCATTAAGATTATAGCTGTTCTTTATTCTAATAGTTTATATAGATTTAAAACATCATCTATACTATACAAACATAAAAGATCCTACAAATTTAAAAACATGCTAAGTTATACAAGTAATCATCCATATAGTGAGGTTCATTTCTTCCAAGATTTAAATGTCTTTGAAATCAAACTTTGTTTTGATTTATTCTTCTCCTTTTCCCTCTCCTTAAACCTTGTGTACATGTTTGCTTTTATTTTCCTCCTTCTCCTTTCCATATTCAATCTCTTCATATTACGATGTAGGTAGGGTTGAGCATTGGGTTGGGCTAGCCTAATACGGCCCGTATCCCGGCTCTATATGGTTGGACTGAACCTGAATCTATTTAAGGTGGCCCTAAACTAAAACCCAATTCTAAAATTGATCGGGTTTGAGGTGAGTAGAGCCCGATCCGATGCCCGGCCCGATAACCCGGCCCACAACCTGACCCTGTAAAGCCCGACCTGCAACCGGTCCTGGCCCCACTATTGGCACGAGATTCTCGGTGGATCGGATAAATTAATTGTAAACAGGTCATTGCTATCCCCAAAAATCCTGTGACAAAAAAAATTTTGCTACTTATTAACATGTATAGCGGACAGGGTAGAACTCAGGGAGGCTACAATTCCCGAGGGTTATTCAATTAAGCAAAAATTAATTATGAGAAAACAGGAATCTCAAAGGACAACTATCCTTAGTTTTTGTGATTTTTTTTATTTTATTTTTTTATTTTTTTATTCCTAGTAATTTTTTTATATTTTCTAATTTTCAAGTTTTTAGTGATTTTGTAATTTTTTAAATTTTCAGAAATAACGAACAATATGAACAAGCACCAGAAATATGTACACCTACTTTTTTTGTAATTTTTAATTATACCAAAAATGCTCAAAAAAATCAAGAGAAACATTTTTGGGTTTTAAAAGTTTTGAAATGTTTTTGAGAATTTTTGTGGAATTTTCAGATGTTTTTGTATTTTTCTAAAAATCAAACAGTGAGAAAATGTAAAATTATGCACAACCACGAGTAATTTGCAAATTAAAAGGATTTTAAGTCCAAAACTCCTGGCAATTATTTGTATGACAAAACATAAGTAATTATCTACAAACAAGAACTGAAATCACTATTTTTGGATTTTTGTAGAATTTTTTATGATTTTTATAAAAATTTTCGTTTTGTAATTTTTTTGGTTTTTATAAAGAGTTAATGCATAAAATTAGGTCAAAAATTAAAAGACAATGAAATAAAACTATCCCAATTTTTTTGGAATTTTTGGAGTTATTTTCGAATTTTTATGAATTTTTTAATTTCTGACGAGCGAAAAGATATTGTTTTTTATTTTTTAAATATATCAAAGGTCAACAAAAAATTATGAAAAATTTATACAAGGACGAAAACTACAGCAAGAACATGAACAATTTTTTTGAGAGTTTTTTTGAACAACAAAAACATTTATTTGATGAAAATAGCAAGAAACTCAAATTCTAGAATCACAGGGACTGAAATGTAATTTGCTCAAAGTTCTTGCAGAGAATAGAACAATAATAAATAGTAGGCATAGCGAATTACCCAGGGGAGCACGTGCGAAGCACGTGACTTGATAGCTTGCAAGGAATTTTTGTAATATTCAAAACTTTTGTAAACTCCCAGGGGTGTTTACGTAATGTTTCCAATTTTTTTAACTTCCCCTCTAGGGTTTCCTTGAGCCTTCGTTTCTTTTTAAAATCCAAAAAGGGGGAGAGGGAGTCGCCGGCCGTTGCCGCTGGAGAGGTTCGCACGGTGGGGATGGCGGCATGGATGGGCCGCGGCCGTGGCTAGAGGTTCGCACGGTGGTGATCCGTGTGTAGAGGGAGGACATGTGGCTAGACTGCGCCACCGCGCGGATCTGGAAGGCTGCCCGCACGCGGTCGAGGCTGCGGGATCGGAGGTCCGATGGCGAGAGGTGCGGGCAGCACAGCCGACGGCGATGGAGGGCTGAGGAGCGGGGCGGCCAAGGAAAGGCGGTGTCGGGGCCCCGCAGGTAGAGGCGTGGAGGGGAGCCGCCTCACGGGCTGATGGAGGGCTATCAGCGAAGGCAGGGGCGGAGCAAAACCACAGCCGTGGGCTGGCGCGGAGTGGAGGACGTCGTCGGTAGCCACGTGGCGGAGGGGCGGAGTCGCGGTGCGATGGGAGTGACACTTGCAGTGCGGAGGCGCGGTGGTGGGGCGCTGGACGGCCGCACCGCGCTGCAAATTTTTTTTCTATTTTTTTATTTTTTATGTACAGAAATGAAAGGAAACGGTAATAAAAACCTTATTATTATTATTTTTGTAAATCCGAAATATTAAAAGAAATGAGGAATGTTTTTTTTATTTTTTATGCTTTTTCTATTATTTTCTTTTTAATGGTCTTGCAAAACAAACGTTAGAAATAAAGAAAACATATGGTTTTTTTGTATTATTTTTTAAATTTTTTATTTATCTACAACTCAAAAAAATGAATGAGGATCCTGCGGAGATGAGAGATTCGAATCCGATCTCCGGCCACCGTACATGACCGGAGTTGAGAGATCGTGGACGATAGAAATAGAATGCGGTGAGATCAAGAACGTGAGATGAAAAATCGAGTCGAAGAGGATCAAAATCGTGATGAATATATATAAGATCTAGAGAAATAAAATACGATAGAATTAAAATTTTGAGAAATAAAACTATGATTAATCTTGATAAAAATAAGAAAAATGTGAATCTCACCTTAGGAGTGGAAATGGACTGTGATCGCCTCAACGAAGGTCGACTCGTTGTCACTGGATAGCTCGGAGGCTAGGCACTTTTCTCGACGAAATTTTTTCTTGGAGATCGGGCTCCTCTCTCTAAAGATTAATCAAGTTAGCATGATGGAGAAGGAGCTATATAAATAGAAAAGATAGAGATGAAATTTGAATATTTGAATTTTTGAATTTTTTTGGTGGAAGATATAAGAGAGATGAAAATTGAAAAGAGAAAAAGATAAAAAGAGATAAAACTATTTACAAAATTAAGTTTTTTTTATTTTCATCACTTTATTTATTTGAATTAAAAATGTTATTTTTTTGTTTTTTTATGGTGGTTAATTAAATATGGCAACTATATACACATACATATATGACATTATATACAAGGGTACAACAATAACAAAGCCTTTTCCCACAATTAAGTAGGGTCGGCTACATGGATTCTTCGCCTCCATTCAGATCTATCTTGGGTCAATCTTAGACTTATACCCAAAAAACTAAGATCCCTTCGTATAGTCTCTTTCCAACACTTCTTGGGCCGTCCACACCCTCTCTTAGCCGGCTCAACATCCCAACACTCACATTTCCTAACAGGTGCATCAGTTGACCTTCTTTGCAAATGACCAAACCATCTTAAGCGGTTTTCTCGCATCTTATCCTCGATCGGAGCTACACCAACACATTATATACAAGGGTAATTAAGGAAATTGGCTTTATTTATTTTAAGAATTTTATTTTTCTATTTTTCTATTTTTTTATTTTTTTTATTTTTATTTTAAATAATTAGTAAGAATAATTTACAAATATATACAAATACAATATTTACAAAAGACATGGGAAAATTGCATAAACCACCCCAGAAAACCAACTTTTTACTCGTAACTCCAAAAATTATGAAATCACAACCATTTTAAAGATAATTTAATTTAGAATCCAATGGAAATGAGATTGGTTCAATTTGAATTCATATGGAGCTTGAATTGGTTTTTCAATTAGTGCTTAGTGGCTTTTTCCAAGTGTGACTACTTTTATTCTGTACATGATTTAATTGTGCAATTATTTTATTAATTAGAGCACATTTTTATTTACAACTTTGGTTTTGAAAGTTATTTGATTTGAGGTCAATTAAGGTACTAATTGTCAGTTTTATACAGATATACACAAAATACAATTTTTTTGGATTTTCTAATTGAGGACCCAATCTCCCCCTACTTTATTCCAGGTAGATCAGGTCAAGTCTTGACCTTCTCTCAGGGTTTGGTTAGCATGTATACAGTCTTCCTTTTTATTTTATTTTCTTTATTTTTACTTTCTTTCTTTATTTTTTATTTTAGGTTAAAATTAGTAAGAAGTGTACAATATTTACACATAGATGCAAGTTAGTAAGTGTATGGAGTTAGTGTTATATGCAGATGTTTTATAAGGGATTTTAAGCTAAAATAAATGAATAAAGATGATGAATCATAGATTCATCGTCCCCCTATGCTTTACCTTTGTTAATCCCTTAGCAAACACTTATTTGAAAGAATAAGTGAAGAAAAAGATAAAGAAAGGGAAAATAAAGAAAGTAGGACAATATTGAGTATTAAACTTTTCTTCATAAAATTATAGTTTGGATCTCTGTCGGACCTTTGGATTATTAGAGTGTCGAAACTTCTGTGAGACTTAGAATTTTAAAATCGACAGCCTTCAAGTTCTACACATCATTGTCACAGTTTCGGCTCAGAAGTCATCTTAGATCAATCCTCTTCCCAAAGCACACCCTATGAACATTGAACAATCGACTCATGTGTGTGAAAGGTTTTAGCTCTTCCCATCCAGAATTCTAGAATACCATGCAAATCTCCTCTCCAGTAACTCGTCCTCGGGGAGTCAGGTATTTCCTTCTAAGGTCTGCCACGTTGTGTTCACAATCGAATTGGGGAAGAAGTTAGAAGAAGGAGAAAAGAACTGGAGGGTGTCCAGTGTAGTCACCTCTCCTTGTGAAGCTGGCTAGTGTAGCCGAGTCTCCACCATGATCTGCAGGTTTTCTTGAAGCGTTGACCTTTTTGGTCAGATATTTATTTGGTAGTGGCTTCTTTGTATTTGGATTTTTGGTTGTTCTGCTTGGATCTTATTGTGCCCCTAAAGATATAGAATCTTTTTATTCCCATACATGTTTTGGGGTCTTAGAAAAAATTGTGCCCAACCGTCCATCCCTTTTCCAAAGCTTTATTTCAACCCGTACTCCGGTCTTTAGATTTCCACGCTACCAGAAAAGAAACTCACACAGTCTTTCAACATCCCTTCTGAGTTGAGCTAAGTGCATAATGTGAGAGTACAAATTGATTCCCTATTCCAGAGTTATACCCAGAATAAAGAGACCAGGTTAGACACTAAGAGTCAAATGCTGCACATTGTCATGTGGAACTTAAAGAATTAAGTCAAAGACCTTAAGCTTCAAAAATCCTATTTCTCGGTGAAGTTCCTCTGAAAATTAGATGGATTAAGGTTCAACTAAGCTCCATTCTTTAATTTTATTCCAGACACAGTTTAAATGTCAATACTATCCTGAAAAATGCACATGCAAATGCAAATATGAACAATGCAAAGAGTTTATTTAAAGAAATGATGCACATGTGAAAAGAATATTTTTTTATCAATTTTCTAATTTTGAACTTTTTATTGATTTTTGGAGGAAAATGCAGATGTAAAAGAAAGTTTTTTTTGAGTTATGCAAGATTTTATAGATTTTTGGTTTTGTAGTTTTTTTAAGAAAAAAGGTTAGTAAAATATATACAAGTATATACAAGATTTTTTTGTGTTGTTTTTTTTGTTTTTTTTGCACACGTGGATTTTACAAATTAAACACATAACCCCCCAAATAAACATATTTAAAAGTACGAGTTATGTTTAAAGTATATATACAATATGTATGACACTCCCCTATACTTAGTTCGAACTATATCCTCATAGTGATCTTAGAGCGAAAAAGGAAGACATAACTCGTGCTAAGTATAGAAAAATGAAAAGACTCCTATGCTACAACAAATCAAAGAAAAGATAAAAAGAAGAGAAGTTGGTGATCCCTCCCTATACTTAGGATCAAGTAATCTTAAGTATAGTAGACTGTACAAAAAGGGGAAAACCGATGAAGAGAATATACAGACTCAAAAATAAAAAGACACGATATGAACAACATCACCCCCCCCCATACTTATGGTAGAGTATCCCTAAGTATAGGCAACAACAAGAGTGATGAACAGGATGAATATGAACAACACAAATCATTCACCCCCCCCCCCCATACTTAGGATAAAGCACATCCTAAGTATAGCATATATACACACACGAAAAATGGGTGAATGATAAAACAGGAGAAGAAAGAGTGAAACGAAATGATATACAAGAGGAGTTGATGTACAAAGGTCAAGAAGGTCGAAAGCGAACCTTCTTACAGGACCGCTGAGGTAGGGATTTGACAAGGTGTAGGTCGATATTGGGATCACCATTAGACATAAACTGAGTAGAATCGACCAAGGATGTATCCTCAGCGGTTTCAGATTGTACAGGCCTAAACCGGTTATTGGAAGTAGTATGGTCATGTCCTGCCTGAGAAGTCTCGCAAACATCAAAGTAAAATGCCTCAAAATCATTATCAGAAAAAGTAGGATCAATTTCAGCCTGGCGAGCCTCTACTGGATCATCATCTTTATCAAAAGGCCCAAATTCCTTTATAAAAGCAATTAAATCAAATTTGGCTTGATTGGTCTCATCTGAATCAGAGTGAATAGGAATGGACTCATCAGTGAAAGTAGTTGAATCATGTCTATCCTGTCTAGTCTCAGAGACTGCCTTCCGCTCTAGGGTTTCTATCGTGTAAATTCCGCGGATGTCATCAATGCATCGCCACATACCAGAAGGGGGAACTCCAAGGTCTATGCTTTCTGAGTCTTCCTCCTTCAAGAGGAATTCTTGGGCTTCATTTTCATCCAACATATAACAAAAATCTCTAATATTATCATCGAGGTCAAATTCCTTGGGGTTGGCTAACACAGGCGGGCTCTCATGGGATGCAGGTCTCTGGTTAGTAGTGGGTGTAGTGATTAACACATCGCTCCCTACATCAGAACGGAAGCGAATCTCTCCTGAACCATAATCATTAATGGCTCCCGCAGAGGCGAGGAAAGGTCGTCCCAGGATGATTGGAGGGTTCTCTACAAAGGTGGAGGTCTCCATGGGCATTACAACAAAATTTGAAGTGAAATTCATGCCCTGAATAAGAATGACAGTGTTTTCTAAAACACCCTTTGGCCTCTTGATAGATCCATCAGCAAATTGAACTATCATCCTGGTTTTCTTGAGAGGCCCAAGATGAAGAGATTGTACCATAGAGAAGGATATTATATTGATTGACGAACCGCCATCAAGGAGAGCGTTATCACAAGAATAGTCAGATATGGAGAAACTCACAAGAGGTGTGGCAGTGTTCCCTTTCTTAAAATACGGACGGTGAGAGATGGCGTAGGCAGTGGTCATGGTCAACATGTGACACTCATATCTTCTCCTTCGCTTTCTCTTATTGTGTTGAGAAGTAGATAAATGTGTCATAGCATGTTGAAGTGGGACTTTAATGATATCATGAAGGGTGACCAACACTTCGGGTTCAGTCAACATTTTTTTGAATTTTTGGACCTCATCCATACAAGGGAGGAGGTCAGAATCAACATTTACACGAGGATTGCCAAGAGCAGTCTGTATAGTGGAATCCTCGGGGTCAAAGTTGGGACATGATGTGAATAGATGTGTAGGTAAATGATCAGTCATTTGGGTCCTCTCCTCACAAAATGAATCAATAATTTGTCTCCCGGAATCTTTTTGGATTTTTAAAATTTTCTCATTTTTTTGTATTTTGGACGATTGCAAGCTCTCATGATTATCCTCTAGTGATTCCATATCCTCAAATAGTGGAGCATCGTTCTGGCTCTTATTTATGTTAAATAGATTGCTAATTCTCAAATTCATATGCTCCATTCAATGTCTCAATTGTGGAAATCATGAAAGGTGACTCCAAAATCCCAGGATCAGGTGGGTTGAATGAGGGTGGGTGAAAATCAAAGTCCTCTGATTCCTGAAACAATGGGTTATATGGATATGCACAAAAATTAAGAGGAAAGTCCTCCTGGAAAAAGGAAGGTGGATCGTCTTGAGAGTACGAGGTATCCGCGAAGATCGGATTAAAATAACTCCAGTCGTCCATCTTCGAAACAAAAGACGAGATCGGAAGAGCACGAGGGTCAAGTCAAAAGATATAGAGAAAAAGGCGCAAATGCACAAAAGGATCGAGTATGCACACAAGCAATCAAACACAATACAAACCCCCAGTTCACCAACTCAACTCAATGTGAAGACCGTGAAGGTTCGATCAATTATCTTGTCAATTTTAGAGTTTGGTGAGAATACAATATATCAGAGCGGTTAAAAGCGAGCTATTAGGAACACAATGCTCTTAGGAGTATGTCCTAATCTCAAAGTTAGATCTTTCCTAGCCAGTATGAATTGCGGACCGTTTACCGGCTACCTGATCAATTTAATCTGTTAAGGACATCACGGGCTGCTTTACCGGATACCGGAGAGATCCTCACTGGAGTGGGTTATTCTCTCCAAAAGAGTTCGGGCGTGGATCTATGCTAGTATGCAGGTCGCTCTCTCGCTCAAGCAAACCAAATAATGAGGGGGTTATTCTCCCCAAAACAATGATTTTTCTTGTGTTTATTTTAGGGTCGAGTTTTCTTTAGCAGTCCCATTTTTAGCAATTATCACTTGGTTAAAATATTTTCAAAGAATTGCCTACCGAGTGTCCAATTTCCTTTTTAACTTATATGAGTGAAAACAAGGAAGGAGATCGGAAATGCCAATGCGCGATTAAAAACAATGATGCATGTAGAGGTTAGAGATGTGTACCATTTCGCCAGCACTCTACATGCAAGTGATCCGCGCAGAACTGAAATAAACTATCCTAATGATGCAATTGAACCATCGTAGATGACAGCTTCTATTAACGAGCAAGAATAAGTTAATTTGACTAAGTCCAAATTACACTCTACTCTATAGGCACAGAAATTTCTTACTTATGGTGTTTGGACGTAATTAATTACGTGCTCAAGCAAATTAGTTAAAGCAATCAAGAGGTTGCTCACGAAATCCGCGGGAAACAAAGAAAAATAAAGGCAATGAAAACAAAACCGGTGAGGTCCCTCAATTGCACCGGCACTTGGCGAAACAGACCCCGCAACAAATGAATGTTTGTTTACAAGAGTTCAAATGGTAGAAAAGAAAACACACTCTCTCTCTCTCTTTTCGTCTCATTCACTTCTTCTTCTCCTATTCTCATGCTATCCTGCAGCTTGGTGAAGAATCAAGCCGCCTCCACGTCGCTTGGGTACTTCGGCCCTCCTAGGATCACCTCCTTCGCTTTGCGAGCTCTCGCAAGAAAAAGAAAAGAGAATGTGTAAGAAACACAATTATCAAATATGAGAAAAAAATAAAATGAATGCAATGGATATAAACATGGAAGTGAATGACAAAAAACGTAAACAGATATTTCCAACCATGAGTAACAAGTCAAAAGAGAAACCTAACTACCCTCGTTGTGCCTCCCCGGCAATGGCGCCATTTTATTGGCACAGGATTCTCGGTGGATCGGATAAATTAATGGTAAACTGGTCGTTGCTATCCCCAAAAATCCCGCAACAAACAAATTTTTTTTATTTTTGCTACTTATTAACCTGTATAGCGGACATGGTCGAACTCAGGGAGGCTACAATTCCTGAGGGTTATTCAATTAATCAGAAATTAATTAAGAGAAAACAGGAATCTCAAAGGACAACTATCCTTGGTTTTTGTGATTTTTTTATCTTTTATTTTTTATTTTTTTATTTCTAATAATTTTTCTATATTTTCTGATTTTTAAATTTTTAATGATTTTGATTTTGTAATTTTTTTTAATTTTCAGAAATAATGAACAATATGAACAAGCACAAGAAATATGCACACCAACTTTTTTGTAACTTTTAATTATACCAAAAATGCTCAGAAAAATCAAGATTTCGGGGTTTATAAGTTTTGAAAATTTTTTGAGAATTTTTGTGGAATTTCAGATGTTTTTGTATTTTTCTAAAAATCAAAGAGTAAGAAAATGCAAAATTATGCACAACATGGAGTAATTTGCAAATTAAAAATATTTTAAGCTCAAAACTCCTGGCAATTATTTTTATGACAAAATAGAAATAATTATCTACAAACAGGAACTGAAATCACTATTTTTTATTTTTTGTAGAATTTTTTATGATTTTTATTAGAATTTTCATTTTTCGTAATTTTTTTGGTTTTTATAAAGAGTTAATACATGAAAATTGGTCAAAAATTAAAGGACATTGAAATAATCCAAAATTTTTTGGAACTTTTGGAGTTATTTTCGATTTATTATGTATTTGAAAGTTTTGACAAGCAAAAAGACACTATTTTTATTTTTTAAATATATCAAACATCAACAAAAATTGATGAAAATTTTACACAAGGATGAAAACTACAGCAAGAACAATCACAATTTTTGAGAATTTTTTTGAACAATAAAAACATTTATTTTGATGAAAATAGCAAGAAACTCAAGTTCTGGAATCATAGGGACTGAAATGTAATTTGCTCAAAGTTCTTGCAGAGAATAGAACAATAATAAATAGTAGGTATAAAATAGCGAATTACCCAGGGGAGCGTGTGCGAAGCACGTGACTTGATAGCTTGCAGGGACCTTTTTGTAATATTTAAAACTTTTGTAAACTCCCAGAGGTATTTACGTAATGTTTCCAATTTTTTAACTTCCCCTCTAGGGTTTCCTTGAGCCTTCATTTCTTTTTAAAATCCAAAAAGGGGGAGAGGGAGTCGTCGATCGCTACTGCTAGAGAGGGCTGCACAGTAGGGATGGCGGCACGGACTGGCCGCAGCCGTGGCTAGAGGTTCACACGGAGGGGATCCGCGCGTGGAGGGAGGATGCGTGGCTGGCCCATGCCGTCGCGTAGATCTGGAAGGCTGCTGCATGCGGTCGGGGCTACAAGATCGGAGGTCCTATGGCCAGAGGTGCAAGCGGCGCAGCCGACCGCGGTGGAGGGCTGCGGAGCGGGGCAGCCAATGAGAGGCGGCTTCGGGGCCCCGCAGGTGGAGACGCGGAGGGGAGCCACCTCGCGGGCTGATGGAGGGCTATCAGCGAAGGCAGGGGTGGATCAGATCCACGGTCGTGGACTGGCGCAGAGTGGAGGAGGTCACCGGTAGCAGCGTGGCGGAGGGGCGGAGTCACGACGCGATGGGGTGACACCTGTGGCGCGGAGGTGCAGTGGTGGGGCACTGGACAGCCGCACCACGCTGCAAATTTTTTTTGTTTTTTTTTACAGAAATGAAAGAAAACAGTAATAGAAAAATCTTTTTTTATTATTTTTTGTAAATCCGAAATATTAAAGGAAATGAGGAATGTTTTTTTAATTTTTTTTGCTTCCTTTTTAATGGTCCTGCAAAACAAGTGTTAGAAATAAAGAAAACAAATGATTTTTTTGTATTATTTTTTTAATTTTTTTATTTATTTACAACTCGGAAAAATGAACGAGGATCCAACGGAGATGAGAGATTCGAATCCGATCTCCGGCTACGTATGCGACCCGAGTTGAGAGATCGTGGACGATAGAAATAGAATGCGGGGAGATCAAAACGTGAGATGAAAAATCGAGTCAAAGCGGATCGAAATCGTGATGAATATATTTTTTTAAGATCTAGAGAAATAAAATACGATAGAATTAAAAATATGAGAATTAAAACTATGATTAACCTAGATAAAAATAAGAAAAATGTGGATCTCACCTTTGGAGCGGAAATGAACCGTGATCGCCTCAACGAAGGCCGACTCGCTGTCACCGGACAGCTCGAAGGCTAGGCACTTTCTCGACGAAATTTTCTCTCGGAGATCGGGCTCCTCTCTCTAAAGATTGATCAAGTTGGAATGAGGGAGAAGGAGTCATATAAATAGAAAAGATAAAGATGAAATTTGAATTTTTAATTTTTAATTTTTTTGGTGGAAGAGATAAGAGAGATGAAAATTGAAATGAGATAAAGATAAAATTGATAAAATTATTTACAAAATCATCTAATTTTTTTTGAGTTTTCGTCACTTTATTTATTTGAATTCAAAAATGTTATTTTTTTATTTTATTATGGTGGTTAATTAAAAATAGCAACTATATACATATATGACATTATATACAAGGGTAATTGCGGAAATTAGTTTTTTGTTTTAAGAATTTTAATTTTTTTATTTTTTATTTTTATTTTAAATAATTAGTAATAATAATTTATAAATATATACAAATACTATATTTACAAAATACATGGGAAAATTGCACAAAACACACCGGAAAACCAACTTTTTACTCGTAACTCCAAAAATTATGAAATCACTGCCATTTTAAAGATAATTTAATTTAGAATCCAATGGAAGTGAGATTGGTTCAATTTGAATTCATATGGAGCCGGAATCGGTCTTTGAATTAGTGCTTAGTGGCTTTTTCCAAGTGTGGTTACTTTTATTCTGTACATGATTTAATTGTGCGATTATTTTATTATTAGAATACATTTTTATTTACAACTTTGGTTTTGAAAGTTATTTGATTTGAGGTCAATTAAGGTACAAATAAATTAGTGTCAATTTTATACAGATATACACAAAATACAGTTTTTTGGATTTTGTAATTGAGAACCTTATCTCCCCCTACTTTATTCCTGGTCGATCAGATCAAGTCTTGATTTTCTCTCGGGGTTTGGGTCAGCTTGTATACAGTCTCCCTTTTTTCTTTTCTTTATTTTTTCTTTTTGTCTTTCTTTATTTATTTTAGGTTAAAATTAGTAATAAGTGTATAATATTTACACACAGATGCAAGTTAGTAAGAATATGGAGTTAGTGTTATATGCAGGTGTTTTATTAGGGATTTTAACCTAAAATAAATGAATAAAGATGACAAATCACAGATTCATCACCCACTCGCCACCACAACCCGATCCACCACCCCAAGTACCCAACCCAACCCGACATCCTGCACTGTCAACTCAACCCAACCCAACCACCCCAACCAACTCTCCCCAGCCCAGCCCCCAGCCACCCCACTCCCAAACCCTAACAATACGATCTCCTCCCTTCCCACTTCCTAGCTCCCAGTTGTCGCATCCACCCTACCTCGTGACCTGCCCCTTCCCAGTCATTGTCGTCGCTCCTCCATGCAATGTCGTAGCCCTACCCCCTCCCAGTCATCGCCCCACCATGTGACCCTGCCCCTTCCCAGCTGTTGCCCCACCCCGCGACCCCGTCTCTTCCCAGCCGCCACCCCTCCCGGTGGCCCTGCCCCTTCCAGCCGCCATCCCACCCTATGACCACGCCCCTTCCCGGCAGCTGCCCCACCCCACGAGCCTACCCTTCCCAGTCGTCACCATTCCCCGCAGCCCTGCCCCTTCCAATTGCAAGATGCACCTACACCAACGTTGCACCACCTTTGTCGACGCCACACCACCTTCTCTGACTCCATAACAGTGTTCCTGAAACTCTGTAAAGGTGATATTCATTACGAATTAAAGAAAGAAATTTTCATATTAATAGTTGTTTGTAATATATTTTAATGACGTATCTACTATGTTGTCATATGAGATATTGGTTGTTAAATAGGTTATTTTATTTTGATTTTTAGATGTCAAATGATCTAGTAGAGGAAGAAGCAACCCCTATGTTTGAAGAAGATGTTAGCACTGAGAATGCTTTAGATGTTGGTGAGAAAGATCTTAATACAGGGAAAAGACAAGCTCGATAATGGGTGTGGCTCCATCTCACTAAATTAGGACTTCAAAATGGAAAAGAAATGTGCAAGTGTAAGTATTGTGGGAAGTCATTAATATGTGAAGTTAAAAATGGAACGAAACATCTTCAACAGCATTTAAAAGATGCCTATACTCATTTTAGGAGACACCCGAAATCTCAGAGTATTCTAACATTTAAAGCCTCCGAACATGGAAGTACAATCTCTGCTTGGAAGTTCAATCAACATCGGAGTAGAGAAGATTTTAATGGTGTTGTTGTGGATTGTGAGTTATCTTTTAGGATTATAGAACATCCAACTTTTAAAAATTGGATTGAAAATTCTATAAACAAAGTATTAAATTCATTCCTGCTTCACAACCCAAAGGATTGCATGAAGATGTTTACTAGTAAGAAAGCAAAGTTTAAGGATTACTTTTAAATTTCAAGTTATAGAATTTGTCATCACAACTAATATGTGGAGTTCATTGCAAAATCTTGGTTACATTTCCATCACAGCTCATTACATTGATAATCAATGGAAGCTACACACGATTATCATAAGTTTTAGTGTGCTCACTTCTTGTCATACATGAGAAAACATTGCTCAAGCAATCATTAATTGTTTGAATGATTGGAACATTAAAAAATTGACTAGTATAACCGTTGGCAATGCCTCTACAAATGATGTGGTTGTGAGAATTGTTGTTAAGCATTATTCTTTTAATGGTGTACTTCTACAAAATGGCAATTTTTTCCATGTTAGATATTGGGCTCATATCTTGAATCTTGTTGTTCAAGATGGATTGTCTAAGATTAAAGATATCATTGGCATGGTTCTGAATCTTGTGAAATGTGTTAAATACTCACCTAGAAGGTATCAAGAGTTCCTTGAAGTTTCTAAACAAGAGGGTGTTCCACCAACAAGGGATTGAAGCTGGATGTTTGTACAAGGTGGAATTCCACCTACTTGATGCTCCAATCGGTATTGGTGTATCAAAAGGTGTTTAATCGAATGAAGTCTCAAGATTCATACTTTTCCGATGCTCTTCCCATTGGTGAATGGAAAAGAGTAGATATTGTATGTGTGATTTTGGAAGATTTTCATAATGCAACAAAAGTGTTCTCAGGTAGAAGATATTCAACTGCCAGCTTGTTCTTTAGTTTGATTTTTGAGATTGAGAAAGAATTGAAATTGTTGTTGGACAATGACCATGTCTTAATAAAAAAATATGGCCATTAAGATGCATTTTAAATTTGTTAAATATTAGAAGGATCGGAAATGTATGGTACCTCAATCTATTGCAACAATATTGGACCCTCGCCTCAAGTTGCAATTTTTGCGATTTTCATATTATGATTATATCCAGGAATTGAGGGTGTTGAATATATCTCAGAGGTGGAGAATGCTTTTTATGGGCATTTCAATGAGTATGCAATGTGCTGCAAGGAAACCTCTTATGTAAGGCCTTCATTAGAATATATGTCGGAAGAAGGGATAGTTAATGCTAGCAAGAAAAAGGAAGACATGGTGAGTAAGTTTAGAAAGAAAAAAAAGAAACAAGAACATCACAAATAGGAAAATCAGAGACCGAATTATACTTGGAGGATGACTCTGCAGACAATGATGAATATGAGATATTCAATATTTTAAAATGATGGGATGTCAATTCCTGCAAGTATCGTGTGCTATCATGCATGACTCATGACATTCTACCAACTCCTATATCAACTATTGCATCAGAAAGTGTATTTAGCACTTGTAGTAGAATAATTGATAATATCATAGCAACTCATCAGTCGCAACAGCTGAAGCATTGGTGTGTTTCCAAGATCGGAGGCGTGATGAAATGCATGTTGATTCTAACGAGGATGAGGATGAAGATGTTGAGGAGGAGGATGACACGTTACTTGGTTAGTAGAGTTATTTACTCATTATTTATCAGTTATATTTGTGATTTAAATATATCTTATTTGCTAAATACTTCTTTGTGTTATTATAGATTCATCAACGATTTCAACATGATGGAATATTTGGAGAGAAAATGGGAGAACTAAGAATATATTTCCTTGTAAGTGTAATATCAGAGTGATGGCTTATAGTTATATCTTTAATTTTACATGCTTCTAACTAATTTTTATTTTTATTTTTTGATAGGTTATTAGCATGTGGAAGTATGACATTCATTCAAGTTTTAGGTGGACTTTGGTTGGACCAATGATTATATTCTTTAATGTCGCTTTTTAAAACTGTCACTCGACTTTCTAATTTTGTAATAACTAGAAACTTTTTGTTGATTTTGTTTGAACATTTTGGTTGTTTGAACTTATTGATTTATGGTTGCCTATGATTTATCTTGCACCTTTGCAGGTGTAGGTTCGTGTTTATATTGCATTTGCAGGTTTATGTTCATTCATTGAAATGGGCTTGGATTTATCAAGCTCTATTTTTTATTTCTCATAATTTATATTGCATGTGCATGTTTTTTTTATACTGCAGTTTGATGTTCATTGAGTTTCAAAAGTTACATTTAATCAACAAAAGTTTAAATGCTTTATATGAGCTGTAATCGTGTATGATGTTTCCGAGGTCCAAATTTTAATCGCTTGATCACCTTTGATCTGCAGACGTATTCCTTTTCCAGTTACATGTCAGAAAATAGTTAATCTTCATGATAACATAAAAGAAACCTCACAATCTATTTGGTATAAATGCAACACGAACATACATAGTAGAATGCATGCGAAAAATAAAATAAGTGCATGAGTGCACATAAATTGTATGACAAAATCAAATTTTTTTGAAGAGAAAAAATTGAACATTTCAAAGTTTTTTAAAAAGGATTTTTAAAACAAACAAGACATTTCCATATCAACCTTGGCCTTAGGTAAGCATTTCCAAAAAATAAAAGGGAAAAAAGTTGTTGGGTCGGCCTAGCCCGAACCTGACCCTTTTAACTTCGGGCTAGGTTCGGGTTTGGGCTGCCCCTCCACCCCCCCCCCCAATTTTTTTCGGGTTGCATTCCGTCTTGAAACCTGCATAAATAAACAGGCTTGGGTTCGAGCTAAGGTCCCGCCCGGCCCACCTGGCCTGATAATCATCCCTACATGCAAGCCTTTCTGACCTATAAGTAAATGATATGTAAGAGAATTGCATTAAATTAAACAACTATGAGTCTATTGCACAATAGAAGGAGAAGTCTTACATATAACTCGTGAAATTTTCTTGCAGTTTGTCACATGCTCTACTAATATCATCATCCGAGACTCCAAAGAAGGAGTTGGTTGATGCGATGACTACGGTTGGGAATATAATGGATGGTCATAAGCGGAATAGGAATGGTGGTGTTCTTCTGCATAGTATGAAGGAAGACCACCAAGCGTATGTTTCTTATTAGTGAAACCAACATCCTTCTCCTCCAATAACTATAATGAATTTTATGGTAAAAAATTAGATTAAAAATAAATCACTAAATATAGAAATATCAAATATACTTATTTCCAAAGGGCTTTATCAAATGGGGTTGGTCTGTTTCAGGATTCCAATCCCATTTCTCTCCATTAAGAGCCAAATAGCGATCCTGAAACACAAGTAAAAAATTATAACACATTTTTAAAATTATTGTTAACTTATGTTATTATAAAATGCTAAATGTTATTTCTCCTCCTCAGGTGTAGACTATGGAGACTCTCCCTCCTTACAACTCATGTGGTAATAGACCACCACACCTAAACAGATGGTTCTCTTTCCAACTTAGCAACATGAAAAAGAAATTTAATTTTTTAGAATAAATTATATCTACTACAAGTCAGATATACAAATACATGATTGTTTTTTAAAAAAATATCAATTCAGATATGATCTGATTGTGAGTTTATAAGCTACTGATCGATTTAATTTTTTGCTTTTGATAGCTTGCCTTTCCTTTCATTGACATCCTTCCAAACTCAACATCAAAAATAAATGCATCACAAAAACCAACCCGTCTACAACAAATATAAAAGCAATGTAAAATTATGAAAACAATTACACATTTCTATATTTTTCGCAATGAAAATAAGAATGTCATTACTTTCCTGTGTGCACCACATGGGAGGGTATTTTTTTTATTTCTCAAAGTACATCTCCCCATGACCCATCTTTATATATGAGTCCCTTCTTGCCTTATAGAAAGTGGTGCTCATCCTCTTCTCCCTCAAACGGATGAAGGCTCAATAGTAAGCCTCTTTCCCCAACCACCTACAAAACAATACCTACTCTAAAAATTTTAATAATAAAATTAGCTAATAGAATACAAATGATATTTACCTCTCATATGTCGAAAGCTCTGAGATGGGTTAGGGACTCTGAAGTATGACCATTCTCATATGGTATAGGTATGTCGATGCTCAATCATGCAGACGGAGAAGACGAGTCCATAGAAGGAGATGCTAGAATCAGGGTAGGGCAGGGCTTGGTTATGACTTAGGGAAACATCTCCCCATATACACCTCCGTATAACAGATGAGGAGGATAACCAAGAGACTCGTAGTAGGTCATGATCTAGCGGGACTCCTCAAAAGGAGGTCTTGAAAAAATAAAAGAGGTCGGCTACCTGCTAGAAGATGGGGATTGTGAGCTCGACGGATGATTGGATCGATGAGATCCATGTGACTCGTTATGTCCAAAAGCCATCATAATTATAAATGATAATGTAAAAGTTAATTATAAATTTTAAAAGAATTAATTAACGATGGAATATGAGAAGTTATTCGAAACAAACAAAAAAATTACAACCTTGTTTAGTCATGGAATATTGTATTTCACTTCCAGAACTTCCTTCAAGATTCTATGATAATCCAAATTTATCTCCATGTAACTAGATCCACGAACCGTTGCTCCACAATTATGAGTGGTTAAGCACAACAAAAATTGTATGATCAAACCATATACACGGGACCTTCTGAAAAATATTTTAACATCACAGAACTTATTTTGATATAATCAAATTTCTTTGTTTAGTTCTTGAACCATTCCAAAAATTTAGTTCAATATGTGCTTACAACATGATCTTCTCCATACATCGAGTTATCTTCAACAATTTTGTCCACACATTCCCTAAAATAAATTAAAACACATTAAATATGAGGAGAAAAAATTAATTAATTTTTTAAAAATATATTAAAGATAGAGACATACTTTGACATACGGTGTTATTTAATCACAATTATCCAGTATGTATAATTCAGCAGCCTCTTTCTCTTGTTTTGATAAGAAACGTTCTTTAATCTTTCCTATTGGCTGAGCAGGTTGGAAGAAGACATTAATATGAGGTTCTTCATCAGAGTAAATTGTCTCGTTTCTACTCATTTGATTGTGAATAATCTTGACCTCATCAGTGAAGTATCTAGCACAAAATGTTGCTACTTCTTCATACGTATATTGAGAACTTATGGATCCCTCTACTCTACTTTTGTTTTTTATGGAAGAACATGAACTTGGGTAGCATAGCACGTGTATATTAGACAACTAAAAATATCAAAGTAAACAAATATTTTAAATAATTACCTTTTAAATGGATACATACATCGGTATTTAACAGGTCTGCTAACTTTGGCCTCGTATGGTAGATGAATCATCAGATGTTCCATCGAAAAAAAATACAGGAAGAAATATTTTCTATATATTACACATTTTCATAGGAATTTCAAGATATTCCATCTCCTCTTGATGAATGCATGAGGAACATAGAGTTTGAAAAAATCTGTTGATATCTGGTAGAACATCAACGACATTTTGTTGGTAATAACCCTCTGAATGCTATTGGTAGTGTTTCTCCCATAAATACTTGGCAGTCATGACTCTCCATTCCTTATCTACAAGATTTGAAAGATTGGATGTATACCCGTCTGGAAATTTCAATTTACCAACACATTCACAGATATTTTTAACTTGACTTATGTCCAGTATACTTCGCTTTTGGAAATTCGACCCTTCCATTATCGAGATCATGTATATATAACTATGCACAATTGCAACCATAGTTTGTACATCCTCCTATCCCATATTCACATTTAGAAAACACCCAACAAAGTAAAAACACCAAAAAGATCAAAAAAATGAAAATGAGGAAGATCTCAAAAATTAAGACCCTACCCTGAGGGAAGCGATTGCTAAAGAAATGATTCTTGAGCTTCCCTTAATAAATATCATAGATCACTTTCCCAGGCTTAAAAGAATTGTGAGAATAAATTAATACCTAAGAGGTCGGGCAATAAGAGTACAGGAACTGAACGACACTTAGTGTCCATGGCAACCTCCTTGGTGATGGGGGAAAGACCTATAGTTGTAGAGTGAAGTGTTGCATAAGGTTGAATGTGAAATCAGAGACACCATCATTACCCATGCTAGAATCGATGATGACTCATCAGTGAATATCCCCTCAACCTACGTGTTTGACAAGCTCAAACTCAGACCACTCAAGAAACCGAGAGTGTTCATTCAGCTGGATGACCAATCTATAAGACGATCGAGAGGGGATTATTTCAATCATCGTTACTTTCCAAGGTGCCTCACTCAGAGTGGACTTTTCAGCCATTGACATTCAGCACTAAGGAGAGTTCATCCAGTCTCTCATCATTCTTAGAAAGTCATTCTTAGACTTGGCTAAGGTGACTATAAATTACGAGACTCGGGCGATCGATTTCCCTACATCGGGTACACATCGACAACAGAAATCTTCTAATGACACACCCAACCTAAAAATAACTCATAAAGCTGCGAATAGTCATGATTGTCGAGAGGTTGATCCCTACCCCTCCGCTACCCATGAGATATTGACAATCAATCCAACCATTCTTTCAGAAACTCCGTACACCTAGACATCATCTGTTGCTCGACCCACCATCACCATGAAAACTTCTATGGAGGACTCATAAAAAGAAGCTGTCTCATAGTCAGACCCAATCTTTTCTGAGTGTCTTGACCATTTTGATGATCTGATTCCCATGTCTACACTACCATAATCAACCGACTCCTTCTACAAACCATTTCCAAGACACAAACCTAGAGTGATAGCCAACATTACACCACTCCACTCCAAGAAAGAGGTTGCATCCTCTAGTTGGTTATCTAATGAGAAGAAGAATAGAACTGATTCATCAAGTCATTCACCCGAACCCTTCGAGGCATGTCATGATCCTCCTCTTCTCTATGCTTCAGGTTCAAGAAAATCGACTAAGACTCCATGGACATGGACCTTTTTGAGGACTCCTCATCAATCACTGACTAGGTTATTTTCATTGATACACTCGGTCAGGTTATCATCAAACCCTACTCGAGCAAGCAGCCATGTGCCCATTTTCGTTGGACATCCCATGCTTCTCACTACTACTCTTTTGAGGATGAGTCTGGCATCGACACATACCCAAGTTCATATTCCCTCTCTATTCCTGCAAGAAGGTCCGTTGTAAACCATCTTGAACCATGTATATTCTCATTATGTCTTATATTGGTTTTCTTTTTGTTCCCTCCTTCTCTCAAGATTCGCATCACTCGTCCTAGTTTTATCTCATTTTCATTTTGTGGATATACTTAGGATGACTAGATCCAAAGTATAGGGGGCGAGTGACCCGAGTTGCTCATTCTATTTTTTTCATTTTTGTACATTCTTCAAATCTCATTTGTTCCCCATTTACTACCATACTTAGATTGACTAGAGCCGAAGTATTCTCCACTTCTTCTCCTCATTCATACCTTGCTGGTGACCACCTCATTTTTGTCTTCTTCTATACTTAGACCTTAAAAAACTAAGTATAGGGGGAGAGTCGACTTCTATTTTTTTCACACACTTATACTTAGTATGAGATATGTTTTTTTGTCACCTAGTGCCATGAGCACGTAGCACATGTTATGTATAAGGGGATGTGTATACATGTATATATACTTTACCCATCGTTCGTACTTTTCACTGGTTTGGAAATAAGTTTCGGTAATGGTTAATTAATCTTAAAATTTGTAAATTTTGTACAAATTGGAAAATACTTGAAAATACTTGTAAAATATGTATAAATTGTAATTTTTGTAAAATTTATAAAATCTTGTAAAAACTTTATAAGTATGTACAAATGTTGTAAAATGTGCACTTTTGTAAATCTATGTATATTATTCCAGTTTTATATTTTTTGTAAAAATAAAAAGGTATAAAATTTTCAAAAAAATACTTTGAAAATAAAAAAATGAATTGAGATTTTATCCCTAACACCTGCATTTCACCTGACTCTGTATCCAGCTACTTGATTTGGAGTGACACTTGACTTCGAGTCTCATCATTCTTCTTCATTAGTGTTTTAGGACTTAATTACTCGAACTTTCTAGTTTGAAGATATACATGCTTATCTCATGTAGAATCTCTAGGGTTGAGACAATATGACTTGCACTACACATGCAAGATTGCATACTTTTCGTGATGAGTCATTGTTTCACATAAGGCATTTGGATTTGAGAACATAAACTGGGGCATGGTTTTAAGAAACTAAAGAATGGGAAGGAGTCGGGAATCACCTCATGAAACCTGAATGTCAGCACATAGCTAGTATGGGGACAATGATCTATGTACTACCTTGATTTGACCTAGGTGCTAGTGTGTGTAAAACCCTAATAACTTGTGTATCAGTATGCCAACTTAATAAGAGCCAAGGAGATAGCCGGGCCCACCATTATGTTATAAAGAATAAACTCAAAAGTCCAAAAAAATTTCCATCAAGAAGAGCTTAAGAATAACTAGTGAGCGCTCCCAACCTTTTGAGAATCCACTTGGACTAAGCGGAAGTAGGCCACAATATTACCTCTTCCTAATGTTATTAGGACACAAAATAAGAGTCATGCGAATATAAAAAAAGGACCCTGCATCGTCAATGCTACAAGCCTGGGTGTAGAAGTATACATTAGGAACTCACAAAAGGCACACCTTGGTGCATCCTAGAAAAACAAGTGTAGACGGTTTAACCTTCTTAACAGGAATATTGATCCACATTGAAAAATACAAGTGTGTGTTTTGTCAACTGAGTGATTCCTTTGTCCAATGAGAGGAGAGAAGAATAATAATTAAAGAGATGATGGATTAAGGTCAAATCCGGTAATGAAACTGGAGCCTAGGATTGGGTTCCTAAATCAACCTCTTAGACTATGACATTGGGAGAAACAACGACTGTAAATTTGAAGTTGTGGTCAAAACCTAATGTCGTACTTGTTATAGTATATGTACTTGTGAAGAGTTTGAAAAATCGGAGAAGTTGAGTCCCTTGTGGGTAAGAATTAATAGTGACTTAAAATTTCTTAAACTTGAAGCCTAGTCAATGGGACTTATTGTATCATTTACACAGTTGATGATTTAATTGAAGTTTTGATGTTGAATAATTAATTGATTAGGAACGAGCAATTGTTAAGTATAGGGGATGGTGAATCCACAATTCATCTACCTTATGAATTAATCTTAGCTCATTTTCCAAGACAATTCAATCAATAAACCCCCTTAAAATACATAAAAAACAATTGATATGCTATAAATAATAAGGGCAAAATATTTTATATTAAAATCCTAGTAAAATCCATATCCTGGTTTTGTATATATTCACATGTATATTGACCTAATTTTATCTATTTTTAATAAACGTATACTAATTCTAAATCATATAAAATCAATCCATTGTGAAAAAATCACTGAAATCAACAAAGAAAAACTAACATAAAAATACTAATTTGTATATATGACAAATAAAACTAAACCCTAGTTTGAGACCAAAAAGGCATAAAATCAAATATCTCTCACATTCAATTCGTATGAAACCATACTTACTTTTAAATTAATATACATTCGATTATCCACAAATCAAGACCATACTTAACAGAATCAGAGTTCATATATGAAACTTAGGTTTTGGATCCCCATTGTATATTGTACATATTTACTAACTTTGACTTATCATTTTATGTACATAATTAACTCTTTTCAATTTGTTATTTTTTTCATTTATTTTTTATTTGTATTTCAATAAAGTGTGCACAAATATAATTTAAAAATACTACAAAAATCTAAGAAAAAGACATGTTTTGTGTTTGTATATAGAGTATGTACATAAACCTCTTTTATTTTATTTCTTTATTTTCTTGATTATTAAAATCACGAAAATTGTTAAGGAGTAAATATATCCCTTTTATTTAAATTAATTTTCTTTTGAATTTTTATCTAAATTAAAATCACAAAAAATGGTAAAATATTAAAATATACTATTTTATGTACATAAGATGCCACCAAAAATTTAATTTTGTACAAGATGATGTTATTAGGTCTTGACCCCTTCATGAAAGTTGTAAATATTATTGAGACGAACAATTTTTATGAAGAAAATTTTTTGATTTGCGGTCTTTTTTCTATTTATTTTGAAATTTGTTTTATTTTTTTGATTATGAATAATCTTGTGTTGACAAAAATCGGTGCTTGAGCCAAGCATGTTCCCCCACTCCATCTCTAGTCGCTTGTAACAGAGCTATAGGATCGTTCTTCGATCCAACACTCCAGGATATTTCCCCTCTTTTTTCTCCTCCACCACATACCCCTCCCTCGGTCGTTCTATCTTAGCCAATCAAACGACCGAGACTTCTTCTTCATCGCCAACTATTCCCCATCTTAAGAGAACAATGCCTAGCCCTTTCTTCCAGGTAATAGATGAAGCGAGAATTTGAGAAACGATGACCTAAAAGTTTAGATCCAGTGGTTCGCACCATTGTTATGAGTTTTCTCAAAGCTCGTCTATCTTCTCTGCTCCGACTTCGCTCGAAGCTAATCGAGGCAAGGACTAGGATCGATGAGCTCCCCCGCGAGCTCCACTCGACCATACCATCGGTGAAAACATCTCAATGTAAGAACCATATCTCCTTTATTCTCTTTTTCATCCTTTTCTTATGCTTTGTTTTTCCTTCTATGTTACTTTTCTCTTTTTCCATCTATCATTATCCCAGCTCGTGAATCTGAAATTCAACTCTGATGACAACTTAGAACACCTTCTTCTTCATTATTTCTGTGTTCTCTCTATCTCCACATCTACTAATGATTAGTCCCTCTTCCACCATCCATTAAAGGCTCTGATCACCCTTCCCCTTTTGAGTTGTAATTCCTTGTCAGGGACCTTTTACCTTGAATAAACTTTCATTTGCATGTCCTTATATAAGAAGCATCACCTCCATGCCTCATCGCCTGCAGCGCATATGGAGGTTGGTCATCAGAGAAGCTTCACCATCAACGGAATCACCCTGATCATGAGCACCTCATAGTACTCATCTTCATTGCGAACTGCCACTTCACCGAGGAATATCGCTCCACCAGCATGATATGTGATGGGTTGTTGAACCCATCCCTGCCAGACCCGATCACATGTGAATCATCGAGTAGAAATACATCAAACTAGCCCTACTTCATCCGCGCTACCATTAAGATCCATCCGTAAATCTCTACCACATATTTGACCTCTATCAACTATGTAGAGCTCCTCTCTCTTTAGTCCTTTGATCCACCTACATCCAAAGGAGAGACCAAGCACAAAATGGGAGCCCATTCGTCGCACAGAACAGAAGTAGCAACAACTTGGGCACCCTTTTTAGTTTGTCCTTCCGTTCTACCATTGCAACCAATTGCTAACCACAAACATCCAATCGCAAGACCACCATCTCAATTAATCTTACAGGAAACACCACTGAATCGGGGTCTAAGCTCAGTCAGTGCATGCAGTAAGGCTACTTCACTTGTGCCTTGCACCTCCCCCACACAACAGTTGATCCTCGTCACAACCATCGTAACACCGTAACCATATCAGCCATTAGAGACCTGCATATGGAGCTTCTCATCCGTTCTTCTCCCTTCATCGTCAATGATTAGTTGTACCTTGCAGAGAAAACAAAGGGACAAGGGGATGCTTATAGTAGCCATCAATCAACTCTCTCCCTTTCTATCTGAACCATATATATGCAACGCATCTACATCCATTAGTTTCATCCCATTCAAGAGCCATCATGTAACCATTTGGATCATTGATATATTTGCATACCCATCCTCACGAGAAAGGTCAATTAAAAAAGCGCCCATGCCATATTTTGTGTTGAATTGATATTACTTATTTTGTTTGCATTTGTACACCTAATATTGAGCACAGATTTGAACCATCATTTTTCATTATTTTTCATTTTTAAAAATCACATTGTGTAGTACATTTAATTCTCTTAATTTTGATATTTTATTGAAAATCATTAGAGTTTCAGTTGATTATTATAATTATTAATGGTAAGATTTATCATATTTTCCATGTTAGTGATCTAAAATTCAGAGTGAATCATATCTTGTTCTAAAAATGCCAGGAAATTCATTTAGGATAGAAGTAATTAAATTTTAATAAATTAACCATAAAGAATTTTAAAAATTTAGGATTGTTTTAGATTTCTCTTGTTTAGAGCTACTAAGGATAATTTTATATTTGGAAAAATACTTGTGTTTAAAGTTTATTAAAATTCACTTACTTGTAATCACACTGCATGTATTTAATAATTCATAAAAAAATTATTTTGTTAGAAAAATAGCAAAATTCATAGTAATTAAATTTTACATTCTTTAACTTATTTACATTTAAAAACCAAAAAAAGATCTTCTTGAAAAATGTGTGCACTTCATGATCTAAAAATTAGTCTTAAGTTGACAGGTGTCTCCCGATGTTCAACCTTGGATTTATCCCAAGTAAAATAAATTACCACATTGAAATTGATTGATTGTCTTTTTAAGTGTGGTTTTTGACAAACCGTTTTGTGTCAGACTACGACGTAATCCACAAGTTAACATAGGGTAGAATGTGGTGAATCAAATCACAAAAAGAAAAAAAATAAGTTTACTGTATTAACAATTCATACTACAGATTGGATCGGATTTTTAATATTCATACATAGATACACACTATCAGTAATTCGGTGAACTCTTAATAGTATGTTACAAGCTTCATTTTTTTCTTAGTAATTGTCTAGAAAATAATTCATAACATAAAACTATATTATTAACAAAAATATTCCACTTAGTATAGAAATATTTAAATAAACATGCCATTACATTAACATCTTATTACTGCATATTTGCTTGCACCTACACTATAACATAAACCCATAAGGATAGACAGTATTGTGCATTCACGTGCTATTTCTTAGCATAGAAATTGTTGAATAAGAATAAACTATCAAAAGCATACTATCATTGTCCAAAATTGATGTGGCACCATAAGCAAGAGCAAAATGTACGCCCTTAGGAAAGTCACATATGACTAAGGGGTGGCATCGCATTTAAGATGGGTCGTGCGGGAGGGAGGTGGCACCACGACAGCATAAAGGGGAGGTAGGGAGTATGATGCATACTTTGATGAGGGGGGTGTCATGCATGCAGGGAAAGGGGAGCATTATCATCAAACTCAACATATTTGTGGGAGAAAGGTGTCACACATGCGGTGGAGGGAGGGGGTGTTGACCGTGGGCAAAGGAAGCTAACATTGCACTTGGGAGGGAACATGAGCGATAGTGGTATCCAATGCGGGGGAGGGATATGCAAGGTTGTGAATTTGGGAAAAATAGATTCTAGAATTTAGGTAACTAGTAGTGACAAAAATGGGTTGGATTTGGGGTTTTAGAAAGAAAAAGGGTGATTTGGTTACTTATAAGAAGAAATGAATGGTTTGGGGATTTGGGAAGAAGGGAGAGGTTTCAATAGAACTAGATGTAAAATTTGTTTTAGAATCATTATTTTCTATATAGAGTTCAGACAATGGAAGCATATCATTTAAAATATATGTAATTTATTTATTAACAGATTTTAATGGATTGAAATTTGATAATAAACAGATCCGATCCATAATATAACGGATTCAAAAAATTTCAATCCGATCCAATCTAATAGATTGGTGAAATCAACCCGATCTAATAACAATAGATTGGATCAAATTATGGATTTTATTCAATCCATGTGCATCCTTGAGCATGGCATGTGAAGCACCATTCCCATCAACAACAGGCAGAGTATGCATTGAGTCATTATTGTTTGTAGTGTCATATATTCATTGAGTGAGTTCTTATCTTCTTATTGTTTCTCCAAGTCGAGCATTGCATGCTCCATCTTGAGGGAAAGTGTTGGAGAATGACCTATGTGGGTAATTGGACCACTCTAAGATCGATTGACCACAACATGAGAATAATCCCACATCATATGTGAGTCAGATTCTGAAGAGTCAGTGGGGCTAATAAAGAGTTCCACACCCATGTACTCATTGAGAGAAAGTAATAGAAAAAGCTTCCCTTTGAGGCATTCTCATGTGGCTTCATCTGGCTCCTTACAAAGTAGGGTTTCACGTAAAATATCAAGTATTCTTCACGTTTATCTTTCTTTTTCGTATCTATCACTTCTGCATTATCATTTTCCACAGTTTTATTCGAGGATTATATCTGATCCTAATCCATTTCATATAGTTTCTTTATGTTACTTTAACCAAGTAATCAATAACCAAGTTATCATTTACCCCATACTCACACCCGTCAAAAGAAAAAGTACATATCGAAAAGCATGACAACCATGAGACATTCGGAGTATAGATATCGAAAAGCATGACAACCATGAGACATTCGGAGTATAGATTAAAACATGTGCAGAAGTTTGAAACTTCAATTATTCTAACTAATAGTACACACATTCTCTCTCTTTCTCTAAAAATTCATAGCATCATCAACCAAGTCAAACTGGGTAAGATTCAATTGTCATAAAATAAGAGGCCCCAAGTACCGATCAGTATGGTGAAATGCACACGTGCAAGCACCAAAGTTCTCCAAAGTACTAATGGATCTCAGATTCATCATCATTATTCTCATTATTTAACCATCCGTCTTGAATTACTCAATTAACTAAATAATAAACTAACCATTTAATTAATATTTGACATCTTCTAAATATTTAAAGCTAGTTATTGTGAATAAATAGATTGTATAAATTATATATATGGGTCTCTATAGTTCCCATTATTTTATATCTTTTCTATTTATTAAAGAAAAACTCATAAAAGTTAATGCGATATTATACATAATATATTGTATAATTAGTTATACAAAAAATACAAAATAAATAAAATAAGTATTTTTATTTCTTAAAAATACTTACAAAATATTAATTATGTATATATTTTGAGTTCTGAATGAAAGTTGTAGATCTCAAAAAGATATACAACTTTCATACTGAACACTTTTTTATTTGACACCATTTGTTATTTTATTTCGATTAATAACTCATTTAATTTTTATCTTTTATTTCATTGGGTCATGTGGTCGCTTATGGTTGCACCACGTGGCCTGCACCCCTTCCATCATGTATCCTTCTTCAGCATCATTTGATCACTTGATTAGACGACCATTAGATATCCAATCCTGCCCCCATCTGGGATGCTTGATCAATCGATCAAGCAGCTCTAATTTAGCCCCTCGTGCTGTGATTAGGATCGTTGGATCACTTGATCCAATGGTGCTTGTGTGTCATCAATCTTAGCCCATTATACCTCCATGTGACACACCTATTTCACCAGTGTCCTTACTTTGATTAACCGCCAACTCTCCATGTATCCTCGCATGATGATTCTAGTGCCATTTGCTCACCCGTTCCTACCTCACCTTTGCCAACCTCCAAGCAGCCATCTTCCACCTCAACTACATCAATTGCATTCATTTGAAACCTTCGTTGCAACCATCTGTAGCTCGATCAAAACCACTGTCCCAACCTCTATTCCAACCCATCAGTATGTATGTCAGGTTTCCTCCTAGCATCTCCTTCTAACTAGTGACAGTGAGAGGGAAAGTTGAGAGACCAAGATCGAGGGACGATCTCCGGTGAGATCCATGGCCATCCAGCCCATGTCGCAGCATCATCTTGTTGCTCCAGCATCCTACAATCATCGTGTCGTGAAGTGAGGACCCCAAAGCCCCAGGCTTTAATCCTAGACTCCCAATCGCCTCAATTTCATCTCCATTCATCTTCTTTATTTCTAGGTATTCTCTATGTGCTTACCATGTTCGATTTCATCTATTTAATCATACTCTCACACACTCTCTCAAACCTATATGAAGTGATCCACACCTTCACTACATCTTCTACGTCTTCATGAATACTTCGATTTGCCTTCCTCCTCCATTCTCCCCATATCGACTTAGTCCTCCTATTTCAAAGAAGAGGAACCCACTGAGGGCTTCACCTTATTCTCCTCCATTAGCCCTCCAATCCACATCCTTTCATCCCTAGGAAACTCCCTTCGCTTTGGCTATTGCTCTAACACATGCATGTACCCTTGAGGCATCAATGATCAGAGGTATTCAACCTTCTCCAATCTCAAGATTCACCTCCGAAGAGACCTTATCAACACGTTGCTCTGACCTTCTTCACATCATCATAAAGCATCCTCCTCCTTCGTCAGCACCTCAGTTATCTTCGCCAACTTTCATCGAGGCCTGAGGAGCATAGAGGAGGAGCAACAATCCCATCAGAGAATTTCCTATGCACCACCCCCACAAGGAGGGGCATATCTTTGAGGAGGAGTACATGTGTTGTTGAACTTCTGGATCGAACGGCCCATATCCATCACCTAGCATGCCTTTGTACCGACAATTGTGGACTCCTCGCACCTAGAACGAGGCGCTTGCATATTTGCACGTAGCCCAAAGCTGAGTTGTGCCCCAAGTCGAATCGGTGCATTCCCCTCGCATACTGATTCTAGGTGATTTGCAGAAATACCCCATAGGTTCCCTTAATTCCAGATATGCCTCTGCATGCATGGAAACTTGTAGGTCAGCCCATGTGACTTTATTTTATCGCATTACAGTCATTTTTGGACTTATTTGTGATGTTTTATGTATTATTTAATTAAGTTTTATTTGTAAAACAACCTATCAATTCATTGATTAATATCTTGAGCACTTGTTATCCAAATTTATTGAAATCAATCTTGATTAAATCGTAAATTTTCTCTCCAATGGTGCATTATGTGCTCTGACTTGATATATTGAGAGATATTAATCTGCAGAACAAATTCCCTAATTATTTATTCGTATTTAATTTTCCTAGGTTTAATTTTAACTCTAAAATTTGCATACATATAGGTAAATTAACTCTTGTGATATTCACTTCCTAATTAAGAGAGTATTGAAGTATTTGAATTGATTTTAAACTCTAAGTAAATAGGAAATATGTGTTCATCTTCTTAAGGACTTAGATGCTTAAATAATAACTTGATTAATCAATCATTTAAGCATCTAATCGGTGCATTTATTGAATACTTAATGTTGACTATCAATTTCAATATAATTTAACATAGAATTCAAGAGCATTAAGCATTTAATTAGTGCATTATTTGACTACTTAATATTGGTGATCAATTTTAAGATAATTTAAAATAGAATTCAGGAGAATTTATTATTGCTTGTGTATACTTATTTGTGTATTATTGCATTTTTATTCATATTGTAGCATCTTAGTTAACTTGCTTATAAGAAGATTTAAAATATCATTCATGCAGTCTTTGAATTGACCTACATCACATTAAATTATTTGATGTAGATATTTAAGCCTAATTAATAAACCTAATAACTCGTGTCCATGAGTTAGACCCTAGACTAGTCTATGTATAAATAAACCACACCCTCTTCGCAAGATATTTAGCGTGGTTCTGATCGATTCATTATTGGCTCGTATTATAACGATACGATTTTAATTTAGCCAATTAATGGTTAATCAGATTATGTCATTGCTGGAGAAATGGCTACATTAGGTTACTTAATTAGATTTAAGTACTTAATTAAGTGATTTTAGAGTCATTTAGGTTATTGTATTGTTTTGTTGACTTTGTTGCTTTTGTTAACTTTTGTGTTTATTCATGTATTGTTCTCTTCATTAGTTTTGGTATCTCTCATATATCTGTCCATTTAGTTGTGTGTTTCAGTGCCCGCAAATCCAATGAACACTAAGGTGATGTAGAGGCGCAGAGCTTGGAGAAGCTCGCTGAGAGTCAACATTCAGCTGATTGAGTGGAGAGATAGCCAGGTAGTGTAGTGTAACCTTAGTTCATTATTTATGTAATTATTTGTAATAATTAAGTAGCTATTATTTTAAGTGGTTCTCAATTGAGTTCTCACATTTTGTAAAAGGACATTATAACTGTTTATTCATTGTAGCGAATCGAGACGTATTTTACTCTTGACCAAAGAGTGGGGCTCGATTTGAGTGACGAAAAGTTAAAGACAAGCACACGGCTCTTAGAGCTTATTTAGGTCCTATTTATTGTGCTTGAGTAACTTTGATCACACATCAATAAGATTCGTTAAATAAGATGCACCTTAGATCATCCGGATTAGCACCAAATTAAACTTTCTTCTTCACTGCTAATTGAACTCTCACTTAGGTGAGATTTTCATCGACTTGCATGCATGTATTGTAGTTTATAAATTCAGTCTTACATAATACATAGAGTGTGTTGGGATACCTCTAAGTATAACTTCTACTTGAGCCTTCATCATAGTTTTTCGATTGTATTCTATTTTCCAACTCCTTCCTCTTTAGTTTATAACTATGGATTAAAAGGAAAAGGGACAGACAATAGGTGATTGATTTGATGTGCTCATATTAATTAAATAAGTGATAATTGGTATTAAAATCAAGTTTGTTAAGCAAGTTTACATAATATAACTAGGAATAAAATGTACCTTATCTTTCGGGAGAGTAATCCCCTCATTGTTCACATGTATTAAACTCCAGACAAAATGGGCGAGGATGCATCCCTAAGGGCATGTTTGGCAACTGGGTTGGGGTATCCTCCTGTGAATAGTAGCTGTTTGGATGGTTGGGAGGGTTGGAGAGAATTGGAATGATAAATGCGACGTGATGCGACATAGATTGTGTGCTATATTAACTTTTTTATGATTATAATATATTTTTATTTTATTTTTTTATTTGAACAAGATTAAAAATATTATAATAAAGAAATTGTATGGTCCATAAAACTAATCACAACCCAGGAATGCAGGGATAGAGCAGAGGTTATGCTAGGTTACTCGGGGTAACCTGGTTCAATTCTCCTAGTTTTATAGCTTACCCTTTTTTCCAAGTGAACTTCTCCATATGCCATGTCTACTTTTACAATCCTTGTTATGCACATTGTTGCAGTATCAAACATCACCCCCTTTTGGTTGGTCTGTGCTGCTAGTAACCGAAGTAAACAAACTGATGATAGCAGCACCCTATAATTTCTGTTTCAATCCATGTGTGCTTTTTTGGGTCAAATTGTAGTCGAAAGAGCTATCATGTTGGATGATTAGAGAAACTTCCACCTCTTCAATGGAACTGTTCTTTTAATATCACAAGCCTAATATTTTGGGGGGGTTGGCTAAACCCATCATTATATAAACTTTGAACGAGACAAAGCATGTCCTTCATAGGGTATACAAGTAATACAAAGGAAAATTTAAAGTAAAATTGATCCTCCTCCTCCTCGATCTCCACCACCACATTTAAAGTAATATAAGTATACAAGTAAGTGTGTGAGTTTAAGCATGAAATTATATGTATAAAAATGTGTGTGTATATGCAAATATGTATATACATGGTATGTGTGTATGCATGTGTATGCATACGAATATTTGTGTATGTTTTGAAGTGTATGATGTGGGTAAATGAATGTGTGTACGAATGAAAGAGAGAATGAAAGAGAGTGAGAGAGTGAATGTGTGTGTTTGTGTGTGTGTGTGTGAGAGAGAGAGAGAGAGTACGTGTGTGTAGATGAGTGCATGCATGTGTAAATAAGTGCAAATACGTGTGGTGTTTGAAGAAATCGGTTGGGTGTTAATAAATATTTGTATATAAGTGCTCATATGTGTGTTTAAGTGTGAATTTGTATGTATATGAATGTGTGTATATGTGCAAATGTGTATGTATGTGATATATGTATGAACGTATATGTGTGCAAATGTTGGTATATGTTTGAAACTATGTTGTGTGTGACTGAATATGTGAGAGAGAGAAAGTATGTGTATGTGTCAATGTATGTGTGTACAAGTATACGGTTGCTCTTGTCAAGTTGTGTAGTTGCTCTTTAGGGGAAATGAGTGAATTCTTGTGTATGCTTATCTAGAAAACAAGAGCCTCGATCAAAGACTTTTTGGAAGGCTATCAAATCCTGTGATAACCACTATGCTGAGATGTTTCCATATAGGTACCAAATTGAGACATTATGTATGTGGCATTTCAGGTACTAACGATCTTCATCTTGATTGGCTAGCGAGATTCAATATATAATTAGGCACAACCAACATATTGGAATATTTGCACAAGGCCTCAAGTTCTAAGATACTACGTAAGCAATTAATATTCTCGTCGATGGTGATTTCAATCCAAAGATATTTGATTTTTGTTCAAAAAGCTCTTTTGACGATACAAAGACACGTATTAGCACATAGAAACAATATAAGAACATCTACTAAGTTTACCAGAATTGGCGCTTAATTTCTTTGTCAACAACAAGTCGCACCTTTATAAAGACTTTGTGTTAATGCTATCTTGCTCCAGAATACGTCTATTACGTTTTAGTGGATATCTTTCTCCACAATATTCCTTGAGAAGCCATCTAATGATGAAAGCCGATATATTTTAGCATTTGGGTCCTTGCTCTTGAGATTATTAGCGAACGTTCGCATACGATTGCATCTTTGTACAAAGAATTGATGCACATCATTGAATAGGTACACATATTAGAGAGTCTTTGAATGGGTATGTAAATTTAGGCAACATATTCTAGATGTGTTTAATATTTTGATCTAATATATGATTTTTGCATCAAGTTCTTGTACTTATTGTTGACATGCTAATTGGATCTCATAAATGTGGCATTTACATGAGACCAATCTTGAATTGGAATTGATGAATCCAAACTTGTTATCATTTAATAGAGGCGAGGTGCTTTGCAGGATAAGAGTTGATCTTGTCTACATTCAACAGTCACTTTTCTTATGCCCTGTGATGAACCGAAAATCTACCTCTTTAATAGATAATTGTCGTAGTATAGGAGATGGAAATCAGATCAACAAAAATCGCAAATTATGAATAGAGCAGAGTATTTTTTCAAGGTAAGTGTACCAAGGTCGAACTAAGGGAACAACGATTTTCAGTTGTGAGGTTTCAAATTGATTAAAGTGATTAAATAATTGTAAGGTTTATTCTTATGTCAGCAAATAAAGCATAAAGAAAAGAGACGCGAATAAACAGATAAATAGATGAAGAGAAAGATCTGTGATTTTTGTCTATCTTTAATCCTTGAATGAAGTATACAATTAATCCTCTAATTTAATCACAAATTTAGAGAGATATAATCAAGCAATATATTTGATGAAATTCACGGTTGCAGGCTGATAGATCAATCAATGAATAAATAACCCTGCAAATCATGAGAACGTGGATGATCCTAAAAAAGAAATGACCCTCAAATTTATCCTGTAATTTTCTCCTTGAAATAATCAATAATATAAGGAAATAGATCAATTAATTCTTCTCAAAGAAGCCCTTGCAATTTAGATCAATTTTTTCCTCAGGATATTATAGCACAAATAAGTCAATTTGAGACTACAAAGATTAGATGAATACTCAAGTAATATTCCAAATAAATTGAGCCATGATATATTCAAAAGATGTAAATTGGAAGAGCATATGACAAGCTTCAAAACGACATAAAATACACTAAAAATGAGTTCAATTGAGAAAGTTATGATGGAATGCAGTTTCAGGGACTAAAATGTAAGTCAAAATAAGTTTATATTACAAATCAGTCCTTGAACGGACTTATCTCTCGTTATTAAAAACTGATGGCGCTTTACTTGAAAACTTTCCACAATGGGGGAGCTCTCTGCAGTTTCTAGGAAGAGGGAGGGTTGGCTGCAATTTGTCCCCTACTCCACGTGTGTTGCACGTGCCGAGGGAGGCTCGGGCAGCGGCTTGGAGTGGACCTGAGGCTCGGAGCAGGCTCGGGTCAGCTGCTAAGGCTCAACTTCCGAGCCTCCAGGTGGCGTGCTGCAAATGCTTTAGGCTCAATGAAACTCAAGGCTCGGGAACAAGGTGGTGGATGGATGTGCACGAGCAGCGATGGCGAACGGGGAGCTAAGGCTCTACCTAGTGATGATCGAAGCATGGAGGTGCAGTAGTGGTCGGCTAAAGGTTGCCGGATACGGTCGAAGGTGGTGTAGAGATCAAGGCTTGAGGGTGAGCTGCTCGTCAAGGTGGGGGAGAAGGAGATGGTGGTTCTCCGTGGATGACGAGGGTGAGAGCAAAGGGTCGACGAGCAGCGATGAAGCGCGAATGTGATGAGGCTAATAGATGGTCGGCGTGGATAAAGGGGAAAGGTTGAGCTTCGATCGGGTTGGTGAGGTGGTGTGGTCGAGGCAGCTAAGCGAGCGTAGGAGTTGTGCTTGATCAGTAGAGAAGAGGAGTGGAGATCGAAGAAGGAAGAAGAGAGAAGGAAAGAAGGGAAGGAGAAGGAAGAAGAAAACCTTTACATGGTGGTTCGCATGGGGACGAGCTCCGATGAGCTCGAGGTCGTCGCTCGATGAATGGGCACACCTTTAGAGATGGTAAGGCTTCTTGACGGTGAAGTTGCAGCAAAGGAGCGAGGAGCGCCTCTGGCTCTCACCGGGGTTCGAGTACCTCGTCTGAGCTCAACCCACCATGTCGTTGTTGTCACCAAGTAGTGATGATGGGCTGGGGGTCTCTCCCTCCAGTTGGTGGGTGAAGAGGAACTAGAGAGGTGGCAAGAGATTTTAAGAGGGAGTGGGCGAAGGTTCTCGTAACAGTAGGGGGTCGTAACAGCCAGTGGGTGGAGCGAGGAGGCGCAACAGCCGCGTGAGACGGAAGGAGAGACGACCGACGGAGGCGGAGGGAGGAAGGAGGGATTATGGCCTTTGGATCAGTCCAGATCCATCTGTAGAAATCGTGCCGCATGGTGCAAAAAAACTAATAAGATAAAAAATAAAAAGAAAAAGGGTAAAAGGGAGTGACACATGGCGGCTCCAGGAGCTGCCATGTGTTGCTCCCAGATAAATCAGAAAATAAAACAAAAGAAAATCAATAAAAAAAATAGAAAATGATGTAAAATTAAAAAAATTATTTTCATGAACGTTGATGGTCTCGATGAGATCTACAACTTTCGTGAAGGAACCAAAACCATAGAGATCAAATGTACAAAATGTATTTTTAGTGGTACTCTATAGATATAAAAAAACTCGTATTATTGTATTTTGCAATTTTTGTGATTTTTAAATAAGATAAAAATCAAAATAAAATCAAATAAAATATAAAATAGATATTCATGTCTTAGTCTAATTTTTTTGTTATTTTTAATAACACAGAAAATAAATAAATAAAATAAAAGGAACATATATACAGACTTAGATTGATTTATTTTCTTTGATATTTATTTCAATTTTTGATTTGAATTTTTGTGCACTATATTAAAACATAAATCAAAGAGAATAAATGAAAAAGAAATAAATAAAAAGAGTTATTTTTGTACATAAAATAATTGAGATAAACTCTAATAATCTGTATAATATACAATGAGGTCCCAAAATCTAAGTTTCGCATATGGAGTATATTCTTTTGAATGTAGTCTTGTTTTGTAGATAATTGAACTTATATTAATTCAAAAGTGAGCATGGGTCCATAGGAGACTATTTGAGAGAGATATTGAGATTTACAACTTTTAGTCTCCGAACTAGGGTTTGGGCTTTACTGGGCAAATATTCAAGATATCCTTTTTTGATATTTTTCCTCGATTAATGTTAGTAATATGTACACAACAAAGTTGATTTTAATTAAATTGGAGTTAGTAAAAATAATTAAAAATAAAGAAGATATAATAGTATACATAAGTACAGGCCGTAGAATGGCTATCTGTATTATTTCAGGACAGTGCCTTATGCATTTTCCTCTAACCACATAATCTGCTAAGGGAGACCATAGTTCCCTCACTGAAAAGTAGTTAGTTGTTTTTAAATCCAGTAATCAGAATTATCACTAAAAGAATTTTTTTTGAAGGCTAGAAAAGTTTTTTACTTCTATTTTATTTTTTATAAGGTTAGAAATATTTACAAAAATAAATAAGTCTCATTTACAACTCATTTTTTAAAAGATTTTGGAAAAGATTTTCCAAATCATGTCACATAATATATATTTTTTCAAAACATTTTCAAAAAAAATAAAAAATAAGTAAAATCACTAGTTTTCAAACTAGTGTCAAACATTTTTCAATGGTAATCTCACATAGTCAAAAAAAATTCACACCATTTTACAAACATTTTGACACAAATCGATTCAAAAGATACTTTACCCTAGCCCCAAAAAGTTTGAAAATTTTCAAAATATGAGCTATGGCTAAAGTATATATGAGATATATAGAGTATATTACCTATACTTAGCTTGTGTTATGTGCCCATAGCACTAAGTGATATGAAGCCATATCTGATGCTTAATGCAAAGGAATATATTGGAACAGACTTGCGTCCCCCCATACTTAGGTTAGAAAAACAAAAGTATAAGAAGAGGACCAAGAAGAGGGATCAATGAGTGAAGAATAGAAAGGAAAGATGGTGACAAGAATGTACAGAGAAAAAATGAAAAATTGAAGAAAAGAGCAACTCGGGTCATTCACCCCCCCCCCTCCCATACTTAGGATCTGGTTATCCTAAGTATAGACACATATGAAAATGATACGGACCTGGGGCGAGTTATGTGAATCACGGGAGAGGGGAAGAGAAAATTTTACAAGGTGGAGTAAGAATGTACAGGTCTCAAGAAGTTTTGTAATGAACCTTCTTGCGTGAGTGAGGTGGAGGAGAATATAGAGGTTGAGTATGTAGGAGAGAGGAAGAAGAAACAGAATCACAACCATCGTCGGAATCATCCTTCGAAAAATAATAGTCATATGCAGAGGATATCCAATTATTACCAACTAAAGGTAAGTGTCCTTTGATAACAACCGTACTGATTATACTTACCTGATGTACCAATTGAAGACCAGATGAGGAACTTGATGAGGAATCTTCAGAATTCACATGGTTTCTAAGGTAAAAGGTGACCTTCTTAGTCGATTTGTTTCTGTATGAAGTATTGGGAGGAGGAAAGTTAGATTTCTTCTCCCTATCATGATCAGATGAATCACCGCATTCATTGACCCTCTTATGTAGGGTCATGACATGTATAAGGGGAGTTTCCTTAGTTTGAGTGAGCCCATCCCAGGTGGTATGTGAATGATGACTGGGTACGAAGATGCCACCTTTTAATGTTCTGAAGTTTTGGTGACATAAGAGATTTCCATAAGGGGGTATAGACAATTTCGGTTCATAATCATGTATACCCCTTTTGGTTTTGAATCTTTCTTGGCAATGTCTTTGTTTGTCAGCTCCACAATCATCTCGTTAGGTGTCTCTCCTAGGATTTGTGTCTGTGTTTCATGAGGAGAGGTCTGATCATGTGTGAACTTCACCTGGTCACGATTGTCAGTGGTTGGTTGGGTTTCCTCAGAGCAGGTCATGTCAGTGATTGTATCCCAAGTTCAGGAATCTTATGTCTTGAATCTCACAATCAATAATTGCCTTAGCATAGGCTAAGAACGACTTTCCTAGAATGATAGGACACTAAGACAATTCTCTATGATGCTCAATGTCAAGGACAAAAAAGTCCATTCTATGTTTATCATCTCAGAAGTTTACGATGATTGAAACAATTCCTCTTGATCTTTTGGTAGATCGATCTGGCAGTTGAATGATTACCCCCATCATTTTGAGTTGTCCGAGCTTGAGTTGCTTAAAGACGGACTTTGGGAGGATGTTTAATGTGAAGTCTTCCTCTAACCAAACATGAGTAAATATGGAATCCTCAATTTCACACGTGATCTGAGTTAACCACTTAATTTTGTAGCTTTCGGTTTTATGATTCATCACCAAAGAACTATCCATAGATATTATAAGAAGTTCAGTCCTTGATAACCTTCCGCCCATCTTTGTATGGTTTAATCGGCTCTTTACAAATCTCTTAAGATCATGCACATACTCTATGACCTTGATTAATGAAAGTTATAATATCAGACTCTTGCAAAATGCTTATGTTTCAGAATTGTTTCTTTTTTTGAATTTTCTAGTTTTCCAATTTTTTAGTGTTTTTAGTGTAATGTTCAGTAGGTTGGTCAGAGGTTGGAGATGGTTGTGTATGATTGTGTGACACGTGATGCATCTCTACTTCATTTGGCGGTGTCCTCACTTCTTCTTGATTTTCATTAATTGGATGGCATTATATATTTTTTATGTTAAAGTATCAACTCTATGGTTGATCCGAGCAATGTCATCCCCAAGCGTCTCGTGGATTGGGATTGAATAATTGTACTCCAATATTTTTTACTTTGGCATGTAGCTCTGAGAGGAGTATTGATTATTCCAAGTCCTTACAATCTGGTCATGATACATGTTTCCTTGACTTTGGATCTCTCTTGAATTGTCAAAGGAAAATTGATCATACTCAGGAAGAAAATCACCCTGAGTAGAGCAAGGTTCAAATGGTGTGTAGTCCATTGTAACCAGGATCGTGTTTCTCTGTCGAAATCGGTTACTTTATTTCGCATCCTCAAATCTACTTGCTCTATTGTCCTCATGTGAAAGTTAGAATGTGAGAGTGGTATAATCCATGAAGAATTATGGGAATGGGGTGAAATGTATGGGGTAGAGGAGAATGATGGCTGAGGGGGACCAATTTCGAAGAGAGGGTTCCCCAAGAATGATAGAGGAGAAGATCGGGATATGGTCTTGAAAGTGGGATCCGTAGAGTCTATATATGAAGATCAATGTGCCGACATCTTCTCAAGAGAGAGATTGGGAATGATTTTCAAACGACGTTTTGTTTGCAATTGCAAAGACTTTGACGCACATACTACAAACACAAGTCAAACCAGTTGTTTCACCAACTCAACGCTATGAAGGCGCAAGAGTCTGGCCAATTATTTTTCGATTTTAATTGAGTGGTAAAACAAATGTTGAGAACTTAAGAGTATGTGGAGGATAGGTTTTGGGCTCTTCCCAAGTGTATAATCTCTCCTACATACAATGAGTGGGTTGCTCTCCACTAGACGCAAGATTGACTTTTATGTCAATTTGTTTACAATCGACTTGATTAGTAGTCCCAATTTTAAATGTTATCACATAGATATTATCTTAGCACAAAAATATCATGCCGAACGAGCAGTCCCAATTTCCTTTGAACTCCTAAGTTATAAAAATGAGGTATAGATGATCGGAAAAAGCCAATGCAAGCATTAAACCAATGATACATGTTAAGAAGAAGACTTACAGTGATCCCTCACGTTCTTCATACGGGATGCAAGATAATAAATTAAATCTACACTATATGATATGTATAGAGAAAATCACCCTACGAAGATAATTCTATTAGCATGAAGAATTTGGGTTTCGATTTGGCTAACTTCGAATGATTTACCAGTGCGTCTTGTTAGTGAAAATGTGTGGCCTAAAAATTACGAACACAATCAAAAGAAAATATCTAAGCTATCCTATGTGTGCCTAATTTCTACGCCACTCAAGTCAGGTCTCAACCACACAAAAGGGTTGAAACAGACCCTACACACCATAGAGAGTTCAGTCCTAGTTATTAAAGATATTAGGGTTCAGAGAGACCCGTAAAAATTTACAAAAATAAAGTAAGCTCTCTCTTACACACGCATACATAAATTGAAAACTGATAAAAAAATCTTGTAGAAGCTCGATATTTTCCAAAACTTTCACGCTATCTACAAAGAGAGAAGAAGAGGTTAGCTTCTGATGAGATAGAGAAATACAAGAAAATAAGAAACTTTTAAAAAATAGAAGAAGTATGAAAGAAAAGGACACATAAATAAAAATCACTATAATTGATTACAAAAATGAATTTAAAATCTCAAAAATGTGATGTCCCTGGCAAAGACGCCACTTGATGAACCAAAAATCTACCTCTTTAATAATAGATAATTGTCATGGTATAGGAGATGGAAATTAGATCAACAAAAAACATAAATTTTGAATAGTGTGGAGTATTTTTACTTTGTAAGTGTACCAAGGTCGAACTCAGGGAACAATGGATTTTAGTTACAAGGTTTCAAATTAATTTAAGTGATTAAATAATTGTAAGGTTAATCTCTATGTTAGCAAATAAAGCATAAAGAGATGTGAATAAAGAGAGAAATAGATCAAGATAAAGATATGTGATTTTCTTCTATCTTTAATCTTCGAATGAAATATCCATTTCATCCTCTAATTGAATCACAAACCTAGAGAGATATAATCAAGAAATGTATTCAATGAAATTCACGGTCGCGGGCTGATAAATCAATAAATAAATAAATAAATAACCCTGCAAATAATGAGAACACTAATGATCCTCAAAAATAGATGACCCCCAATTTTTTCTGACTCCTCGGAATAATCAATAGTACCAAGGAAACATATCAATTAATTCTCCTCAAAGAAGCCCATGTAATTTAGATAAAGTTTTCTCTCAAGATGTAATAGCACAAATAAGTTAATTCAAGCCGGTGAAGATTAAAAGAATCCTCGAGTAATATTCCAAATAAATTGAGCTCTAATCCATTCAACAAAGATTTAAAATAAAAGAGCATACGACAAGCTTCAAAATGATATAAGATATGCTAAAAATGGAGTTTAAATGAGAAAGTTATGATGAAATGCAGTTTCAGAGACTAAACTGTAATAAGTTACAATGAAATGCAGTTTTAGGGACTAAAATGTAAATCAAAATAAGTTTATATTACAAATCAGTCCTTGAAAGGACTTATCTCTGGTTATTAAAAATCAACAGGGCCTTCCTAGTAAATTTTCCACAGTAGGGACCTCTCCGCACTTTCTAAGATGGGGGTTGGTTGCAATTTGTCCCCTACCCTGCATGTGTTGAGTGTGCCAAGGGAGGCTCGGGTGGTGGCTTGGAGCGGACCTATGGCTCAAAGCGAGCTCGAGTCAGCTGCTAAGCTGGACTCTCGAGTCTCTAGGTGGTGTACTGCCAATGCTTCAGGCTCCCTAAAGCTCAACCCTCAATGGGGAGGCGGTGGACGGAGGCATGTTGGGAGTTGATGGTGAAAAGGGAGCTAAGGCTCCACCTGGTGACGATTAAAGAGTGGAGGTACTGCAATGGTCGGTTGCAGCAGAAGTGGTGTAGAGGCCGAGGGTCGAGGGCAGGCTGCTCCTTGAGGCGAGTTGAAGGAGCTTGTGGTGCTCCATGGATGACGAGGGTGCGGACGAAGGGTCGACGAGCAACGGTAAAGCATAAATACGATGAGGCTCATAGATGGTCAGCATGGGTGAAGGGGAAAGGTGGAGCTTCAACCGGGGTAGTGAGGTGGTGTGATTGAGGTAGTGAAGTGAGCAGACGAGCTGCGGTCGAGTAGAGGAGAAGAGGAGCGGAAACCGAATAAGGAAGAAGATAGAAGGAAAGAAGGGAAGGAGAAGGAAGAGGAAAAACTTTACCTGGTGGTTCACCTGGAGACGAGCTCCGATGATCTCAAGGATGCCGCTCGATGAAGGGTCACACCTGTAGAAATGGGAAAGCTTCTAGAAGGTAAAGTTGTGGCAAAGGAGCGAGGAGCTCCTCTAGATCTCATCGAGGATCGAGTACCTCGTCTGAACTCAACCCACCATGTCGTTGCTATCACCAAGACACGACGAGGAACTGGGGGTCTCCCCCTCCAATTGGAAGATGAAGAGGAATAAGACGGGCAACGAGAGGTTTTAAGAGGGAGAGGGAGAATGTGCTCGTAATGACGGGGGACCGTAATGGCTGGCGAGTCGAGCAAGGAGGCGCAATGATTACGTGAGGCGGAAAGGGAAACGACCAGCGGAGGCAGAGAGAGGAAGGATAAAAATAAAAGGAAAAGAAAAGGGGGTAAAAGGGGGGCGACAAGTTACAGGTCCAGGAGCTGCCACGTGTTGCTCCTAGATAAATCAGAAAATAAAATAAAAAATAATAAAATAACAAAAAATGAGATCAAATGAAAAAGTGTTCTTCACGAATGTAGATCGTCTTGATGAGATCTACAACTTTCATGAAGGAATCAAAACCAAAGAGATCATTTGTACAAAATGTTTTTAATGGTACTCTATATATAAAATACATGTATTTTTGTCTTTGCAGTTTTTGTGATTTTTAAATAAGGTAAAAATCAAAATAAAATCAAATAAATATAAAATAAATATTGACAACTTAATCAAATTTTTTTTTTGTTTCTAATAATAAATAAAATAAAATAAAATAAAATAAAATAAAAAGGGATATATATATACATACTCTATATACAGACTTAGAGTGATTTATTTTCTTTGATTTTTACTTCAATTTTGATCTGGATTTTTGCCCACTTTATTAAATCATGAATCAAAGAGAATAAATAAAAAGGAAATAAATCAAAAGGAATTATTTTTTATATAAAATATTAGGGTTAAATTGAGATAATATGTGTAATATACAATGAGGTCCCAAAATCCAAGTTTCACATATGGACTCCGATTCTTTTGAATTTGGTCTTGTTTTGTAGATAATTGAATGTATATTAATTCAAAAGTGAGTAGGGGTCCATAGGAGATTGTATAAGAGAGATATTTACATTTATGGGTTTTGGTCTCTGAACTAGGGTTTGGGTTTTATTGGGCAAATATTCAAGTTATTTTTTTGATATTTTTACTTAATTAGTGTTAGTAGTATGCACACAACAAAGTTAATTTTAATTAAATTGGAGTTAGTGAAAAATAATTAAAAATAAAGGAAGATATGGTAGTATAAATGCGATATTGTACAAGATTTTGGGGCTCCTTATTAAATGGCATGCAAAAAGTGGATCTTATTTACTTATTAATGAGTGATAGAAATGTAATTTAAATGGATAAATGTAATGAGTCACTTGGGAACAGAGCACTATTTTCATCTTTTAGAGTGATGAATCACATATTCATAACTCAATTATGTCAAAAGCAATAAGCATGCTATCATGGGATAATGATATCACCTTCAAGCCATCTTATCTTACAAATTGGCACATTAGAGGCATGACTGATGCAGATACACAGACAATGCTTCTTCTACTACATTAGGAGTTAAGCATACCATATATTCATATCATCTAGACTTTTTGTCCACTGAGAAATCATGGTGCTACATTACCCTCACTTAAAAATCAGCATATCATTTATTCGAATCGATATATATAAGGAAAAGGGAGCCTACACCATGTGTAGGTAACTTTCCTACACCCACCCTTTTTTTACTCATTTTTTTTTAATTTTTTGAATTGAATCCTTGGGGGATTTTGATCACAATATATCACCATCGCATCATCAAATTTCAACTTATTTTGAGACTTCTAACTTATCCATCAAGACAAGAAAATTTTAACGGTCTCAGATTTGTTGAAATCGGACCCTTCTGATGGATATGCTAGGAATACTTAAAATTTGAAACACAAATTTCATTTAATATTTGAAGTAATTCTCCTAAGGATCCATTTCAAAAAAATCAAAAAAAATGACGGGAAAGAGGTGGGTGTAGGAAGTTACCTACACATGGATGTAGGCTCCCCAATCCCACACACACACACATATCATGATGCAAGACGAAAGAAGGAAACAACTATGTCAAAGAATATCACAAGAAGTGGATGTACCTACTCAATTTCACAAGGCTTCTTCATATGGAGTAGAAAGTCTGACATAGAGAAATGCTCCACTCAGAGTAAGGAGTGGAGGAATAGATGGAATGGAGGAAACCTGAGTTAGTGATGTAAGTGTGGATGACTTTCCATTTGGTGAGTAGCTAGTTCTCTTATTTTGATATTTATCATATTTTAATTCTAAGGTTGTCAAACATTATCACTTTAATATAATTTATAATATGTTCTTTGTTTTTTGGATAATGATTGTGAATGTATCATTTGTCAAATTTTATGTTAATGCTCTTATAATGTATCTTTTGTTTTGTGGTGATGTTGGTATTTGAATAGGGTGCTAAGTGCTTGTTGTTTTAATAGTTATGTGAGAGTATCTATTGGTGCAGCAACAATAATGATGAGTGTTTGCCAATAGGTGCAGCTGCAAGCTACTGTTGTATTTTCCTTGAAAAATCAAATTTGGACTACAAAGGGACCATTAATGGTAGATTTGTGGTCGCAATTGTATAAAAATGTGACTACAATAAGACTACATTGTGGTCGTGATCGTATTTGTGGGCAACGGTGTGAGTGTGTGACTACAGTAATTGCAACTACATATAGTCGCAAACATGAAATGCGACTACAAAGCCATTATCCTGGCACTACAATGCAACTACTATTGTAGTCATAAATAGCTTGTTTTCTTGTAGGGTAGCTCCTCTCATGGAACGAGGCGGTGATCCAACGGAGTGCATCGAAGGCCGACGATTCGTGGATCAAGTTGGCTGTTGAGACGCCAAAAAGATTTTTGTTAACTTGTAAAAAAAAGTGTCTGCATTTCTAGCGGTTCTCATTTGGGTTCTCGCATGTGTAAACATAGTGGAACTGTGTCCCCGTGTGCTGTGTGAATCCAGGAAAATTATTAAACCTAAATTTCTATATGAAATGGACCTATTAAAAATTACTTAAGGAAATCACTAAATGATTTATTCAGGCCTCAGGATGCGTGCAAATGAGATGATTTTTTACACAATGTGAAACTAATTATTCTAGATCTAATGTGAATTTTTGGTGATTTTTGGAGTTACAGAGAAATTACTATGAATTAAAAGGCATAAATGGGCAAAATATAACAAAATTTCACCAATTAATTAATAGAAAAATCCATTGATTATACAAAAATGTTCCAAGTGTCACATATGAAAGAGGACAAAGTAAGATACACAATGCAATTTTCAAACTTGAAAAATGAATTAAAATGAGTGCCTAAATATGCGTGCGAAGACAGGGGTATAAATGTAATTACAGGAAATAAAATTGATAAAAATAAAGCGTGCTGACAGGTACTAATATGCAATTACCTATAATGTGGAGAGGGTGGATGCAAATTTCCCACAGAACACATGCTCCTTACGTGGGGACTTCTGGCAGGGACTGAAATGCAAATAAGAAAACCTACAGGGGCCTCGCTGCAAATTACCCATGCCGCACGTACAGATCACGTGGGGGTCCCAAGCTCGATAGTCTTCGGAGGCTCGGATCGAGGCTCGGTTGGCTCTGGAGGCTCGGGAGCTCTACCTTCAGAACCTTCCCATGATGGTGAGTGCACCTGGTGGTCTTGCTGAGACTGAGGAAGGGAGAGATAGCTATTTCACTAAGTTGCAGCTCTGCAGGATCGCACGTAAAGCATTTAAAGAGGGAAAAGTCATCCTCGGTTATTCCCTTCTTCCTTTTCCCACCCTTCCAGCAGTATGAGCTAAAAAGTTCCCATCTTCGATGAAATCAGGCATTTTTTCAAAGAGGGTGTGTAAGCGCGGAGCGAGTTCGGAGTAGCTTCGGGGGATCCGAGCCTGGTGGTCAGGGAAGAGACTCGTATCGGGCGACGTGGCTCGATGTGGACCGTGGATCAAGTGAAGATCCAACGGCAGTTGGTTGCTGGCGCGTGGTGGGTCTGGATCCGTTAGATCTCAAGTGATCCAACGACGGTAGTGGGCTCTTGAGAAGAAGGCATGGTCGATCAATGACCGTTGGATCTAAATTGATCCAACGATGTCTGGAGCGAGGGGAAGCGGTGACGTGGCTCGACCAGATACGTAGGATCTGCCTGATCCTATGGCTGCGGGATGTGGGCGACGTGGCGTGCTCTGGACCATTCGATCGAGGAGATCGAACGGTTGTTGTTCTTCTTCCTCAATCAACCCGCCGCCTCCTGCGGCGGAGAAGGTTGGGCTTCGACAAACGGGTCCTGACTCCGCCTCTTCCTCTGGGCGTCGGTGAAACTCGTCGGAGGCTCCCAAGTAGCTGGGAAGACTCGTATAGGTGTCGGTGATCCTCCGGCGGTCTCAAAAGTGGTTGAGCGGCTCTGGAGAATGGTGGCGGAGAAGCTAAAGGGGAGCTCCAGTGATGTTCTGGCCAGTCAAAGTAGATGTACCTGCAGGGGGTTAGCAGTATAGCCGAGGCATGCAACGTGTACGTGGAGTGATCGGGAGTGAGGTGCGAGGCCTGAGCGGCAAAGTGGGGGGTCCGGTAATCGAGCTCTGCCAAGGTGGCGGAGCTCGCGTCGGTGGGAAGCGGAGTGTGTCATCAGAGTGAATGGAATAAAGCGCAAACGTCAGAGCTTCGAGGGGAAGCTCGATGGATGCTCAGTGGAGTAGGAGGTGAAGGGAGGACGGCGAATAAAAGCGGAGAAAAAGAAAGAAAATAAAGAAGAAGATTGGGGAGAGGTGGAGGTGTCTACCTGGGGTCAGAAGCTCGGATGGAGCTTCCAGGTCTTCGCTCAAGGGTCGGTAGTGTCCCGAGTTCGTGCAGCTCGCAGAGGAGCTGCGACACGGCGATGGAGGGTTGTGGATCTCGCCGAAGGTGGTTCTCGATCTTCGCTCGACGTTTCCTCAAATTGTTGTCACCAACTCTAAGGTGGGAGCTCGAAGATACTCTCCGTGATGGCGGATAGGAGTGAAGGTGGCCGGAGGCGGTGTATTTAAAGGATGGAGGTGATGGCATAGCTGGCAAAGAGGTGGAGTTGGTGGGCATCATGGAGCGAAGCTGAGGGCATTCATGGCGAACGAGGTGGTTGGCGAGGACGAGGGAAGAGTGGGTTGTGTAGTGGTGGTGCTAGGGGGTGGAGATGGTGGTCAGCATGGCACCCAAAATAGAAAGGGGGCGGTCCCTTGCGCACGGTGGACGACATGGGGCGCAGGGTGTACGGGAGGTAGACGATGAAGCATCGATCGTTGGATCGAGTGATCCAACAGTCAGGAGAGGGGCAGAAGTGGAGGGTGAGAATCAGATCGGTGGAGCAAGATTAAGGGCACAGGGCACGCCACGTGGCGGGCACAGGTCGAGGCGCTAACGTGCGGCAAAGATGAATCCCTGAGGTCTAATCGAAAGGTCGAGATGTGTTGCATAATGGATGGCCAGGATAAGGAGTATCTAGATAAGATCGGAGGGCGTAGGCGTCGCCACGTGGCGCAAGGAGGGAGCGGCACTGGCGAGTGGTTCAGATGAGATTAGAGGTTTGATCGGGCGGCTAAAAATCATTGCGATGATGAACGACCCAGAACACTAGAGGGGGCAAGCGATCGGACGGTGGGGAAGGTCGGGCACGTGGCGCGCAACAGAGTAGGTGCTGACACGAAAATCCAACTACTCAGGTGATCAGGTATCTAGATGGTCGTTGCGACCCGAGCAATCAGACTCAAATGTGTCAATCAAGAAAAATAGACCACCAAACAAGATGAAAAATCAATCAAAATCAATAGCAGTCTTGCTATTAGTTTAACCTGGTATAGCGACCAGGGTCAAACACAAGGAGCACGAATTGGCCTCGCGGCCTACGAAGTAGTCAAAAAGGAAAGAAAAAGAAATAAAAATGTATTTTTGGTGGTTTTTAAGTCTTTTTATATTTTTTTGGATTTTAAATATATTAAGAAAATAATAAAGACAAGGAAACTACACACTTCAACAATTTATTAAATGCACTAAAATCAACCAAAAATTCAAATAAAAATATTTTTATGTGTTTTATAATTTTTACTGTTTTTGGTGAATTTTTGGGATTTTTCTGATGTTTATTTAATTTTCTAAAAATCAAACAGTGAAAAGAAAAGAGGGTACTGCCCAGCCGAGCTTAAGGGACCTAGATAAAATACTTAGGAGTCCCCAATAAGCCTGGAGGTAATTTTCCTGTATAGAGAATAAAACAAGGAAAATTTGAGCACCTGATTTATTATTTTTGGGTTTTTAGTTTATTTATTGGAATTTTTATAAGATTTGAAGTGTTTTTCAATTTTTAGGTGTTTTAAGTAATGAAAAATAGCCAAAATTGGCTAGAAAATCAAGCAAGCAAACACAAACAGTAAGTAATTTTTTGTAATTTTTAAATGAGTTTTAATATTTTTTGTGGTTTTTCAACTTAGACAGTAACAAAAATAGATGTTTTTGAATTTTTAAAAATATCAAATCAACGCAAAAATGTCTCCAAAAATCCTCGAAAATTTTACACTATGGCAGGAGCCATGTATCCAATTTTCGTTGGATTTGGAAGTGATTTGCTATTTTATTCAAAAATGGAAAGAGGGTACTGTGCACAGGGACCTAAGTGCAAATACCCGAAGTCCTGAGGGGTCTGGTGCAAAATACCCAAGAGGTCACGTACGTCGCGCGTGCCTGGGGCACTCAGGACCCAAATGTAAGAAAAACTACTTCCGAGGACTATTTGGTAACAGGTACCAAAAATCCAGGGGGTAGTCTGCAAATAACCCAGAAATTAACGCACATGCACAAATGTTTCACGCACAGGGGTATAAATGCAATATCTCAAAAGTTTTCATTCATTACTTAACAACTCAGAACTACAGGGCATGGAATGCAAAAAGCCCAGCAAATCACGTGTCGAAGCACGTGCTACATAACACACAGGGGCATAAATGCAAAAGAAATAAAGTGCAGGGTCCTCTATGCAAATTTACCAAAAACTAAACAACTAAACTAAACATTTACAGGACTAATTGCTAAATAAAATAAAAGAGGGGGCCTAAGGGTAAATTACCCTTTATTAATGCCCGCTGGATGGATGCCACGTGGAGAATCGGATGGTCTGGATCGGGTGGCACTCCAACGCTGAGGTCCTCGTAGTGATCGGACGGCCGAGGTTACGCCACGTGGGGGATCGAGCGGTGGAGGCTCTCGGTGGCTAAACCTCGCTGGATCGACGGCTGGGATCGGTCCTCCACTGATCTGACGGTGGCTGCTGCTCCTGGAATGGACGGCCCAGATGAAAACTGGAGTGGGAGGCTGATCGGACGGCTGCTGGAGATCCTCAAAGAACAGGTGGACGGCGAACTTCGCCGGCCCAGTACGCTCGCTCCGAGACTCCTCTGCTGCTTCTGAAGATCGGAGAAGCTCCGGCGTGACGCTCCGCAGCTGCTGGTGGCCTCTGATGACCCAGCCGAGCTCTGGGGAGCTCCGGCGAGGTCGGCGGAGGTAGAGCTCTTGGACCGAATGGTCCAAGCCCTCAGATGGGCTTGTATGTACCTGCAAGATAGACCAGAAGACTCGCGGGTCGAGGGCAAACTGCCTCGACCCGGTTAGGCGGGGTGAAGATGGTCGGAGGGTCGATATGGACGAGCTCCAGCGAAGGTGGGGACGGAGGAGCTCGAGCCCCAGCTCCTGGGCGAGCTGGGTTGGATGGAGGTATGGAGAAGGTGCTCAGGGAGAAGGCGGAGGCTATGGCGATGCCTGATGGTCGAACGGAGCTATGGGGTAGTCGGAATCGGCGAAACACGAGGGCGGAGCGAGATGGGGGAAATCTAAAATTAGCGAAAAAGAAAGAACTAGGGGTCTACCTGGGTGGACGATGAGACTGTGGACGAGCTGACGATGCTCTGGGTCGTGGCCTCGAGGAGCGTCTCCCTCCGAGGCTCGAGCTCCGGCTCTGGGCGGAGCACGGCGGCGCTGCTCGCAGGATCAGTGGTCTCGCACTCCCTCCTCGCTGCAACACCACGGGGGACGAGCTGTCACTCTCGCCTATGCAATGGAGCTCACTGGGGGGTGGAACGAGTGGCCAAAGATGAGAATGGAGGTGGCGGAGCTGGGATTATATATGGTGGAGGGTCCGGGAAGACAGGCGCGGGTAGGGCAATGGAGCACGCGGATCCCGAGATGGTGGCTCCGGCGAGGGTCTCGGATGCATCATTAACGAGAAGGACCCGGGGTTTAGGCGAGGCATGATCGGGTTTACACGAGAAAAATCCGAGAAGTCGGGTTACCCGCTAAGGACCCGTGAGAAGTGGTCATGGGGGGAGAGTTGACCGGGCGGTCAACAATCCCCAGAACCAATAGGAAGCGGCCACGTGGAAAATACTTGTAAAATCCATAAAAATTAGAAAATGGCCGATTTATTAAAAAGTCAAAACATGAAATATTTTTCTTTTAATTTTTTCTATTTTTTAGTGATTTTTAATTAATTTTTCAAAGTAAAAATAAGGTATGTACATAGTAGGTTCATATATAGGTATATGTACAATATATAGGTTTTTAATTTTGATTTTTTAATTTGTTATTTTTATGCAATTTTATTCCCATTTTATATTTTATTTATTCATATCATAAAATAAGGAATAAAAAGATATTTTTATTTTATTTTTATTATTTATATACATAGGTGAAATAAATAGGTATGTACATATATACATGGTATATTTACAATAGTATTTTTTATTTTTAATTTTGTTATTTTTATTTTGTTTTTGTTTTAAGGGTTTTTATTTTATTTATTTACATTATATAATCTAGAATATTTACAAAACTTTTTGGAAATTAATTTTATTTATTTATAAAGCTAAATAAATAAAGGTGTGGTGGTATGTATAAGGTGAAAGTGATGTTTTTGTTTTCTTTTTAATTTTTCTATTTTTATCTTGTTTTTATCTTTATAAATACATACAAGTATTTACAAGCCAATTTGAGTCTATTTTTGTGAGGAAAATACTTTTATTTTATTTACATAAATATTTACACACATGAGCCCCTATCTCCCTCTACTTTGGCTTTTATGCGGTCAGGCCCATGTTGAGCCCTCCCTTGGGTTAGGTTGCTCAATATTTACTCTAAATATTTCCCTCTTTTTCTTTTTAATCTTTATTCTTTTATTTTTGTACAAAACATGCTAATTATAGGTTTTTACACAATGCATGCTTTTGGTAATTATTTCTATTTACAACTATATACATGCATTTGCAAAGGTTTTTGTAGCTAAAATATAAGAATAAAGAGTGATGAATGAGTATTCATCAGCAGGCCACGTGGCGCAATCAAAGGTGCCACGTGGCCAGCTCTGAGTGGCTGAGAAAGAAAGTGAATTTAGAGAGAAAAGGAAGCCGAATTTGGAAAAACTCAAAACATGAAAGTTGTAGATCTCGATGAGATCTACAAGTTTCATGTTGACAAAAATGGAGATGAGGTCAAATATGACACAAAAAAAAGAGTACAAATATACATATATGTAGTATACAAGGGGGCCCAAAAACCCAAGTTTTGTATACGAGCTTCGAATTGAATGCAATTAGTCTTATTTTAAAGGTATCTAGATGTGTATTAATCTGAAGGTGAGTAGACCTAATTTGAAGTTTGTAAGAGAGGGATATTGGCATTCTAAGGTCTAGGAGGTTTGGGGCTTTATTGGGTATTTTACAAAATAGGAAGTTTGGCCTTCTTCCTTATATTATTAACTAATAATGTACACATTATAAGGAAGGTGTTATTTGATTTTGGAGGGGATATAAAATACAAATAATTAGATGAATTATTGGTGGATATTTTACAAGTGGATTTTACAATGAATTGGCTTCTTATTTAATGCAAATATGAATGCAAAAATGCATATATTGTGGATTGATGCATGAATGCTATTTATGCAAGATAAAGGGAAATATGCTGCTAAATACCTGGGGACAAAGCTCTATTTTCAACTTTAAGAGTGATGAATCACAGATTCATCAACCCTCTATACGTGAACCTTGCTCGTCCCCGAGCAACTAAATGAAATGCAAGGGTGAAATGATTTTGGGTTCCATACCAAGGTCATGAACAAATGTTGAAATGGAGCTTGACTCGACCTTTGGATTAATTGTGTGGAGGAACCTTACTGAGACCTGAACTTAAGACCTAACAGACTTCAAGTTGCACAAGTCTTCTATTCAAGACTCCTCAATAGTCAGGTCAGAACAAATCCTCAAACGCAAATTTCTGATGACTATGATTCTTACTTGTACTGTGTAAGTGAAATGTAACTCTTCACATCAGAAATCGCTCAGAAACAGCCTCCTCTAACAAGGTAACTCGAATAACCCAGTCCAGTAACTCTTTCATCGAGGAGCGGGGTATTCCCTTCTAAGTTCAAGTGCAACCAGCTCAAGAGAAGGGGGTAGAGAGAAGAATGGACGGTAGCCAGTGTAGCTACCTGTCCCAGGATGCCTGACCAGTGTAGCCAAGTCATCCAGTTGCAGACTTCTTGCTAATATACATACTCCGACAGGTACTTTATTTTCACTTTAGCATGTCTTATTTTTTTGAAGTTCTTACAAGAAAATTTTCAAATTATATACAGTGCAGCATGTACATCAGGAGTTTTTCCTCTTGAGCCAGTAGACTATCCCTCTTTTGAAGCATTATTGCATCCCACAGCATCCCGTCCTTAGATATCAATACCACCAGACTAGGTTGAGATGCACTTCCCTCCCTAGAGGAGGACAGATGTTTCCACCTGTGTGCTACTCCAAGCTAAAGGATTCTACCTCCTCATCACCTCATCATTGAAGAGCTGCGTGCATAGTGCTTGTCCAAGTTAGATCATTATCTAAAAGAATCATGCGTGTGCACGAGATATTCTACTTAGATTAATCAAGATGACATGTGAACATAGACTTGCAGACTCAAAGAATTAAGTCACTTGACCTGAGAAATCTTAACTCCAGCTTCTATAAGGTTCCTCTAAAATTAGGTGGATTAAGGTCAAATCAAGTCCATCCTCAATATCTACTCCTACTTGGTTTAGAACCCACTAGCTTTTCACCTTGCATATGCAAGATATGCGGATGAGATGTAGATGACATGCGATGTAGATGAAATGCAAGACTCTTTTTCTTTCTTTTCTGATGTAGAGATGATATGCAAGAGTAAATAAGAAGACTTTGAATTTTTCATTTTTTTTCAAGAATTTGGTATACATCCTATGTTACAAAAATTTACAAGGGTTTTATAAGTATTATACAGATTATACAAGTCTATTTTACAAAATATTTTCTCCAAATTTTACCCATCCTGTAATTATTGCGTAATATATACAAGAATATGTGAAAGTACGAGCTATGGGTAAAGTATATATGTAATATATACACACCCTCCCTATACTTAGCGTGTGCTATGTCCTCAAAGCACAAAAAGCGAGGAAAAAGACATAGCTCGTGCTAAGCATATGAGAGCCAAAAGAGCGAAAATGTATAGAAGTCGTCCTGCCCCCCTATACTTAGGCTCTGGCAGCCTAAGTGTAGAAGAAGGTAAAAAATGGGGCGGACGAGGTCAAGAGGCGAAATGGATGAACATATACACGGCGGGCATCGGTCCCCCCTATACTTAGTCTCAGGTTAGCCTAAGTATAGGATCAGAGTGAGAATGAGGACCAATCTGATCCGGAGGATGTACAGCGAACAGACTCAGGTGACTCATCCCCCCTATACTTAGGATCTGGTCATCCAAAGTATAGTCTAAGATGGTGATCAATGAAGCTGGGATGAGTTACTAGAGTCGCGGGGGAAAAGGACAGAATGTACAGGAACGATGGGTATGTACAAAGATCGTGGACTGAATTTTTCAAGATGTTGCTGATGGCTAGATCTCACTGCTGCAAGGTCCCATGCACGGCTCGAGGTGTGTATGTTGAATCTGTCTCGCGCATGAATACAATCTCCTCAACATGGACTAACTGCTCATTGGATTCGATGAAGTGCTTCAACAGTTGTCCATTCATTAGGAATGTCGGTGCATCATCTGCGAGATCTGAGATCTCGACAAATCCACTATCATGCACCGCACAGATGATGAATCTCCATTTCATCACCTTTATTCTATCATTTTGGCCTTAAAAACCCCAGCAAATGCATGTAAATAGCATTAATTTGTATATAATAGCATTCATTGTTTCTTGTATTTATTGTACATTAAATAAGGTTTTTAATGCCAAAATTATAGAATAAAGAGAAGAAAAGAAAAAGGAATAAAATATTGCAAATTTTTATGACCCTAACCCCGAGACCAAGGCCAGCATGGAATTGGTCGACAAGGAATAAAGTAGGGGGAGATAAGGGCCAATAATACAATAAATACCTCATTTATTTATTCATCCATTTATGCATTTTTGACACCTATTTTGTACATAATTATTTATTCATCAAATAAAGAAACTTTGTTCATAAAAGTTGTAGATAATAATGTAAATAAAAATACAAAATTGAGTTTGTACAAAAATAATACTCAATGTACATTTTATACACAGAATAAAAAGCCAAAATCTCAACTTCACAAACCCATATTTTGCAAATAAAAACTCCAAATCAACCAAACTCACCTTTAATTGTATATAGCATTTCATAAACTATTTTATAAAATTAGTTTCATAATTTTTGGAGTCCATCTGTGAAAGTTAGGTTTTTGGCCCTTCTTGTACATAATACCTGATTAAAATATTCATTATTTTTATAAATTCATATTTTTAGAATCTTGTAAATAATGTATATAATGCATGTACATAATAAAAGTAAAAGAAAACCAAAAAGAATTTGTAAAATAAAATAAGTCTATGTATACATAGACAAAATACCTATGCTACCTAATGTACATAAATAAAAGGGATTGTTATTCTTTGATTCTTTATTTATATTTTTGTAACAAGGTATATATTATATATATCTTATTAAAAATACAAATCCATAATAAAAACAAATAAAATTCATTAAATAAATAAAGAATATATAATATATAGGTAAAATACCTATAAGTATACTTACATACATATATACCTATTTATTTAAATATATAAATAAACTCATAAAAATCAAATAAAAATACACTTATACTTACAAAAATAAGTTACAAATTTATAAAAGAAGAAAATACAATAATAAAATAAAATAAACAAAATAAAAATAAATGTATATAAATATACTTATAAATACCATATTTTAATAAAACCGTAATAAAATACTTCAAAAAAATAAATAAAAATCATAAATAAACACTACATTAATTTATTAACATTTTTTATATTATAAATAAATTCTAAATAATTCATTTAATACGTTAAATAAATGAGTCAAGATAAGCCTGACGTGGACCAATCAGGGGCCAGGGAAAGTTGACCTCCGGTCAACTCCCCCTGCGCCTCTGACTGACCCGTCAGACCTGTCTTTTCCCCTCTTTTCTTCCCATTTTCCCGCATGGCTCAGTGATCAATCGACAACAGTCATTTCATGAGATTTGTTCTCCTTTCATCCGTGATCCCCGCCGATAGTTTAGATCTCGTGTACATAGTTTGTATCGCCGGCTACGGCCTGGTCAATAAGGGTGCTCCCCCTGTCTATAAATAAGGAACCACCGCCTCCCTCGCCAAATTTGGTCAGCTTTTCAGCCAATCCTTTCCCAGAATTCGGTCCCGGCGATGCTCCTGGTGACAGGAGGAGCTCGCCAGCACTTTGAATCGATCGGAGAGGCGGAGGTTGCACCCATGGTGGCGCTCCGGCAGCCACCCTGCTCCCTGGAGTTCCTCCAGGTATAAGAGCTGCGCGTTTATCTTTCTAGGTAGATTTTTATATCAGCATTTCATTTCCGTCATTTATTTTGCATTTTGATTCGTAGGATAGCGTAATTTAGTTGTTTCGAAGTTCGCCGGAGCTCCGCTCTGGCGAGTTTTTCACTGTGTTCCCGACCAGTTCCCGCCTCGTTTTCGCCCTCATTTCACTCCCCACCACTTTCTCCACCTTCCAGTAAATCCCTACCAACCGGAGCCCCTTTGGTTCCGCGAATCGATGCTCGCCTCAGCCGCTTTGCCGGAGCATCGTCACCCCCGTCATTTTCATGCTCTCAGCTTCAGACCCCGGGTCGAGGAGAACGACCTCGAGCCCCTCTACATTTCTGTGCAGGTTAGGTGCGAAGAAAGGCACCAGGAGACGTTTTCCATGCGAGCGGAGGTACCTGGAGCGCCGCTTCTTCTTCGAGCTCGTGGCGCCGCTCCGGTGTGTCTTCGGACGATCCGACACCTCCAGCAGCTAGAGACACCTTCCAGGAAGCGAATGGGACCTTCAGGAGCAACTATGGTCGGCCGGAGAGCGAGATCGAGGAGGAAGAAGCTCGCCTCGGCGAGTCTTCTTCCCTGTTCTTCCGCGCGTCCTCTCAGCCGTTGGATGAAGACGAAGGCCCAGATCGAGCAGCAATCGTCCGATGGAGCGAAGCAGCGACCGTCAGATCACGCGAGTGATCTAATCTCAACCGCTCATCGGCGAACCGTCATCGGCGCACGTGGAGGCGCCACGTGTCAAGTGAACGAAGATCAGCCGTCGGATGAAGCGCCTCTTTTGGGGGTAAACTGCAAAAACCATCCCCCGCCTTTTTGTATTTAATTTTTAATTCTGTAAATATTTTTGCACATTATAAATAAAATGTAAATTTTGCAGAAAGGACCCTGAGTTTATAGTATTTGCATTTAGGTCCTTCCGCGCCTCACGTGCAGTCCCACGTGAGGCGCGTGAAATTTTTCATGTATACCCTGGCGGTTTTTGTATATTGTAGAATAGTTCTAAAAATTAAAATAAATGTTTATTCCTGTTGTATTTTTGCACAGATGCCCCTAGAGTTTATTTTATTTGCAAAAATACCCTTGCTAGGCTGTTTTATTTTTGTCTCTTTATCTATTTATTAAAAATACCTAAATGGCTTCTAAAAATCCACAAAAATTAGGATAGGTGCTCTATGCTATGCTTGTTCACGCTCATATTTTATTTCGCATTTTTTTGCATTTTTCCTGATTATTAAAAATGAAATGGAAGCCATTTTTGTACTGTTTAAATTAGAAAATATAAAAAATATTAGAAAATGTTTTTGAAAAATCCCAAAAAAAATTATATATGGTATAATTATATATATATATTGAGTCCAGAAATCGAAAAACCCTAAAAATATGAAAAAGAAAATTAAAAAAATCAGAAAGCTCCAAAATCCAACAAAAAAAATAGAAAAATCCATAAAAAAACCCCAAAAATATATTTTTCTCTTCTATAATTATCTATATATCCTTATTAATGTATTAAAATTAATTTGGGAATTTTTGGAGTTTATTTCATATTTTTAAAACCCAAATTATATACAGCTATTTAATTGGTCCAATATTATGGACATTTTTGCAATTAAAAATACATAAAAATTAGAAATATTCAAGAAAAATAACAAAAAATGAGAAAAATATTAAAAAGCTAAAAAAATTAATATCTCTATATATATATATATTAATTATTTATATCTATATATATATTCTATTATTCCTCTCTCTCTCTCTTCTGATTTATATATACATCTTTATATATATATATATATATTCATATAACTAAAAAATAAAAAATATATATATATAAAGTATAAAAACAAAATAAAAATTATAAAAACAAAAATATAAAAAAAATTACAAAACCCAAAACCCACTAAAACAACAAAAGGACATGAACAAATGATTAAAAAATTGAATGATACATTACATACAACCATTCGCCTCCCAGTGTTCGACCTCTACCTGTGCTTACACCTATACACATTTACATGTAGAGTTATAATAAATTTTAACTCCACATTTTTGGATATTCATTGCATATATTATTGTGGGTTAATTGTTGATCGATACGAGGTTTCTTGAGCGGTCGCCTCAGCGACATTGTGATCTCGCCTTGTGCGGATTACTCTAGACCCTCATGAAACCCTCTGTCATCAAATGGCGCCGTTGCCGGGGAGGCAACGGATTTTTATTTGTGTGGTTATTTGTTCATTTATTTGATTCTTTGTTCATGTCCTTCATTTATTTATTTGTGTGATTTTTATTTTTATTTTTATTTGATATTATTGATTGACTGCTCTGACCACCTCTTTCTTTTTGTCTTTGATGCGAGGGATCACCAAGCGAAGGAGGACCTCCTAGGAGGACCTATGCACCCAAGCGAGGCGGTATTGGCTTTTCTATGCCAAGCCAACAGGGGAGAGCATCCATGACACATGAAGGAGAATTTTTGAAGACAGTCTCCATTTTTATGCATTTTATTTTATTTTAATATGTACATTTATGTGAGAGAGTGACCCTTAGAATTTTGTAATAATACAGGACTCTCACAGGTGCACGCAGACTCCTGAGGTCCAGTGCCCGAGGGATTGTTCCCTTGGGGGCCTCGATGATTTTGACGCTTTTTCTTTTCTTTATTCTATTTTATTATTTTGTGTGTGAATGAGCCTTAGCATTAGGATTTGCTTGCTCATAGAGTTAGGTCCAAACACCCTAATTGATTTGCATGTACCTATAGTGCGCTTTGGACCTAGATCAAACTCTAAACAGCCGCTCATTAATCTCTTAGCCTTTGTGCCACAGCGAGCCCCGCAAAGCGCTTTCTCCTAAGCTCAAGTGTGTTGAGTACAGAGGAGGGGTGAGCCAAGACCGGACTTTTTGAGGCTAGAGATGAATGAGCGACTTGTGGTGCTTCACGATAATAGCAATTTCTGAACCTAGGGCGATTTCTTCGGTTTGCATTTGCATATAGCATAGGTTTCAAATTCTGTTTTGCATCCCGCATGGAGAGAGCTGGGAGGCACTGTAAGTCTTCTTACTTAGCATGCATCATCGTTTTCCGACTTGCATGGCTTTTCCGATCTTCTCCCTCTGTTTTTGCCAACCTAGGATGCTTAATGGAAATTGGAACCTCGATAGGCACGTGCATTGAAAATAACCAAAAAAGTGATAACTTAAATAAAATCAGGATTGCTCACTCTATTGGACTTAAAAATAAAACGTAATGGATTCCTTGTCTTGGGGAGAGCAACCCCCTCATTGGATGCGTTTTAAGTGCTCACGTACACACTAAGGAGTAGAGCCCAAATCCCATCAGAGCCTCCTAAGTGATTGTATAATTTTTGTGATCTCACCTAACTCTAAAAATCGAAAAGATAAATGACCGTCACCTGATGGTCTTCACTGTGTTGAGTAGGTGAATTGGGGGTTTGCCTTGTGTCTTGATTGTGACTTGGAGTCCATTGTGTTTTCCATTCCTTATTAGAGTAGTCGGTCCCGTCCGTGTGAGTCGTGCATCTTTCATCTTTGAGTCTCTCTACCTCTCTTATACATATCTCTCTTCTTTTTGCATCGAGTCGTGATATTGGCGCTTGAGCTCAATCATTCTTCGCCAAGTCTTTTGTTTCCCGCTTCTTCACCATCTTCTATGTATCCATCGTACCATCTTCTCTGGTTCGAGGAGAGACCGCTCTTCGGACCGCAATTTTGACGGTGTTCCCGCCTTGTGTGGAACACCTAATTTTGTCTATGTACCGATCTTCTCGCCTGCCCTCCTTGTTCCCTCTGTATCACCTTTCTACCACCCATGATATTGGCACGCCCGCTCAATCAGCTTCTCCACCCCTTTGTGTACCCTTCTTATTCATCTTCCTCGTGTCCCCCGTATCATCTCTCCCTTTACCCGGGAATGCTGTGCATATTGATAAGGCTCGCATCAAGGATTATTTATACAGATTATTAGTGTAAGTCGGGCCTATGATGTTGAGGTTGCTGAGATTGGTTTGGTGGATTTGTTTCTGATACATGCATATGGGCTTCTTGAGGATTTTTGATGATGCATAGATCATAGGTGTGATGCATTCTTGAGGAATTTTAGTTCTCGCACACCGGATTAAGGATGAGATACGATGCGATAATTTGATGAAGACTTCATGAGTATTGATTGATCTATCTTTCTTGAGGTTCCAACCATCTAGATTTTGAGGATTAACTGCTTATTCTGATATGGAGTGCCTGATAGAGGTGTACGGGCCTTGCATGATCTCTCATCTTCCTATTAGACCCATCCTTGATCTCCTGACTCTCTGATCCACCCTGGCACTTAGAGGATTCCTGACTATTTTTCGTGCCATCTCAGCTGACTGGATTGACCCAAGGGATGTTTGGTGAATGACATGATTACTTTCTCCCTTGCATGATCTTATGCCCTCCAGATGATTGAATGATTTATTGCTTTTGAGGACCTGAGATGACTTGCCAGCATTCCCATGACCTTCATTGATCTAGCTCGCATTCCTCCCCGAGGACTATCTGCGGGAGAATGCGATAATTTCTAGGACTTCGGTTTCATTCACTGCTTTGGTCGCCATTATAATGGGACCTCAAATCGAGTCAGATGATATGTTTGATTGGCTTCCCCCTGTGATTGTGTACCTGACCTGTTGGTACACGAGGCCAATGTATTTGACTCATCTGAGTCCGCTCTCCTTGACGGTCCTCGCAAGGCAGAGCTCCACTTTTCTGATTATTCCATGACTAGTTCATAGCTCCCCGAGGGTTATCTGTGGGAGACTATGACATATTTCCGATCTGATTGGTCTCTTCTGCTGGTAGCCTCCTTGTCGACTACTGAGACCACTATGCGGGTCCGTCTGATGGATCCGGCTCCTTTGAGCCATTCTCTATCCTTGACGACCCTCGCAAGGTAGAGGCACTTTCTGACTATTCCTTGACTAGATCATAGTACTCTCCGAGGACTATCTGCGGGAGACTGCAACACTCTCTTTACGCTCGGTTCCCACTGTGTCTCCTTTCTGTTGGAGCACGGAATCGAGTCGTCTGATATACATGATTTTTGGTCCCATCTCGAGTTGTGTATCCAATCTGCGGATCGTGGGACCTATCTGATTAGACTCCTTTGAGTCTGCTCACCTTGACGGTCCTCGCAGGGTTGAGCTTCTGATATCTGCCATTCCCATGACTAGTTGGCACCCCGCTCCCCGAGGGTTATTTGCGGGACACTGCCACACTTTCTTGATTTGACTATCTCTTCTACTGGTAGCCGATCTGTCGCCTACCGAGACCGTTTCTATGATCCGTCTGATGGATCAAGCTCCTTTGAGCCTGCTCTCCTTGACGACCCTCGGAAGGGTGAGCTTCTGTTCTGATTATTCATTTCCTAGCATGTGCTACTCCCCGAGGGTTATCTGCGGGAGAGTACATCATTTTCTGGGTACTCGGCTTCATTTCAGGTGTCTCCTGTCTGTAGGAGCACGGAGCCGAGTACTCTGACTATTCCCTGACTTTGCTCACCTTGAGGACCCTCGCAAGAGTGAGCCATGTATTGTGTTGATCGGTGTATTCTTATGACTTTCACATTATATCACCACCGTGCATCACACAGTCTCATATGCTTTATTTCCGATCTATCTGAGACCATGATTGCCCGGAGGAGTCTGTACTGCTCTTTCGTCCTCCCGGTCTTACAATATCGGCTCTGTTCCGTCATGTTCACCCTATGAGCTGATCATCTGCTTCATGCTACCGGACCCAATATCTAACCTTTCTTATCTGATTGTCCCCTGTAGCTGACACCCACTTGATTGCAGATTCGGGTGTGTTTTCACCTTCTGACTGTGTCCTCGTTCTCACAGGGAGACGACGACGAGAGCACGGTAGTCGCTTATCAGATACCGTCCTGTACTTCACTAGTTTATTCACCACGTGTATATTTGTGTGCCTTGTTCATTCTTTCTCCCGCATGTTATGTGTGTCCTAGATCGATCGCCACATCATTGTGTCTACACTTAGGACGTACCTTGTCCTAAGTATAGGGGGCACACACTGAGTTGTTCTTTCCGTGCACATTTTCGTCACTCCTGTTCTTGCCTATACTTAGGGATATCTCACCCTAAGTATAGGGGGAGTAATGTGTATATTCTCCACGATCTTTTCATCAATCTGTAAATATCTCTTCTTTTCTTCTTTTCTTCTTTTCCTTTTCTATCTTCTGTATCTAAATAAAAGGTGTCACCCCTTTGTGTCAGTTTTCTGTACTTAGGACGTACTTTGTCCTAAGTATAGGGGGTGCACCCTTGATTTGTTAATTCTTTGATCTGTTTATTCCCACCCTTGACCCTCCCTGCTTTGAGTACAGTCTGCTATACTTAGGATTACTTGATCCTAAGTATAGGGGGGACGGTCGACTTCTATTTAATTCGTTTCTTATTCATATATTCTTTAGACTTATCTATACTCAGTACGAGTTATGTCTTTGCTTTTTCTTTTCGATCTATGAGGACATAGCTCAAGCTAAGTATAGGGGGGTCGTATATACTATGTATATACTTTAGCCATAACTCGTACTTTCGTATTTTACTAATAATATGGCTAATAATTCTTTACATTCATTAAAAACCATTAATAAAAAGATGGGATTATTCCTCAAATTCTTTTTGTATATACTGATTAATAAATCAGGTGAAAATGTTTTTTGCAAAATGTTTGAAAAATAGTTTGAAAAATATTGTGAACATTTATAGAAAACTGTTTTGAAAACATTTTGTTACATGTTTTCAACCTGTGTAAAAATGTGTGGTTTGTAAAATTTATTTTCTTTGTGTGAAATAAAATGTTTGAAAAATGATTTGCAAATGGTTTGAAAAATGGTTGCAAAAATATTTTGAAAATCTATACATACTGTTTTGAAAAACCTTTGCAAAATGATTTTCAAATGTTTGTAAAAAATGTTTTTGGACTATAGTTTTCAAAAATTGTTTGAAAAATGGGATTTTTACCCAGCAGACCTTATAAACATTTAAAATGCCTCTACAACCTTTTGCACAACGTAATTACCACATCGACCCTATAAATTACCCCAAGAACCCCCACGGGCTTATAACATATTACCCGGAGGGTTCATGGGGTAAGAGTTGGCAAGTTTACGGGGTCGAGTGGGGAATTAGGTTGTTTCAAAGGTCGTGGAGGTGATTAGCAAAGTTTATAGGGTCTGTTGGGTAAAAATCCCTTGAAAAATTTGTGTCAAATAAATTTGAGGAATAGTCACATATAATAAATAACTAAAATACTATATTAAGTATACTGATATACCTGTAAATAAAAAACTAAATTCTAAATTCTTAAAAAAATCATTAAAATAAAGCGGCACGCCCGTGTAAATAGCTGTACATAATTTATACTTTGAGTGCCAAAATTGTTTTATTTGCAAAAATTCTTTGTGTAAAAATTCTTCTCTTTGTTTTCAAATTCTTTGAATAATTGCATTATTCTTTGTAAATTTGTAAATAGCATTTGCATTGCATTCATCTTCTTTGATTGAGCTTGATAATTGAACTAGTCCAATAAAGTCGAAGATTGGAGCTTGGTTGGACCTTACTGCACCTAATTGCACTGGAACCTTATGGGAACTAGGTTTAAGGTACTTCAGGTCTATTCAGACTTAATTCTTTGAGAAATCAGGGCTGGGTTCAAGTCACCTCAGTGGACTAACTAGAACTTTTCGAAACACACGTATGACTCTTGTCGACCGTGACCTAACTTGGACACTTGCACCTTTCACTTGGCTCAACTCAGTTGGAGTGGTGAGGGGGTTGGATTTGTCAGTCTGAGACGCACACGGGTGGAAACATTCGTCCTCCTCTAGGGAGGGAAGTGCACCCCAACCTGGTCCAATCGCCATGAGGTCTAAAGACAGGAGAGTGTGGGTTGCAATAATGCTTCAAAAGAGGGATAGTCTTCTGGCTCAAGAGGAAAAACTCCTTATGTAAGTGCTGCTGTGAATAGTATGTTGAAAAAAAAATGAAACTCCAAAAAAGTGGACAGGCTTGTAAACAAAAAATAAAAATGCCTGCCGGAGTATGTATATATGTTGTATAGAAAATAAGCAAGCTTGAGCATCAAAGTTATACCATGTGAGCCTGCAGCTGGATGACTTGACTACACTGGTCTTGCATCCCAGGATAGGTAGCTACACTGGCTACCGTCCATTCTTTTCTTTACCTCCTCCTCTTGAGTTGGATGCCACTTGAACTTAGAAGGGAATACCCCGCTCCTCGAGGAAAGAGTTGTTGGATTAGGGAATCATTGGGTTGTCATTCTGGAGAAGTCAGTCTCTTTGTCATTTCAGTTAGGGAGAGCCACTGTCACTTACACGTACAAGTCAGCTTCATAGTCATAAGGGTTTGCGTATGATGTAGGCTAGTTCTGACCTGGCTATTGAGGTGATTTGAAACGAGTTCTGTGACTCTCAGAGGCTGTTGTGTTTTAGATTTGGTTCCCGACTAGGTTCCACACACACTTTCACACCAAGGTCTAACATGAGCTCCAAACTTTGATTTTGTATAGATGAGTTTAATAATCATGATCAATTCAATTTATTCTCTAAATTCTTTATTTTTGCTTTTTCTTTTCCTCTTATTCTTTGTTCTTTTTGTACTTATTGCATAAGTATTTGCTAGGGACTAGCAAAGGCAAGTATAGGGGGGTGATGAATCTCCATTTCATCACCTTTATTCTATCATTTTGGCCTTAAAAACCCCAGCAAATGCATGTAAATAGCATTAATTTGTATATAATAGCATTCATTGTTTCTTGTATTTATTGTACATTAAATAAGGTTTTTAATGCCAAAATTATAGAATAAAGAGAATAAAAGAAAAAGGAATAAAATATTGCAAATATTTTATGACCCTAACCCCGAGACCAAGGCCAGCATGGAATTGGTCGACAAGGAATAAAGTAGGGGGAGATAATGGCCAATAATACAATAAATACCTCATTTATTTATTCATCCATTTATGCATTTTTGACACCTATTTTATACATAATTATTTATTCATCAAATAAAGAAACTTTGTTCATAAAAGTTGTAGATAATAATGTAAATAAAAATACAAAATTGAGTTTGTACAAAAATAATACTCAATGTACATTTTATACACATAATAAAAAGCCAAAATCTCAACTTCACAAACCCATATTTTGCAAATAAAAACTCCAAATCAACCAAACTCACCTTTAATTGTATATAGCATTTCATAAACTATTTTATAAAATTAGTTTCATAATTTTTGGAGTCCATCTGTGAAAGTTAGGTTTTTGGCCCTTCTTGTACATAATACCTGATTAAAATATTCATTTTATTCAATATTCATTATTTTTATAAATTCATATTTTTAGAATCTTGTAAATAATGTATATAATGCATGTACATAATAAAAGTAAAAGAAAACCAAAAAGAATTTGTAAAATAAAATAAGTCTGTGTATACATAGACAAAATACCTATGCTACCTAATGTACATAAATAAAAGGGATTGTTATTCTTTGATTCTTTATTTATATTTTTGTAACAAGGTATATATTATATATCTTATTAAAAATACAAATCCATAATAAAAACAAATAAAATTCATTAAATAAATAAAGAATATATAATATATAGGTAAAATACCTATAAGTATACTTACATACATATTTATTTAAATATATAAATAAACTCATAAAAATCAAATAAAAATACACTTATACTTACAAAAATAAGTTACAAATTTATAAAATAAGAAAATACAATAATAAAATAAAATAAACAAAATAAAAATAAATGTATATAAATATACTTATGAATACCATATTTTATAAAACCGTAATAAAATACTTCAAAAAAATAAATAAAAATCATAAATAAATACTACATTAATTTATTAACATTTTTTATTTTATAAATAAATTCTAAATAATTCATTTAATACGTTAAATAAATGAGTCAAGATAAGCCTGACGTGGACCAATCAGGGGCTAGGGAAAGTTGACCTCCGGTCAACTCCCCCTGCGCCTCTGACTGACCCGTCAGACCTGTCTTTTCCCCTCTTTTCTACCCTTTTTCCCGCATGGCTCAGTGATCAATCGACAACAGTCATTTCATGAGATTTGTTCTCCTTTCATCCGTGATCCCCGCCGATAGTTTAGATCTCGTGTACATAGTTTGTATCGCCGGCTACGGCCTGGTCAATAAGGGTGCTCCCCCTGTCTATAAATAAGGAACCACTGCCTTCCTCGCCAAATTTGGTCAGCTTTTCAGCCAATCCTTTCCCAGAATTCGGTCCCGGCGATGCTCCTGGTGACAGGAGGAGCTCGCCAGCACTTTGAATCGATCGGAGAGGCGGAGGTTGCACCCATGGTGGCGCTCCGGCAGCCACCCTGCTCCCTGGAGTTCCTCCAGGTATAAGAGCTGCGCGTTTATCTTTCTAGGTAGATTTTTATATCAGCATTTCATTTCCGTCATTTATTTTGCATTTTGATTCGTAGGATAGCGTAATTTAGTTGTTTCGAAGTTCGCCGGAGCTCCGCTCCGACGAGTTTTTCACTGTGTTCCCGACCAGTTCCCGCCTCGCTTTCGCCCTCATTTCACTCCCCACCACTTTCTCCACCTTCCAGTCAATCCCTACCAACCGGAGCCCCTTTGGTTCCGCGAATCGATGCTCGCCTCAGCCGCTTCGCCGGAGCATCGTCACCCCCGTCATTTTCATGCTCTCAGCTTCAGACCCCGGGTCGAGGAGAATGACCTCGAGCCCCTCTACATTCCTGTGCAGGTTAGGTGCGAAGAAAGGCACCAGGAGACGTTTTCCATGCGAGCGGAGGTACCTGGAGCGCCGCTTCTTCTTCGAGCTCGTGGCGCCGCTCCGGTGTGCCTTCGGACGATCCGACACCTCCAGCAGCTAGAGACACCTTCCAGGAAGCGAATGGGACCTTCAGGAGCAACTATGGTCGGCCGGAGAGCGAGATCGAGGAGGAAGAAGCTCGCCTCGGCGAGTCTTCTTCCCTGTTCTTCCATGCGTCCTCTCAGCCGTTGGATGAAGACGAAGGCCCAGATCGAGCAGCAACCGTCCGATAGAGCGAAGCAGCGACCGTCAGATCACGCGAGTGATCTAATCTCAACCGCTCATCGGCGAACCGTCATCGGCGCACGTGGAGGCGCCACGTGTCAAGTGAACGAAGATCAGCCGTCGGATGAAGCGCCTCTTTTGGGGGTAAATTGCAAAAACCATCCCCCGCCTTTTTGTATTTAATTTTTAATTCTGTAAATATTTTTGCACATTATAAATAAAATGTAAATTTTGCAGAAAGGACCCTGAGTTTATAGTATTTGCATTTAGGTCCTTCCGCGCCTCACGTGCAGTCCCAAGTGAGGCGCGTCAAATTTTGCATGTATACCCTGGCGGTTTTTGTATATTGTAGAATAGTTCTAAAAATTAAAATAAATGTTTATTCCTGTTGTATTTTTGCACAGATGCCCCTGGAGTTTATTTTATTTGCAAAAATACCCCTGCCAGGCTGTTTTATTTTTGTCTCTTTATCTATTTATTAAAAATACCTAGATGGCTTCTAAAAATCCACAAAAATTAGGATAGGTGCTCTATGCTATGCTTGTTCACGCTCATATTTTATTTCGCATTTTTTTTGCATTTTTCCTGATTATTAAAAATGAAATGGAAGCCATTTTTGTACTATTTAAATTAGAAAATATAAAAAAATTAGAAAATGTTTTTGAAAAATCCCAAAAAATTATATATGGTATAATTATATATATATTGAGTCCAGAAATCAAAAAACCCTAAAAATATGAAAAAGAAAATTAAAAAAATCAGAAAGCTCCAAAATCCAACAAAAAAATAGAAAAATCCTTAAAAAACCCCAAAAATATATTTTTCTCTTTTATAATTATCTATATATCCTTATTAATGTATTAAAATTAATTTGGGAATTTTTGGAGTTTATTTCATATTTTTAAAACCCAAATTATATACGGCTATTTAATTGGTCCAATATTATGGACATTTTTGCAATTAAAAATACATAAAAATTAGAAATATTCAAGAAAAATAACAAAAAATGAGAAAAATATAAAAAAGCTAAAAAACTTAATATCTATATATATTAATTATTTATATCTATATATATTCTATTATTCCTCTCTCTCTCTCTTCTGATTTATATATACATCTTTATATATATATATATATTATATATTCATATAACTAAAAAATAAATAAATATATATATATAAAGTATAAAAACAAAATAAAAATTATAAAAACAAAAATATAAAAAAAATTACAAAACCCAAAACCCACTAAAACAACAAAAGGACATGAACAAATGATTGAATAATTGAATGATACATTACATACAACCATTCGCCTCCCAGTGTTCGACCTCTACCTGTGCTTACACCTATACACATTTACATGTAGAGTTATAATAAATTTTAACTCCACATTTTTGGATATTCATTGCATATATTATTGTGGGTTAATTGTTGATCGATACGAGGTTTCTTGAGCGGTCGCCTCAGCGACATTGTGATCTCGCCTTGTGCGGATTACTCTAGACCCTCATGAAACCCTCTGTCATCAACGGACAACAAATAGGCCCGTCCACTTGGACTTCAACTTGCCTTGGAAGATCTTCAGTCTTGCATTAAACAACCATACCTTCTATCCAGGAACAAAGGTCTTTCGTCTGATATATCTATCGTGCCAACGCTTAACCTTGTCCTTGTACACCAAACTGTTGTCGTATGCACGGTTTCTGACTTCCACAATCTCATTCAGATCTATTTCTCTCTACTTCTGCCCAAGGTGTGTGTTCCAATTGACCTTCTTGATTGCCCATTCCGATTTATGCACTAACTCTGTGGGGAAATGGCATGGCTTTGCGAATACCATCCAGAATGGGGAGGTTCCTAACGGTGTCTTGTAAGCTGTCCTATAAACCCATAGGATTTGATCTAAGATCTGAGACCAGTCCTTCCTGTCTGGGCGGACAAGCTTTTGCAATATAGTTTTCACCTCCCTATTCGACACCTCAGCTATACCATTAGTCTGTGGGTGGTAAGGACTAGCGACACGGTGTTCGATGTCGTAGTCCTCCAAGAGTTTCTTCACCTCTCGATTTACAAAGTGGCTACCCCCATCTGATATCAACATTTTGGGGATCCCGAACCTTTATGCTCTCTGATGAATTTACAGACAGACCTGTTATCTGCAGCTCGAGTCGGGATAGCCTCTACACACCTAGATAGGTAGTCTACCGCAAGAAGGATGTACTCAAATCTGTGGCTAACAAGGAACGGGCCCATGAAGTCGATGCCCCAGGCATCAAAGATATCACAAATGATGACAGGCTGCATCGGCATCTCATCTTTGGAACCAACGGTTCCTCCCATTCTCTGGCATACTGGGGACTTCGCAAAGGTGATGGCATTGCGAAACAGAGTCGGCCAGTAAAAGACACACTGAAGTACCTTCCATGCGGTCCTCTTCCCGGAGTAGTGTCCTACTGCCTCCAAGCTGTGTCATAAAGGTATTCCTCCTGAGGAGTACACCATCTCCAGACACAATCCGGTCCTTCAAAGAAAAGGATCGGATCCTCCCAATGGTAGTGTCTAGCATCCGACTTCAGTCGGTCGATGTGGCTCTTGGGCCAACCTTCTGGAACCTTCTTGGAGACAAGATAGTTCACGATATTGGCATACCATGGGAGTGAGTCGACAACAAAAATCGACTCGTCAGGGAAGGAGTCTCGAATAGGTGAATCCTTAGAAGTATTAAGATCTTCGAGACAAGAGAGATGATCGGCTACTACGTTCTTCTTTCCAGGTTTATCACGAATATCCAAATCAAACTCCTGGATAAGCAAAATCCACCCGAAGAAGACGCGCCTTCGCGTCCTTCTTTTCTATCAAGTATCGTAGTGCCGTATGGTCAGTGAACACAATTACCTTGGATCTGATTAAGTGAGATCTGAACTTGTTCAAGGCAAACACTACCGCAAGCATCTCCTTTTCCGTAAACGTATAGTTACGTTGGGCGCTATCAAGCACTTTGCTTGCGTAGTGAAATCTAAATGGGACGTCATCCCTCCTTTGTCCTAAAACAGCCCCAACAGCAAAATCTGAGGCGTATGTCATGTTCTCAAAAGGTAGAGACCAATCTGGGGCTTGTAGGATCGGGGCGTCCATGATCATCCCTTACAATGGCTTGAAGGCTTCAAGACATTTGTGATCAACAATAAACACCATGTCCTTGCCTAAAAGCTCAGTTAGTGGTCGGGAAATCTTAGAAAAATCCGTAATGAATCTCTGATAGAATCCGACATGCCCGAGGAACGACCGCAACTGCTTAACGTTGGTTGGTGGCTGGAGTCATCTGATCAAATCCACCTTGGCAGGATCAACCTCCATTTCTCTCTTGGAGATGACGTGCCCCAACATAATGCCCTCCGTCACCATGAAGTGACTTTTCCTTCCAAGAGAGCACCAGATTAACCTCACAACAGCATTTGAAAACTCGGTCCAGATTCCTAAGATAGGAATCAAAGGAATCGTCGTGGACCAAGAAGTCATCCATGAAGACTTCCAGGATTTCGCCAACCATTTCGGCGAATATAGCAATCATTCACCTTTGAAAAGTACCTGGAGCATTGCATAACCCAAAGGGCATGCACCTGAAAGCATAGGTACCAAAGGGCATGTGAACGTGGTCTTTTCCTGGTCCTCCGGAGCTATGGCTACTTGATTGTATCCCGAGAACCCATCCAAGAAGCAGAAGAATTCTTTCCCCGCTAGTCATTCTAGAATCTGATCAATAAATGGTAGGGGGAAATGATCCTTCTTCGTCGTAGTAGTCAGGTGTCTTTAATCCACACAGACGTGCCACGACATGGGTACTCGCGTCATGATCTCCTCTCCGTCCTCGTTGGTGGTCGTCTGAATTCCCGACTTTTTCGGGACAACATGGATCGGGGCCACCCATTTAGAGTCGGAGATGGGATAAATGAAACCCGCGTTCCACCATTTCTCTGTTTCCTTCTTCACTACCTCTCGTAAATTTGGATTCAAACGACATTGGAATTCACGAGAGGGTTTGTCTTCATTCTCCAAGTAGATATGGTGCGAACACAGAGCGGGATTTATCCCATGGAGATCGAAATGCTCTAGCCTATAGCCTTGCGATTTTTCTCCAGGATCTCTAGCAAGCAAGATTCCTACTCCTCGGTCAATTGCGAACTGATGATGACCGGATATTTCTTCTCCTGACCCGCAAGGAGGGCGTATTTTAGTGTTGTGGGTAAAGTCTTGAGCTCAGGTAATGTGTGATTGTCTAAGAAATCCGGCTCAATCGAATATGGTTCAGTGTTGAAAGTGGCTGGATATGTCTCGGTAATTGCTACCACCAACTTATTTGGCTCTGGAGTCGGATCGTCAAAGGTCTCCATGCAATCGGCAAAAGCTACGTCTGACTCATCATCCTCATCTTCTAATTGTCCTAAAGAGGGAAGGACTGACAGGCCCAGCTAGGCCTCTAAGTCATCGAAGATGTAGGGGGATGCAGGTTCTGAGTTGTACTCGTTTCCGAGGACCTCGCAAACTGACTCATGCACAAGATTATCTCCAGAGGGGAGGGACTCATCGGTGCTGGCTGGGTTTTGTCTCCATGGCCCAACTGTGTCTACATGGTCGCAGTCTGCTTTGATTGAAGAGTACTCGATGCTGGATTTAGAATCCGTTCTCTGCCATCTGGTTTTCTTCATCTCAAGTTCCTCATCTCCGCCTGGAGTTTGGAATTGGATCTTCTTGATCTTGTAATCAAACAAGGCCCCCGTTGTCCTGAGGAAGGGCCTTCCTAGGATGATCTGGGAATCTCTCCAATTACGAGGGGTTTCCATATCTGGGACAGTAAAGTCCACCATGTATTCTTGACCCTCGACTTTGATGACAACATTCCTCAGTTCTCCTTGGGACCTCTTGGTTGATTTATCAGCGAACTGAAGGAGGGCTCTTGATTTCCTAAGAGGTCCGAGATTAAGCCTCTCATAGAGAGTTGTAGGCATTAAGTTGATTGAGGAGCCGTTGACTAGGAGAGTGCATGCAAATGCAATGTCATCGACATGACTCGCCACATAATGTGCACCCATGTCTCTTCATTTCCTTGGAAACGAGTTCCTAATTTCACAAGTCGTGGCTACTGACAAAACGTGTTTCTCAACATGGATTTTGGTCTTCCTGCTAACCCTAGTAGGTGTGCATATCACCTTAAGGTATTTCTGAAATGCAGGTGTCATTTCCATGTACTTGTCAGAGGGGATTGTGTCCTTGATATGTTTGTTGCAAAACTCTGCCATCTCAGGGTCATCTTTTTGGATTTTTTTAGTTTTCTTCTTCCCACCCTTGAGAGCTCAGGGGAAAGGGATTATTGACTCCAACTTAGCTTCTAAAACTGAAATGTTTTCATTCAAAGCGGGAACTGGGTTCTGTACAAGACTCAGACTTTGAAACAGACTCGGACTCTGACTCTGACTAAAAGGAAAATGCTGCTGCAAAATCGGCGATGCATCTTCCGTGACTTCTGGACAGTCCTCCTCATATGGAGGTGCGGGCTCTTCATCGGTTTCGGTGGACTCTCTGCTGGTGCGGGTTCGTTGCTTCTTCGAGGACCCAGAAGTCTTCTTCGTCTGCCAGTGGTGGTGATGGTGGTGCTGCTCCTCTTCTACCTTCAAGTTCTCCTCATGTAGAGACTTGGCGGCTTCTTCCTCCGGTGCCCGTGTTCGATCAGGTACGATCACGGTCCTTCCGCTCCTGAAAGGATCTCATGTTCAGAAAAAGAATTATGTGAATAGTATACCTGATCACGAGATCGGTTCTGGCCTTGAGTTAAGCTGTTCGGGTTGGCCTGAACCTGGGCGGGAATTGGGGTCTTTGGCACCATTTGTTGATCTTGGGTACGAGCAACACGATTCAGATCGGTTCCCATATCCAGATAGTCATTCTGGATCTGTTGAACCCTATCTGGATCACCAAGATGAGGGACTCCAATTCGGTGGGCTGGGCTGGCTGATGTTGACTTGCGGATGAGGTTCTGTACTAGCCCTACTGGCCATGCTGATACTGCTGCTGCTGATGGGACGGTGACGGGCCCTGCTGGCCCGAGTAAACGTGTGCTGCTGCTAGTGTTGCTGAGGCCGGTACCCTCATTTGGGCCAGGACTGAACAAAGCACGGTGCGGGGACGGAGCTAGTTTCCTGATAAGCTGGGGAAGGTCGGAGAGGCTGACCGTTCCCCATCCCCGACTATCTGCCGACGGGGTCATGGATGTACCACAGCCTGTTGACTTTGATCACCTACGGAGGCTCCTCGTATCCGGTTTCCACTTGTGGGGTCACATGCTGATCCTGCTGGGTGTAAGTATGATTCTCTACCCAGCCACTATGAGTCCCCGGTGCCTGTTCCTGTACAAGATGGACTTGGTGTACAGGCACAGGTGGTGCAGAAGGGGCAGGCAGCTTTATCTTAGCTACCATTTCAGTAAGTTCCTCCACCTGCTTCACTCAAGGTCAGTGACCCTCTTGTGGATCTGCTCGACCATGGTTAACTTATCAGCTATCATCCCCATGCTGGGAATGAGGTCCTCTGTCAGATCCGCTACAGTCCTCCTACTTTTCTTGTTGGATAGAATTGATAGATACAACTGATAGGACCTGGTGGCCTGTGACCTTCCTGTTTTCGCCATCTGCTCCAGTATTTTCCATACGGCATTCTCATTCTTGTTCAGATAGCTTCCTCCACAGGCGACACTGACTAACCCCTACATTTCCAGGGTCATGCCACAGAACAAGGTCTGGACTAAGATCGCCTTAGAAATGCCATGGCAGGGACATTTTTGAATTAGGTCATTAAACCTATCCCAGGCTTCATGGAATGGTTCACTGGGTCCCTGGGAGAAACTAGCGATCTTTGTTCTCATTTGATTAGTCCTACTGAGGGGGTAGAACTTCTTCAGTAATAGATCCTTGAACTGCATCCAGGTTGTACATATCACCCCTAGGTTCTTCAGCCAATGTGTTGCCTTATCTCCTAAGGCAGATGGGGTGGCCTTCAGTCGAATGTAATCCTGCCCAACCATAGGATGACTAAGGTTGTTGCAAACTAGCTCGAAGTCTTCGAGGAAGGCATATGGTTCTTCGTTTGCATTACCAATAAACTTCAGTTGCAGGCTATGGAAGTGGGGCTTGAGCTCGAATGCTTCGGGGGGAACTGCTGGTGCCAACCAACTGTGCATCTCATTCTCTGCTGGGTTATAGGCATCAACCATTGGTCGATCGATTCCTCTTGCCGCAATGATCTGTCCCATTATTGTTGTAAGATCCGGATTCTGTTGTTCGGCTGTGGCGAAGCGATTAAGGATTTATCGCAACGGCTCCTCATCCGGTGGCTGCTTAGATGGCATCTTGTCCTCTAGTCCTGGGTATGAAACATGGTTCGAGTTAGAGGTCAAATTAAGGAAGGGATTTTTACCGAGGCGATGGTCTTCCTCGGTAAGTTCAGAGGAGAGGAAAGGGTTGGTTTGAGAGTAACCACCCTGGCTGTGAGGGATCCAGAACTCAAGAGGGTCATGAGTTCTGGGTGGTCCAAGTTGCGCTTGGGCCGGTGAAGATGAGTTTCGTGGGGGGCTCAGAGAGAGATTGGAGAATAAGGAGTTGATATCCCCCTAGTCACTCATCTTGGATTGGCTAGAAGCGTCGGGAGTTCTAAGTGAAGATAGGATTTTACACCTACCTGAAGCAAGCAATTCAATCCAAGACCATGGATTCACACTGAACACAGTGAAGGACCTGAAATCGAGTCCAATTAATTTTGTTAATTTTAAGTGTGATTTTTCAAGCAAGATAGCAAGGAGTTACGTAGCCTATAGGGAAGTCAGCTCAGAGCCGGATGCATCTTCCCTGTTTAACCTGTCTCCTAAGATACTGTCGGTCCTTCCTTTCTTCGCTCATATCCCAAGTTGATGGATTCAAAGACCTGCCCCTATCTACCTGCAAGCAGGCGGAGGCTGACAAGGCCGGAACTTCACCCCGTGGGGTTACTGGCAACTTGTCGCGAAGTACCACAATTTCGTCCCTGTCTACCTGAGACAGGCGGAGGCTACTTGGTACTAGTCAGTGAACCTCAATAATTCAACTTGTGAAATTTGCTAGGATTAGTCAGAATGTGATATGGAAGGCAGGATTTGGGCTCTGCCTTAAGGTATTCACAGACTCTCAAGTACCCTTACTTAGCCTGAAAACAAGGTCGGGGATTAGTCTCATGCAAGCAGATTTTCCAATTTTATTTATTTTTTTGGTCAATAATGTTAGCAGTCCCGATTTTAAGTTAAGTTATCACTTGTTAGTCCAATCCACACAGCACACCTATCGTCCAGTCCCAATTTCCTTTAACTTAAGTTGGAAAACCAAGAGAGAGAAATCGAGAAAAGCCGACGCACGAAAAGCAATGATGCATATGCTGAGTGAAGAATACTTACAGTGATCCCTTCACTTTTATGCATGATGCAAAATAGAATTCAAATCTTTTTACACTATATGAAAATGCAGATGACAAAATCCACTCCTAGACAAGCAGTTCTATTAGTGAGTGAAGCACAGGTTGATTTGACTAGTTCTGTGGTCTAGGTGCGTCTTTTAAGTGTATTATGTTGTCCTAAAGATTTACGAGCACAAACAGTTCCTAAAGTGGCTCGAGGAGCCGCTAGTGCAAGCCTAATCTACAAATTCAATCCACACAGCACACGGGGACACAGTTCCACTATGTTTACACACTCGAGAACCCAAACGGGAACTGCTGGAAATAATGCGAAAAAATAAAGAAATAAAAATACAAGTCCTCTCAAGTCACTCAAACAAATTAAAATGCAGGTTCCTCGAAGCGTCTTTGACTCCTCGCGTTCTTTGCATAGAAATAAGTTGAGGTCAAATAAAGAATGACACAAAAATATAAAAATTAAAAGACATAAAATTATTCACAAGAAAACCGTGGGTCAGACTACCCGTGGACAGAAAATCAAATACTCAGAAATTACTGCAAATTAACCTAAGTCATGCCTCCTCGATAACGGTGCTATTTTGAACATCGTCTCACTACCCTTATTAATTTAATCAAATTAATGGTCAAGTTAATGAATTGTTGTTCATTGTAGTCGGATAATAAGAGCTAATCAAAAACCACTTTCAATTTAAGATGATTTAATCGCAAGCGGCAAATTTTTTTTACTTTGGCAAGCCCAAGGTCTAACTGAGGGAGGCAGCTATCTCCTTAGGTAGATTTTAAGCAAGTTCCAAGGTTTGATTTTCAGGGAATGATTTTTTTGGTCTTTTTTTATTTTTTTATGCAAGAAGGAAAATACATGTGCAAAATCAGGCCAGTTTAAAAGTTAATTTAGAAATATGGTCAAATTAATTCCAAAAATTATGAAACTTGGTCAAATGATGAAATGCAATGAAATTAAACTATTTTACTTTTTTTTATTTTTCTGACACTAAATGAATTTACTGTGAATTAAGAATGAATGCAAGGTGATTTTGACTAAATTAATTTTAATAAATAACAAATCACAATATTTTTAGAAATAAAAATTATCCTAGATAGATCTGAAGGTGAGGAATCCAGAAAAATTATTAAACCTAAATTTTTATGTGAAATGGACCTATTAAAAATTAATTAAGGAAATCACTAAATGATTTATTCAGGCCTCGGGATGCGTGCAAAAGAGATGATTTTTTACACAATATAAACCTAATTATCCTAGATCTAATGTGAATTTTTGGTGATTTTTGGAGTTACAGAGAAATTGCTATGAATTAAAAGGCATAAATAGGCAAAATATAACAAAATTTCACCAATTAATTAATAGAAAATCCACTGATCATATAAAAATGTGCAAAGTGTCACACATGAAAGAGGACAAAGTAAGCTACACGATGAAATTTTCAAAATGAGTGCCTAAATATGCGTGCAAAGACAGGGGTATAAATGCAATTACAGGAAATAAAATTGATAAAAATAAAACATGCTAATAGGGACTAATATGCAATTACCTATAATGTGGAGGGGGTGGATGCAAATTTCCCACAGAACACGTGCTCCTCATGTAGGGACTCTTGGCAGGGACTGAAATGCAAATAAGAAACCTCCAGGGACCTCGCTACAAATTACCCAGGCTGCACGTGCAGATCACGTGGGGGTCCTAGGCTCGGTGGTCTTCGGAGGCTCGGATCGAGGCTCGGTTGGCTCTAGAGGCTCGGACTCGGCTCGGAGTAGCTTCGGGGGTTCTGAGCCTGGTGGTCGGGGAAGAGGCTTGGATCGGGCGACGTGGCTCGATGTGGATTATGGATCAAGTGAAGATCCAACGGCAGTTGGTTGCTGGCGCATAGCGGGTCTGGATCCGTTAAGTCTCAAGTGATCCAACGGCGGTAGTGGGCTCCTAAGAAGAAGGCGTGATCGATCAATGACCGTTGGATCTAGATTGATCCAACGGTGTCGGGACGTGGCGCGGCTCGACCAGATGCGCAGGATCCGCCTGATCCTACGGCTGCGGGACGTAGGCGACGTGGTGTGCTCCGGACCGTTCGATCAAGGAGATCGAACGGTTGCTGTTCTTCTTCCTCAACCGGCCCACCGCCTCCTGCGGCAGAGAAGGCTGGGCTTCTGCGAAGGGGGGCTGACTCCACCTTTTCTTATGGGCATCAGTGAAACTCATCGAAGGCTCCCAAGTTGCTGGGAAGACTCGTGGAGGTGTCGGGGATCCTCCGGCGGTCTCAGAAGTGGCTGAGCGGCTTTGGAGAACGGTGGCGGGGAAGCTAAAGGGGAGCTCCGGTGACATTCCGGCCAATCGAAGTAGATGTACCTACAAGGGGGTTAGCAGTATAGCCGAGGCGTGCAACGTGTACGTGGAGTGATTGGGAGTGAGGTGCGAGGCCTGAGCGGCGAAGTGGGGGGTCCAGTGATCGAGCTCCGCCAAGGTGGCAGAGCTGGCGTCGGCGGGAAGCGGAGTGCATCGTCGGAGTGAATGGAATAAAGCACGAAGGTCAGAGCTTCAAGGGGAAGCTCGGTGGATTCTAAACGGAGCAGGAGGTGAAGGGAGGACAGCAAATAAAATCGGAGAAAAAGAAAGGAAATAAAGAAGGAGATCGGGGAGAAGGTGGAGGTGTCTACCTGGGGTCAGAAGCTCGGATGGTGCTTCCAGGTCTTCTCTCAAGGGTCGGTAGTGTCCCGAGCTCGTGCAGCTCGCGGAGGAGCTACAACACGACGATGGAGGGTCGTGGATCTCGTCGGAGGTGGTTCACGGTCTTCACTCAACGTTTCCTCAAATTCGTGTCACCAACTCGAAGGTGGGAGCTCGGAGATACTCTCCATGATGGTGGATAGGAGTGAAGGTGGCCGGAGGCGTTGTATTTAAAGGATGGAGGTGACGGCGTAGCTGACGAAGAGGTGGAGTTGGTGGGAATCGTGGAGCGAAGTTGAGGGCGTTCATGGCGAACGAAGGGGTTGGCGAGGACGAGGGAAGAGTGGGCTGTGTAGTGGTGGTGCCAGGGGCGGAGATGGTGGTCGGTGTGGCACCCAAAATAGAAAGGGGGCGGCCCCTTGCGCACGGTGGACGACGTGGGGTGCGGGGTATACGAGAGGTAGACGACGAAGCATCGACCGTTGGATAGAGCGATCCAACGGTCAGGAGAGGGGCAGAAGCGGAGGGTGAGGATCAGATCGGCAGAGCAAGATCAAGGGCACAGGGGCCTGCCACGTGGTGGGTGCAGGTCGAGGCTCTAACATGCGACGGAGATGAAACCATGAGGTCTGATCGAAAGGTCGAGATGCGTTGCACGATGCATGGCCAGGATAAGGAGTATCTGGCTAGGATCGGAGGGTGTATGCGTCGCCACTTGGCGCAAGGAGGGCCCAGCGGTTCAGATGAGATCAGAGGTTTGATCGGGCAGCTAAAATCACTGCGATGATGAACGGCCCAGATCACTAGAGGGGGCGAGCGATCGGACGGTGGGGAAGTCCGGGCGCGTGGCGCGCAACGGAGCGGGGCGCGTGGCGCAATCAGGGGGCGCCATGTGGCTTGCTCTGAGTGGCTGAGAAAGAAAGTGAATTTAGAGAGAAAAGGAGGCCGAATTTGGAAAAACTCAAAACATGAATGTCGTAGATCTCGATGAGATCTACAGGTTTCATGTAGACCAAAAACGGAGATGAGGTCAAATATGATGCAAAAATACAAGAGTACAAATATACATATATGTAGTATACAAGGGGGTCCAAAAACCCAAGTTTTGCATACGAGCTCAGAATTGAATGAAATTAGTCTCATTTTAAAGGTATCTGGATGTGTATTAATCTGAAGGTGAGTAGACCTAATTCGGAGTTTGTAAGAGAGGGATATTGGCATTCTAAGGTCCAAGGGGTTTGGGGATTTATTGGGTATTTTACAAGATAGCAATTTTGCCTTCTTCCTTATATTATTAACTAATAATGTACACATTATAAGGAAGGTGTTATTTGATTTTGGAGGGGATATAAAATACAAATAATTAAGTAAATTAAAGGTGGATATTTTACAAGTGGATTTTACAATGAATTGGCTTCTTGTTTAATGCAAATATGAATGCAAAAATGCATATACCGTGGATTGATGCATGAATGATATTTATGCAAGATAAAGGGAAATATACTGCTAAATACCCGGGGACAAATCTCTTTTTTTCAACTTTAAGAGTGATGAATCACAAATTCATCATGCGATAGTCCAGGTAGCCCTCAAAAGAGTCAAAGGCTGAGAGTGAGGGACGTACGAGCATAGGAACAAAAATATAAAAGTGAGGGGCCACGGTAGGTAGGACATGTATGGGTCCATAAATGGTGACGGTGGCTCAACTTCTAGTATGTCGACATCAGTAGTGAATAACATAGAATCAACACTGAAGGGTCAAACAGGAGTGATGCGGGTCGGATTACGAGGTATGATGATGGAGAAGTATGATTTGTAACAAGAAATCCTAAAAAGAGATAATGGATTGGTTGCTTAGAGAGAATATAACAGAGGAAGTATGACCAAATTGAAAGGCTTGATCAGAACAAAGACATAGATCAAGGCTTGACACTCAATGGTGGCACGAGTAAGGTTCATCTTTTGGTTCCTAAAACATTAAGAGAAGCGTGATTGAGGAACCTAGGAAGAGGCCTAAGGTTCAGAGTGACTAAGATTTACCAAAGTTTTGCATATGCATTAGAGATTCCCTTAGCTCATCTTGGTCTAAGGTTTCTATGACCTCGGTGAGAGTGGGACTGGTGTTAGGGCAATCTAGGAAGGATGAAATCATTAATGAGCCAACGATGAAGGATGTTTTGTTTGACGATTATCCTAAGCCTATATGTCAAAGAATCACCTATGTCCTCAAGGTTTGCATAGAACTCGACTACATCGTCCAAAGAGAAAGAATCTATGAGGGATTCCCGATGTCTTGGGAAGAAGAACGGGTTGAATAAGTTATGGACATGGTTGAAATCAAAGACGAGGTGGAAGAACACGAATTGCTCGCAAAAGACAGACCATAAGATGGGTCTCCTAGTCATTATCAAGCAGTGAGAATAGGATTGGATCTAATCATTGGATGAGGCAGATTGAGACAAGGAGGCGTCCTTTGATCACTTGGGGGCATCTAGAGAACTAGAACAACATCCGATAATAAGAGGAATACTAAGAAGCGTAGAGGATCTAAGATCAAATCAAAATAGTGTCACTGAACTTACAGATGATCGAGCAACTGAACATGGGTGATCGATCATGCCAAACTTTATGATTGATCAGATGTGCCCTAATTTGAGATCCTTTTGTGAATTAAATATTCAACAAATATCACTTAATTTACACAAACGAATTCTCTTCTAATTGCCTCAAATTGAGTTGTAGCTAAGGGTTTTATAAAAATTTATGCTAGTTGCATGTATGTTGAAACATAGTCCAAACATATTTTACCTTTCAGAACATTTTCTCTAAGAAAGTGATGCCTAACATCAATGTGTTTTATCCTAGAGTGATTGACTGGGTTCTCAGCTAAGTTAATAAAGTTAGTGTTATCACATAGAATTCTATTCTTGCTAAAAATCAAACCAAACTCAAAGTGTATTTTTCATCCAGAGCATTTGAGAACATGATAATGTTGAAAAACTAAGAAACAAGGGCATTCACCATTATTTGGTGGGTTCTTTTTGTAATTTACCTATCCGCACAACTATCAGCATAATCTACCACGCTATACACAAATAAATCCAATGAATTCATCTTCAGATAAAACAAACCTAAATCTTTTGTAAAAATGATAAAACAAAAGATTGTTTTTATTGTTTTAAGTGACTTTCTTGTGGTGGTGATTGAAAAAATGCGACTAAACAAGTACTAAATAATTTATCAGGATTTCTCGCAGTTAGATAAAGTAAAGAACTAATCATACTTCTGTTTACCCGTTGGTCGAAAGGCTTACCAGACTCATCAAGGTCGAGGTGAGTTGTTGGAGCAATCACAGTAGACTTCCCTAAAGCTTTGTCCAAACCAAACTTTATTAACATCTCCTTTGTATACTTATGCTATGAAAAGAAAGTACCACGCTCTGTCTAGTTGATCTGTAACACTAAGAAAAAACATAAGCTCTCCCATCGTGTTCATCTCGAACTGTTTCTGCACAACTTCAGAAAAATCCTTGCACAACTAGTAAATCAGACAAAACAAACATCACAAATAAGGTGCAATGTTCTTTACCTACTGTGAAACTTGAGGTTGGCAAAATTGTTCTAAGTTGGTCATACCACGTTTGAGAAGCTTGTTTAAGTCAGTAAAGGGCTTCTCGAGCTTGAAAAAATGTTATGGTCTTGAGGTATTTCAAAACTGGGTGGTTGCTTGACATGAACTTCTTCTTCAATGAAGCCATTTAAGAAGGTGCTTTTGACATCCATTTGATGCAACTTGATTTCCTTGAAACAAGCAAAAGCAAACAACATTCTAATTGATTCAATCCTTGCAACACATGTATAGGTTTCATCAAAATTGATACCTTCCTACTTAGTATATCCTCGAGCAACAAGTCTTGCCTTCTTCTTGACAATTATCCCTGGCTTACCCAATTCGTTCTTAAAAACCCACTTGGTTCCAATAATCGTGTGGTTTTCAGGTCTAGGCACAAAGCTCACATGCCTGGTTTCTCTTAAACTGAACAAGTTCATCTTGCATTACCAATATTCAAGAATATATGTTGCAAGCCTCATCAACAGATTCTGTCTCTCAGAGGATACAAACACAGATAGTGAAAATGAATTTAAGTGCGATCTTGTTTGGATTCCTTTAGAGATGTCCCATGTCACCAACTCCTTTGGATGATCATTGACAAAGCTAAAATCCTTGAGACCCATGAGAATCATTATTCTGAAAGACTCTAGAAGGATCTAGTTAAGCATCCTCCTTAAATTCTAATTCATGTAGCTGGAGTCTTGCTAAAGTTCTCATCAAATGAAACATTAACTGCTTCCACAACAGTTATTGTTTTCTTATTGAATAACATGTAAGATTTGTTTCTTGAAGAGTAGCCTAAGAAAACTCCTTCTTCACTTTTCCGATCAAACTTGTCAAGGTTATCCTTAGTATTAAGAACATAACATTTCCTTCAAAAACACGGAAAATGGCATATTTTGGTGAGCATTCGAAATAGAGCTCAAAAGGTATCTTCTTTAATCATGGTCAAATCAAAGTCTTGTTTAAGACATAGCAGGTTGTGTTTACGACCTCTGCATAAAAATATCTAGGCATATCGGATTTGCATAGCATTGTACAGATGCATTCCTGAAGAGTGTGATTTTTCGTTCTACTATTCTGTTTTGAGTTGTTGTTCTGGGTGCAGAAAACTCATGCTTGATTCCAGCCTTAGCACAATAGTCAGAAAAATTCACATTCTCGAACTCCCAACCATGATCACTTAAGTGATTGTTGATCCTTGTTCGCTCAGAATTTGTTTGGCTAGCTTCCCAAACTCGGTGAAAAGCCAAGTCCTCAGGGGAAATGAACAAAAAACATGTATAATGTGAGTAGTCATCTGCTATAAAAAAACAATATGGACAACTACTTAAACTTTCATATTTCCTAGGTCCAAATAAATCTAATTGTAAAAGCTCTAAAGGTCGTACTGAGGTAATGTGCTTTTTGGACTTTAGGGTTTTTATGGAGTTTTCTTAGTCCACATGTTGAACACATGCTTACCTACTTATAGGATAGTTTAGGAAGGTCTATAACTAAGCTAAGTTTACTAATTCTATAGATTAAGTTCATGTGAATGTGACATAATCTTTTATGCCAATGGGTTCTTCTTGTGCTGCCAAAAGGCAATCTAGCGATTAACATTCACTGAATCTAAGTGTATATGTTTTTGTACCTATCTCCCTTTGCAGCGAGTCTAATGTATCTTCCTTAAGAACTTCAAAACCAGAAGAAGAAAACACCACTTTAAAACCCTTATTACAAATCCGAAACACGCTCAAAAGATTGTGTTTCAGACCATCAACAAGGCTAACACGATTAATAGGAGTTAAAGGTTTTCTGACCTTAACTTCACAATTATCATACTTATGTGGTTGATTCCAAAAGTGACAGTCCCATCATCTTTAGCTTTGAGGTTAAGGAAGAGATCCTTGTCTCTAGTCATGTGTCGTGAACGTCCGTTGTCCATCATCCACTTGCCATACAGATTTGGTTAATGTCCTGCAAAATTTGATCTGGTCATGAATCGTTGCTCAATTGATCTTCTATAATTAACCATGGGTTCAGCAAAACAATTAATTGGTTTCTTTGGTACACATTGCTTGTGGGTCCTTGGAGGGTTAGGACGGTTGCTCGAATTTCTCATTGGTTCCATGACTTTCTTGGTTTTAACATGAATTTGAACTTTCTTAGCAGATAAAACATGCTTGCTAATCATAACATATTTAGAATTACTTCCCTTTTCTAGGTTATACCCTAACCCATACTTAGTTTTGCTTTGGTAGTTACCTCATAATTTATCTAGTTTCTCCTTTCCCTTAGTGAATTTGGTATATCATTAACTAAGGTGTATGCGTTCTGTGTAAACGTACCTGCAGTGGCGTCAAGATTATATATGTTTATTTCAAGCAATTTTATTTCAATTTCATATTATTTACCAAAAGATACAAACTAGTTGCGAGTTCTTTGGTGTGATCTTTCAGAGAGCTAGTCTCTTTTAAATGATCCTGTAGGGTGGTGCATGTAGTTATATTTAGCACTTTGTTTTCCCTTTTCAACTTAACAACTAAACTATTTAACTTAGTAACAGCTTCTTGTAATTCATCTAAATATAGTTCTTCAGAAGTTACCTCTTCGTTGTTAAGAGCCAGATCAAGGCTTATTTTTTGTTGGAGTCATATGATTCGCACCCAGAAGATGTTGACATGTTGAAGTGAGAGTTGGAAGAGTCCCAAGTAGCTTGAAAAGCTTTCCTCTTAGGATACTTGTGATGGTGTCAATGACATTTCCTCCTTTCTTCTTTCACTATCTTCTTGTATTTGCTTGAATCGTGGCTTTGTGGTTCTTAAGCATGACGATCTGCGAAAACCCTACTTTAATTTATGTGAATCATTAAGCGCTTGAAATATCGATGTTTGTCATTTCTTATAGGCAGGTAATCAGAATCAATCAAGAAATAATCACAATTAATTTATTCAATTTTTAATCGGAGTGGTTTTTTTATTTTACTTAGGCAAGTTCCAAGGTCAAACTCAAGGAGGCAAAGGAACAACTTAGAATTATATCTATCAAAATTCGTGCAGTTTTCAAGGCAGAATGTTTTTGGTATTTTTTATGCAATTTTTGGATGTGAATGAAATGCGGGCCAATTTTTAGGACTAGAAAATAAATATCAATGAAACAATATCCAAAAATTATGAAACTAGGCCGAGATGTTAAATATAGTGAAATAAATGCTTTATAATTTTTTTTTGGAATTTTTGGATGCAAGATGAATGTTTAGTGAATTTATGAATGCAAATGTTGTGAATTTCAATAATTAATTATAATAATTATTAAACCTATTTATTTTCAAAGAATAAAAATATCCAAGATCTATCACTAGGTGATTTAAATCAAAAAAATCATAAACCTTGAAAATGCGAGATTTAGTACCTATTAAAAATTAATGATTAAAATCTACAAAATGATTTTTATATCACAAATCATGCATGCAAATGCAATTCTTTTTTAGCACGATGTTAAATACAAATAATTCTACGATTTGTGAATTTTCATCAATTTTTCGAGAAGTGGTTAATTAACTATGAATTCCAAGCACATATTGGGTAAAATATGTAATTTATCACAAGAATATTAATTATTAATTAACAACAAAGAGTAAAATTATTATAAGCATGCCATATTATAGAGAATTAATTTTAGAATATCATGTTAATTTTTAAATAATAAAAAGATGCAAAGAAAAGGTTCAAATTAAAAGATAAATACGGTGTTATGTTTGTAATATTGGCCTTTCCCTGCCGCCCCCGACGGGTGTGCATCTATGCCTCGACGGGTCCTGAAATCCTGCCTCTTTCACTAGCTTTCTCTCGACTGATCCTTTCTCACTTCTTCGACGCCCCAGTCCAAGGGCCAAAGGTGAAGGGCTAATGTTTAATTACCTAAACCTTGAGAGACTTCTCTGCAAAATTCTCAGATGGGCACGTACGCGGCACATGCGTTCTGGTTGGCGGGGCTACTTTTGCAATATGGTAGTCTTCAAGGGGTTAAATGCAAATTCCTCAAGCGGTCACGTGTTATGCATGTGACCCTTGAGAAGCTGGGGCGATTGGAATATGGCAAACCTCCGGGGGCTTCTTCGCAGAAGTTCCCCAACGTACGTGCTCTGCACGTGCATGGGGACCTCGGGTTCCTCACCCGGTGGTTGGCATGGCAGAGCATCGGTGAAGGGCTGCTTGGCGGTGGTCACGCCGGAGTGGAGAGGTCCTCGTCTAGTGGCGCTCCGACTGGCGATCTGATGGATGATGCTTGATGCTGCTAGACGATGGAACGGAGGGCGGAGTCGAAGGTGAAGGAGCTCCAGCTTCGGTTGTGGAGGCTGGAGTTGTTGAAGATGCGGCGGCAGAGGGGCGTCCGGTTGACAGAGGAGGCGAACCGTGGAAGGGGCAGTAGAGGGCTCAACGGCGCGATGTTAGAGCAAGGGCAAATGCGCGAGACGTGTAGCATTGCAACAAGCCCTAAAGGCTTGGATCTCGTAAGAGAATATGAGAAGAATGTCAGGTGGTCACTACTGACTCCTCCTATTATTTGTTGTAGATGACGGATGTTTGAAGCGGTCGACGGGGCTTTGGTTTCATAGCAGAGAGAGGCGGCGAGATCGGGTTGGCCTTTTGGAATTGGAGATGAGATCTAGTTGTTCGAGGGGAATTGATTGGGGAGGATCGGTGAAGATTTGATGGCAGCGTGACGTAGATGGAAAGAGGGTAGAGACGAGATCCGGTGGTTCGAGGATGGCGAGAGAGATTCACAGGCGGTGATACGGGATTGATTGGGAAGGTGCGACGGTGGCCCAAGAAGGAAGGCGGTGGCCGACCAAGAATGGAAAGGAGGCGACAGCCGCATTGCAAGATCCATGGAGGTGGGTGGCGGTGGAGAAAATCATGGAGGAGGATGGGGGACGGCGGAGCCGATTTGGGAAAGTGGGGGAGAAGGAGATGCACAGGTGTCGTCCGATCGGTCGAGATCGGACGGCCCTAGTGATGCCACATCATTTTTTATTTTTTATTATTTTTATTGATTTTTAAAAAAATATTAATTAATTTTTTTTAATTTTTTATAAAATAAAGAAAAGTAAATAACAAAAATGAGTGACACGTGGTGGCTCCAAGACTTGCCACGTGTCAACTACAGAAAAATTGAAAATAAAAGAAGAAGAAACATTAAAAAGAAATAGCAAATGACCTTGGATCGAAACATTTTGTTCAGTAATCTCGATGAGATCTACAACTTTGATGAAGAGACCAAAACCAGAATCGATAATTTGCATAAAGTGATATTTTGGGGTACTCCATGTACATATATACCTCGATTTTTGGGTTTTATAACTTTTTGTTGTTTTTAAATAAGATAAAAATCAGAAGAAATTATGATAAAATCAAATATAAATATCTACACATTAATCTTTTTTTGGATTTTTATTAACTAGAAAAAGGAAGAAATAAAATAAAATGTGAAAACTATAACTTTTGTACAAACTATTAGTGAAGACTCGGACTCAGCTAATTTCTTTGATTTTGATCTTATTTTGGATTTGGATTTTTATACATTTTAATAAAACTTTTATCAAAGAAATAAATAAAATAAAATCAGTTAATTATGTACATAATATAATAGGTCAAAAATTAGGTAAAATACAAAATGTACAAAAGAGGCCCAAAACCTAACTTTCACATATGAGCTCTGATTCACTTGAACTTGGTCTTATTTTGAAGGTATTTGAATGTACATTACTTCAAAAGTGAGTAGGATCAAACTGGACACTGTATGAGGAAGATATCAGCATTTTAGTCTGGAAATCTTGGAATTAGGTTTTGAGTTTCTGGTCCACTTATTTAGGTTAGTGAATTTTTTGTATTTTTATTTATCCTTGTTAGTAATATGTACACAATGGAGGTGGTTTCAGTTCATTTGGAGTTAGCATGAATTAGTTAAAAATCAAAGAATTTAAGCTATTTTACAGGTCAGTTGGGCTGGGATTTTTGGCTTCTTATTTTATGCAATAATAAGTGATAAAATGTAATTATTATTTAAACATGCATGAATGCTAATTATGCAATATAATGGATAGAATGCTGATGATTTTTTTGGGATTTTAGCTTAATTAATGTCTTTTAGAGTTATGAATCTGAGATTCATCATCCCCCATACTTAAACCATACCCATCCCCGAGCATCTAAAGAAATGCAATGAGGTGAAATGAGATTGGGTTCCATACTAAGACCATGAGAAGAAGGTGAAAATGGAGCTAGACCCGACCTTTGGATAATTAGTTTGGCGAAACTCCTGTGAGAATTAGAATTTCAAAATCAACAGCCTCGAAGTTCTACACATCATTGTCACAATTTCGGCTCAGAAGTCATCCTATATCAATCCCCTTCCCATAGCATACCCCATGAACATTGAACAATCAACTCATGTGTGTGAAAGGTTTTAGCTCTTCCCATCCAGAGTGTTAGACTACCATGCAAACCTCCTCTCTAGTGAATCGTCCTCAAGGAGTCAGGTATTTATTTCTAAGGTTTGTCATGTTGTGTGCACAATCGAATAGAGGGAGAAATTAAAAGAAGTGGGAAAGAACTAGAGGGTGACCAGTGTAGTCACCTCTTGTGAAGCCTCTCAGTTTAGCCAAGTCTCCACCAAGATCTACAGGTTTTCTTGAAGCTTGGACATTTTTTTTGTCAAATATTTATTTAGTAGTAGGCTTCTTTGTATTTGGATTTTTGGTAGCTCTGCTTGGATCTTGTTGTGCCCCTAAGGATATGAAATCTTTTTTTCCGTACATGTTTTGGGGTCTTAGAAAAAAGTGTGCCCAGCCATCTATCCCTTTTCCGAAGCTTTATTTCAACCCATACTCTGATATTTAGATGTCCATGCTACCAGAAAAGAAACCCACATGGTCTTCCAACATCCCATATGAGTTGAGAAAAGTTCATAGTGCAAGAGTACAAATTAATTCCTTAATCCCGAGTCGTACTCAGAATGAAGAGACAACGTTAGACACTAAGAGTCAAACATTGCACATTGTCATGTGGACGTTGAAGAATTAAGTTGAAGACCTGAAGCTTCTAAAATCCTCTTTCTAGGTGAAGTTCCTATGAAAATTAGATGGATTAAGGTCAAGTCTAGACCACTCCCAGTTTCTGCTCATAACTTGGTTCAGAACCAAAGGACTTTTCATAAATGCCAATGCATTTAATGTAATGTTGGATGAAGTACGGGTGCGTGAAATGTAGACACATTTTTTACTTTTGTTATTTTTTATTTTAATTTTTTTGAGAGATATAATTTTTTATGCAAAGATTTTTTACGCAAAAATGAATAAGAAGCCGTTTTTCAAAATTTTTGGTTGGACACAGTCAGTGTTTGTTGTAAAATTCTTCTCTTTTTTTATAAGTTAGTTACCCACCCCGTAAATACATATAGACTTACGCGAAAGTACGAGCTATGGCTAAAATATATACAGAGTATATATACACAAACCCCTATACATAATGAATGCTATGTCCTTTGAGCACAAGAAGCGCAAAGAAGACATAGCTCGGGCTAAGCGTAAGAGAGTGGAAAAATAATACAAACAGACCACCCCCCTATACTTAGGATGTGGACAGTCTAAGTATAAAAGAAGAGCGAAACTGAGGTAGTTGGGAGATGTGAATGAGGAAAGTATATACAGATGGGCATTGGTTCGCCCTATACTTAGGCTTTGATCAGCCTAAGTACGAAAGAAGGGTGGAATTGGAGCTATCGTGAGAATGAGTTAGTGAGGAGAATGGTAAATACAGATGGCATTGGTCCCCCTATACTTAGGCCTTGACCTAAGTAGAGGAAAAAGATGTACAAGGGAATCGATGGGGTTAGGAGGGAGGGAGGGTTGTCGATGATTAAGGTGGTTTTTGGCAGATCTTTTTGTGAGCCTGTGGAGGGAGATCGTAATGATAGGAAGAAGACGAAGCATATGCGTCCCAACCATTGTCAGTGTTATCCTCAAAAAATTCATGCTGGAGAGTAGATAAAGTGTATGAATCAAATGATATCCAGCCATCATCGTAGTTATCCTCAGAGGAATAGCATTTGAAAGTGGAGGCACTCCATATATTCTTGTTCTTCAGTTGCTTCATTTGTTTTCTCAAAATTTATTCCTTCTTGGGATCAAGTGATTCGTCCTCGGATGATGAATACTCAAAAGCACTAGTCTCATTCAGCTGATAAAAAATTATTCTAGTATATTTAATGAGATCAGGAGAATCGACTCTGGATGAATAATAGTGAGGAACATGAATCGTCCAACGAGAATTGGTGTTTGGATCCATGCGTAGATAGGGTTTTATAACTGGCGAACTGGCCTCACTCATAAAAATCACCTTGTCCGAGCCTGATGAGGAATCATCATATGATTCCTTTTCTGGAAGGTCGAAGGCGACTTTCTTTCTAGATGAAGGAGCAGTCAGAATGGGCATTTTGGTTTGTGTTGTCTATGAATGTGCTACTCCTGGAAGTGAGGTTTTAACAATCGAGTCTCTAGATGAATAACCATTGAAATATTCCTCCCTGGTCAGTGCACGTCCCGCATATTTATTCTTAATTGTCTTAATGTTGGTGCACTTATGAGTTGGATTGAATTGGTCAAGGTGGTCAGAGAAGATTTCGCCCGACTCAAGGTGAGCCCATGCACATGTTTAAAGATCATATAAGAAGTCATAAATTCTATATTCCATGGCGAGAGCAGCAGGAAATGGAACAGTGGGGAGAATCTCCGAACTAATGGTTAGTGCACTGACGGATTCATTGAGAACGTGATTTAATTTGCCTTTGTTGCAATAGGGGTACTTAGCGAATCGTTCAGAACTACGAGAAGATCTCTGTGAAGAGTGTCTCGGCTTTAATTTATATCACGGGCAAGTCCGGGGTCGAACACAGGGAGGAAAGGAACAACTTTGGATCAATTTGAAAACTTAGGTCTAGATTTCCAATGCAGATTTTTTTTATATTTTTTATGCAAAATGAATGCGAAATGCAATATGCTGATGAATTAAGACAATAAGAAAACACACAACTAGGCTAAATTAATTTAAATATGAAATTAATCAAAATTAGCCCAATTATATTTTTCCTAGAACCCTAATCTAGTGATGAATACAAAATACATTTTTTTGAAATTTTAAGAATTAAAATGCAATAACTAAAAATGCACACTTTTTATGGTTTTTTAGCAATTTTTCACACAAATAGAATGCAAAAATTATGAAAATTTTAATGGAATTAAAACATAATGCAAGGATGCTACATTGATTTTTTTGGATTTTTCTGACACAATATGAATTTTTTATGTATTTTTTAATGAAAACAAAGTGACAGTGACTAATTAATTTCTAATAAATCCACAATAAAAATTTATCTAGAGTGTGAATTATCTCAAAATGGTATTTATACATGGAATCTAGAAGATTTGAACTTTCGTAAAAAAGATGTTTGTGGATTTAAATAAAAAACATTTACGAAAATAACTCTATAAATTATTTAAGGCACAATACAACTCCAATTATATGAAATTTGGAAAGTAACTCAATCACATTTCAAGGCAAAAAATCTGATTTTTGTGGATATTTTGAAGCAACCGTGAGTCAGATATAAATTTAAAAGCTCAGATTGGGCAAAATGTGCATAATTTTAGTTAACATTTTTAATTAATTACCCACGACACACAAAAATCAAAATAAATGGTCAAGTGGTAGAAAATTAGTTGTTCAACATAATGTTATTTTTCATTAAACAAAACAATGCGAAATTTATGTCCAAATTAATACACAAACAGAGGGTTATCAATGCAAAATAGAATTAAAACTGACAATGGAGAACATGCGCAGGAACTAAACTGTAGTTACAAAAACATAACGGAAAATATATGCAATTTTTACATAAAATAAAAAAATAGCAAAGGAAAGGACCTTCCAGGTGCGATAGCGGACGCATCAAAGGGCGTGGCCATGGTGGCAAGGGTGGAAATCGGTCGCCGCTAAAGACGGGCGAAGGGGCGGTGGGATGGCCTGCGCAGAAGACTATGACCTAGAGGCGGCATTGGCGGAAGGGGCGACTAGCAGAGGAGAGTCATGGGGGCAGCGGTTGTGTCGATGGAGGGAAGTGCACACGCGTAGGAGGGGCGCTTTCTGAGCGTGTGACAGTGGTGGAGGGGAGTTGCACCTGTGGCGTAGAGGTGGCTGCGTCCGAGACGGTTGCGGTTGGCGGGTAGCACGGCCATGCACGTGGTTGGCGCTGGAAGGTGGGATGCCATAGGCGGGCGGCGTTGGCCGCAAAGGAACTATGTGAGGCGGTTTGCTGGGGTGCGGACTGACGGAGATGGCGCAGGCTTCTAGTGGGGCACCACAGTGGCTATGGTCAGCATGACTGCAAGTGCAGGGGGTGGACGATAATGGAGGAGGGGGTCGGCCACCTATTGTATGTTTTTTCTTTTAATTTTTTTTAATTTTTGTTATTGTGAATTTTTTAATTTTAATTTTTTTATTTTTTTAGTTTTCATAAATAAGGAATGAACAAGAAGAGCAACTAAGAGTATATGGTGGTGGAGGTAAAGATGATGAAACATAATAAATGGAGCTATGTGGGTGGTAATGTGACGTGATAAAAAAATGCAAAAATATAAATGATGCCAAATGATAAAAAGAGAACTTTCCTGTGATGAACGTGGGCGCCTATGATGTGACCACGATCATGATCATCGCTCAAATCACCGGCGCGTGATGAGCTAGAGCAGCGCATGGATGCGGGTGCGATGTTGGCCACGAAGCCAACGGATATCACCGAAGAGAGGGTTGTCGTCGCTTGACCGAGGTTGCGTCGCTGTCACTGATTCAACTCTGGGAACTAGGATCTCCTCACATAAAGATGGATAAAGTGCAAAATGAGGAGGATGGTATGTATAAAAAGAGACGGAAAATGGAGGTTAGAATGGAGGTGGAGTGGAATGGAGGTTAATAAGATGGTGGAGTTGAATTAGAAGTTAGAAAGAATGGTGGAATTGGAGTTGAAAGGGTGGTTATTGTAGAGAATAGAAATTAAATAATAAAATAAATAATAAAATGAAGTAGGCTACTAAAATACAATAAAATATAGAGAAGAAAAAATAGTGGAGAATTTACAAAAGACGAAAAAGAACATGTACATTTTTTTGCTTTTCTAATTTATATATTTTTTTTATATTTTCAATAAGAGATATTTACAACAAAAAAATACAATAAAATCCTAGAAATAAAATACAACACAACAATGATTTTTTAGATTTTTTAGTAGTTTAAAAAATAAAAAAATGAAGAAGGAATGAATATTTACATTATATAAAATGTACACCTAGGTCCCAAAACCCATATTTTACAAACGAGCTCCGATTTTAGAGAAACAACTTCCATTGGATAGATAATTTTCTAATTTAAACTTTAAAAGTAAGTTTGGTGAATTTGGAGATCATACGGAGTGGGAATTTGGCCTGGAAGTTGGACTTTACCGCTTTTTATTTTTGGGATCTAGGGGTATTTATTAGAGGTGAAATTTATTTTGTATTTTCGTACTTTTATATACATTTTTATGAATAAGTTAGAGAAAGAATTAGCCAAAAAGGAGTTGAAATGAAATTTTTAAAAATACATGAAGTTTTGGGCTATTTACAGGTGAAAAACTCCTTTAATTTGCAGCTTTTTATTGTTAAATTGATTTGTACAATATAATATATAATAATTAGTGTAATTTTATTTACAAGAGAAATTTTGTTAATTTATTGATTTTATGGACATTTATTTGAGATTTTACTCAGGAATTTTGCTAAGATCAAGATATTGAGATGATGAATCGAGGATCCATCACCCCCCTATACTTAAACTTTGCTAGTCCACGAGCAAATAAAGAATGAATAAGAATAACCCCTGATTGTATATATGAATACAATACTTGATCTATTCAAGAACTCTTGGTTTTAGAGATCTTAAAATTCTAAGATGAACCAAGCTCTAGTCAAAAGGTATCCAATTTCTCTAATAATCAGACTCTCTTTATATACATATATAGTAAGGATATGAATTTAAGTGTGGAATGTAGTTACAAGAGTAGAGTCACAATGCCACCTGAGGTTCTGGTCTAAGAGACTCTCCTAAGAACCCAATCATCAACACTAGGGAATAAATTTCTTGCATCCAATCCACCATCTCTTTAGTTGTCATACTTGAAAGTGTAGATGATGGTCAGTTGATGGAGGGCATAGGATTGTGTCATTTCTTCTCTCCCTCTCATTGGAGCAAGGATTCTCTCAAGTGCCTTATTACTCAATGCATATTTTTGGTGTTGATCAGTGCGTCTGTTAAGAGAAGTTGGAATTGTTTGCACTTGTTTTCCAGGGAGTACACTGGGGTGTGCCTTTTTTGAGTACCTATCGTACCTTCTACACCCAGACTTGTAGCATTTATAATGCAGATCCCTTTTTTGGTGCAACCCGACTCCTGATCCTAATAGCGGTGGTCCAAGTGGATACATTGAAATGGTTGGGAGCGCTCGCCTTTGGTGGAAGCTCTTTTGATATTTGACTTGTGGAAAGAGAGCTTATTTCAACATTGATGTTTCTTTGCTTTAATTTTGGCTAGCTCCACTGCTTTTACCAAGAGTTGACGCACACTGATCAACATTTTTTTATTTTATCACACCCTAGAACTTAGGTAAATGTCAAGAGATAGTACAATAACCATGTTCTTATACTGGATAAAGGTGTTGATGCTTAGGTTTCATGAAGCCTTCATTGATTTTATCCCATCCTCGAGTATCATCAAATCGATTCCAAACTCAAATCCCTCATCCCAGTTCCTCAAGTGAAATTTCAACTCATCTCATCATAACTGCAATCATGTATGTGAGGTGTTGATTATATTCTTAAGGTAGAGACTAATCATGAAATATAGCACACAAATCTTTCAAACTAGGGAAATGTGAATAATTAGGTCAAAGACCCTAATGACCAAGGCTGGTTAACCCAAAACTAAAGACCTCATAAACCAAGTGTTCTTGAACATCACTAGTCTTATGTGAAAGTGTAAGTGTCGGGGACCGAACCAACTTATTAGTTAGTTTTTTGTTTTTTTATTTTCGATGTTTTTTTAAAAGAAAAGGAAAGGAAGAAAGATATTTTTTTGTAAAACATACATTTTTTTATTTTCTAAAGCAGATAAAGAAAGAAAAGAGATTCTTTTTGTTTTCTTTGAAAAAGTTTTTTTAAGCAAATAAGGGAAGAAAAGAGATTTTTTTTGAAAAAAAAATTTGAAAAAGATTTTTTGTTTTGAAAAGATTTTTTTGTTTTTTACCAATTTTACCCACCCTGTAATTATTGTAATATATACAAAAATACGTGAAAGTACAAGATATAGGTAAAGTATATATGTAATATATACACATCCCCCTATACTTAGCATGTGTTATGTCCTCAGAGCACAAGAAGCGAGAAAAAGACAGCTCGTGCTATGTGTAGGATAGCTAAAATAATAAAAAAATATAGAAATCGATCCACCCCCCTATACTTAGGCTCTGGTTAGCCTAAGTGTAGAAGAAGAGCAAAAATGGGGCGGTCGAGGTCAAGAGATGAAATGAATGAGTATATAGACGTGGCAGGCATCGATCCCCCATATACTTAGGCTTTGGTCAGTCTAAGTATAGGACAGGAGTGAGAACCAATGTGATCTGTAGAATATACAGAGAAGGGATAATGTACAAGAGTGAATGAATATTCTAAGCTGCTGAATATTGATGTTGCATCTTCATGAAGAATAATAAGATGTATCTACTCTGTGCTCACTCTGCATGAAGTTGATGACCTCGATTTGGACTAGATGCTCTTTAGAATCTACAAAATGCTTCAACAGTTGTCCATTCGCCACATGAGACTGTGCACCATCGGTGAGATCAGCTATCTCTACACTTCCATTCCCGTGCACTTTCTTAACAACAAAGGGACCCGTCCACTTAGATTTGAGTTTCCCAAGGAAAATCTTCAACCTGGCATTAAACAACCATACATTTTGCCCAGGGACAAAGTCTTTGCACCTAATGTACTTCTCATGCCATCTCTTTACTTTGTACTTATAAATCGAATTGTTGTCATATGTCCTGTTTTGGATATCCAGGACCTCGTTCAAGTTCAAGTCTCGACAAAGCTTCCTTAGGTGACAACTCCAATCAATCTGCTTAATTGCCCATTAGGATTTGTGAATCAGCTCTGCGGGCAAATGGCATGGCTTGCCATAGATCATTCTATGAAGTACCCAATGGTGTCTTGTAGGTTGTCCTATAGACCCACAGAACTTGTTCCAAGAACTGGGACCAGTTCTTCCTATCGGGACGAACCAACTTCTGCAAAATATTCTTCACCTCTCTGTTCGAAACCTCTGCCATGCCATTGGATTGTGGGTGATAAGGACTAGTAACTCTATGCTCAAATCCATAGTCCTTTGCTAAAGATCTCATATCTCGGTTCACAAAGTGGCTACCCCCATCAGATATCAAAACTTTTGGCACCTTGAACCTAGCAATAATATAGTTTCTCATAAACTTACAAACAGTTCTGCTATCTACGGTTCAGGTTGGGATAGCCTCCACCCACCTAGATAGATAGTCAACCGCCAACAATATGTACTCATGTCCTTGGTTGTTGGGAAAGGGGCCCATAAAATCTATGCCCCATGCATCAAAAACATCATAAATAATCACCGGTTGCATGGGAATCTCATCTCTCTGACCAACTATCCCTCCAAATTGGGCACGACCGTACAAAATCAATAGCATCTATAAACAAGTTTGGCCATTACAATCCACATTGAAGTACTTTGTGAGCGGTTCTCTTTCCTGAATGGTGTCCTCCAGCCTCAAGTGAATGACAATATGTGAGGACACTCTGATATTCCTCCTGAGGAATACACCTTCTCCAAACACAATCCAGACCTTCGAAGAAAAAGAAAGGATCGCCCCAGTGGTATCTCCTCGAATCTGACTTAAGTCGGTCAATGCTGCTCCTAGTCCAACCATGGGGAACCTGCTTGGAGACAAGATAGTTCACCATGTTGGCATACCACGGGAGTGAGTCAATAACACAAATTGACTCATCTACGAAGTTCTCTCTAATCCACTCATAATCAGGAGAATCCTTAAGTAACAATCCGAGAAAGATGATCAGCCACAACATTCTTCACTCTAGGTTTATCTTTTATCTCCAAATCAAACTCCTCGAGGAGTAAAATCCACCTAAGAAGATGCGCCTTCGCATCCTTCTTTTCCATTAAATACCGAATAGTTGTGTGATCAGTGTAGATTGTCACCTTAGAGCCTAAAATATATGACATGAACTTCTCGAGGGCCCATACTAGAGCGAGCATTTCCTTTTCAGTCATTGTATAGATCTTTTGTGTAGGGTCTAATACTTTGCTCGCATAGTGGATCGCAAATGGGATACCCTCTCATCGTTGTCCTAACACAGCTCCTATAGTGAAATCTGAAGCGTCAGTCATGATCTTTAAGGGGAGAGACCAGTCAGGAGCTTGTAGGATAGGCGAGACACAAATCTTCCTCTTCAAGAGCTCAAAGGCCTCCAGACACCTGTGGTCTACAACGAACTCTTTGTCTTTCCCTAAGAGCTCAATCAGTGAGCGGGCGATCTTTGAAAAATCCTGGATGAATCTCCTATAGAATCCAACATGCCCTAAAAGACCTCAGTGACTTCACATGGGTAGGTGGATCGAGTTTCTTGATCACCTCCACCTTGGAAGGATCAACCTCCATTCCCCTTTTGGAGATGACAATCCCCAACACGATACCCTTCGTCACCATAAGTGACTCTTCTCCCAGGAGAGTACCAGATTCACCTCTCTACACCCCATGAGGACTCAGTCCAAGTGCGCTAAACATGTATCAAAGGAATCACCATAGATTGAGAAGTCATCCATGAACACTTCCAGGAAATCTCCCACCATCTCGATAAATATGGCTATCATGCACCGCTGAAATGTGCATGGGGCATTGCAAAGCTCGAATGGCATGCGCCTGAAAGCATAAGTACCGAATGGACATGTGAATGTGGTCTTTTCCTGGTCCTCAGGGGCTATGGCTACCTAGTTGTAGCCTGAGTACCCGTCAAGAAAACAGAAGAACTCTTTCCCTACAAGTCTCTCCAAAATCTGATAAATAAAAGGCAAGGGAAAGTGGTATTTATTGGTCGCGGCATTCAGGTGCATGTAGTCGACACAGACATGCCATGACGTGGGTATTCTTGTCATAGTCTCTACCCTCTCCTCGTTGGTCATCATCTGAATTCCTGACTTCTTCGGGACAACATGAAGAGGGGCCACCCACTTGGAATAAAAATAGAGTATATAAACCTTACATTGCACCATTTCTCAATCTATTTCTTCAACATTTCTTGTAGATTGGGGTTAAGTCTCCTCTGGAACTCACAGGATGGTCTCACATTATCCTCAGTAAAAATGTGGTACGAGCAGAGAGCGGGGTTGATCCCCACGAGATCCGACACTGTCTAGCATATTGCTTTGCGGTTCCTCTTTAAGACCTCAAACAACCTAGACTCCTATTCTAAAGTCAGGTTTGAGCTAATGATAACAAGATATCTCTCTTTGGGTCCCGCAAGAAAGACATACTTGAGTGTAGGAGGTAGTGATTTCAATTCTAGCAAGGTGGCATCATCAAGCAAATCTAGTTGATCTGAATCTGAATCCGGTTCCATGCTGCATGAAGGTAGGCCCGACTATGCAGTACTCGCCACCAACTCAGAAATATCTGGAGTCAGATTTCCAAAAAAAACACGGTAATTCGGCCAAAGACGTGTCCAACTCATCATCTATGTCCCATGATCGTTCCGAAGGAGGTGGAACTGACAGGTCCAGATGGATCTCTACATCATCACAGCAAAGGTAGATGCATCTCTAACAAGATCAGACAACACCTGGCAAACTGCAACATCCACTATGTCCTTTCCATATGAAAGGGTCTCGCTCTGTCGTGAAGGAATCCGTCCCCAAAATCCCAACGGTACTAACCATTCTGCAATCCGCCTCTGAAGATGAGTACTCTGTGCTACTCTTTGAATCGGGTCGCTGAGACTTGGTTTGCTTCATCTCAAGGTTCACTTCTCCTCCTGGAGAATGGAACTTCATCATTCCCATACCATAATCGGAATCTGCACCTGCAGTCCTAAGGAAGGGCCGCCCGAGAATGATCTGAGATTCTTTCCAATGATTGGGGGTCTCCATGTCCAAGATTGTGAAGTCAACTTGATAGTTCTACCCCTCAATCGAGATAACAACAGTCTTCACTTCTCCCTTATGTCTCGTCACTGAACGATCTGCGAATTGGAGTAAAGCTCTAGATTTGCGAAGTGGTCCCAACTCCAATTTCTTATATAAGGTTAAGGGAAGTAAGTTGATCGAAGAACCGTTATCCACGAGTGTGCGTGCAAATGTAATGTCGCCAATACGACTCTCCACATAGTGAGCACCCATGTCTCTCTTTTTCCTTGGCAATGTCTGATTCTTAAGACAATATGTTGTGGCTACTGATAAGATGTGTGTCTTAACATATTGGTTCTCTTTCTTCCTGCTAACCCTAGTAGGTGTGCATATCACCTTAAGGTATTTCTGGAATGCAGAATGGCTAGCCACATACTCATCAAATGGCACCTTTACATTGATATTTTCTTTACAAAATCGTGCCATATCGGGGACATCTTTCTGAATCTTTTTGATGTGCTTTCTTGCCGTAACAGCACGGGAGAAAGGAATTGAAGCTAGGGAAATAGAAGATGAAGAGTCTGAATCATATACTAAAAGATCATTCTTGGCATTAACCAAAATAGAGTTCTTCATACATGAATCTTTTTGATGCAACATGGAATCAGAATCTAAACTATCTACTATAGGTTGTGGAATAAAAGCTAGAGTGGTATCCGCCACAACCAGAGATGCAAGGTCCTCCGTAGACTCAGAAGTGTATCCATGCTGTCGATGCTGCATACGTTCTCTTCTTCTCCTCTTGGCTCCCTGAGTAAAAATCCTCGAATGGTTCTGATGGTGCTCTGAAATATGCTACCTCTCCTCCTCGTCCTCTGAAGACTCCTCAGATAGAGCTCCAGAGATGTCCCTCCTCGTGTCCCTCACCCGGTCAGGTACGGTCACGGTCCTTCCACTTCTGAGTGACATGTGGTTAGCCTTATCACACGAAAGAATCTTATGTTCAGATCTAGGAGATGTTGAATAGTATACCTGACCAAAGTGTTGTTGAAAACTAGATCAGTTCAGGCTATTGGGACTAGCGTGAACTTGAGCTGGGATTGAGGTAGAGAGTGCAGTCTACTCGTCTCACCATCTGGACAGGCGGTTGACATCCACCATAAGTCCTGAATTTTGTTCCTGTAGGAACGGAGCTCATTGAGAATCTGCTGCTGAATATCCACAGGACCAGACGAAGAAGGAAAGGGATAAGACTGGGAAGAAGAATGGGAAGACTGGCCCTGTTGGCCAGGATACTACCTCTGTTGTTGCTGATGGGGTTTCTGCTGAGATTGGGGGCCCTGCTGGCCCATCTGGTAATGGCCCTGTCGGCCAAACTGCTGGTATTATTGTTGTTGCTACTGGGGTGGCTGGAATCCAGGGCTCTTTGTGAAGGAGGTGGTGCGGAGGTGAATGCGGTGTTGTGAAAGGTCGGAGGATGTTGGTAGGGTTGTCGATCTCTCGTACATCCTTGTCTGGAAGGGTCCTGAGTATACCATACTCCATTCACCTCCCAAACTGGTGGAGGCTCCTCCTGAACTGTCTATGCTAACGGAGGTGACTGCTGGAAAGAGTGGGCATAGGATTGGTCCTGCTCCCACGGCTGGGGTTTCCCTGACACCAACTGCTGAATATAGTGAACTCGATATACGGGGGCAGAGGGTGCAGTCATGACAGGTATCCTTATCTTAGATACCTTCTCAGTCAACTCCTCCATTTGTTTTGGAATCTCGGAGACACTCCGGTCTAACTCATCAATCCTCCTATCAATTTTCTCGACTATTGTAAGCTTGTTTGCGAGGAGTCCAATGCTCAGGATCGTGTCCTGAGAGAGATCGACTATAGCTGATTTTCCCCCTCCAAATGAGAGTGAACTGGGGGATGATGTATAGGCCCTGTTAACCATCTGTGAGCGGCTAGTTTCAGCCATCTGCTCAAATACCTTCCAGACGGTATCCAATCCTCATGATGTATAGCTGCCTCCATAGGTAGCGCTCAATAAACCATGCATCTAAGGGTTGATACCAATAAAGAATGACTGGACCAAGATGTTGTCATCTAGAACATGACAGGGACATTTCTACAGGATGTCCTTGAATCTTTCCCAAGAATCACATAAGGCTTCTTGGGGTAATTGGGAAAAACTTGTAATGTGTGTCCTCATCATGTTAGTCCTACTCAAGGAGTAGAACTTCTTCAGAAATAGGTCCTTGAACTGGGTGTAAGTGGTGACTGTAGTTCCGAAGTTCTTTACCCGGTAGTCGGCTTTTCCACCCAAGGCAAATGGAAGGGTTGTGAGCCTAATATAATCCTGGCTAACATTAGGATGTCTAAGGTTAGCGCAGACGAGCTCAAAGTCCCTTAGGAATGCATATGGATCCTCAGAAGCATTTCCATCAAAGTGTGGCAGTAGGTTCGGAAAATGCAGCTTCAACTCAAAATCAACTGTGGGTTCGGTCGGACTCAAGCAGTTCCGAATTCTGTATTGTCCGGGTTTATATGCCGCATCCATTGGTGGTTCGACCCCAACATTGAGCCATCCTAACTGAGCTCCGAGAAGTGTGTGTTGCTGCTCAGATGTATGATGAGACGTCCTTGAAGGCTAGGGTATAGGTGCTAAATTGGTCGTTGCGACCCAAGCGATCAAGTGTGCTCAATCAAGAAAAATCAGACCACTAATAATAGACAAAATCGATCAAAAACGCAAAAGCGGTCTCGCTATTGGATTAACCTGGTATAGCGACCAGGGTCGAACTCAAGGAGCGCGGATTGGCCTTTCGGCCTACAAAGTAGTAAAAAGGAATAAAATAAAAGAACAAAATATTTTTAGTGGTTTTTAATTTATTTTATATTTTTTTTGGATTTTTAATGTATAAAGAAAATAAGAAAAACAAGTAAATACACACTTCAACAAATTATTAAATACACTAAAAATCAATCAAAAATTCCAACAAAAATATTTTTATGTGTTTTATAATTTTTAGTGTTTTTGGTGAATTTTTGAGAATTTTCTAATGTTTATTTAATTTTCTAAAAATCAAAAGGTGACTAAAACAGCAGGTACTGTCCAGCCGAGCTAAAAGGCCCTAGATAAAATACCTAAAGCCCCCAAATTAGCTGGGAGGTAATTTTCCTGTAAAGAGAATTAAACAAGGAAAATTTAGGCACCTATTTTATTGTTTTTAAAATTTTTGGTTTAATTATTAGAATTTTTATAAGTTTTTAGGTGTTTTTCGATTTTTAGTGGTTTTCAGTAATGGAAAATAGCCAAAATTGGCTAGAAAATCAAACACAACAAAATGGACAGTAGACAATTTTTTTTAAATTTTTAGACACTAATATTTTTTTGTGATTTTTAAAGTTAGACAGTGAAGAAAATAGAGGTTTTTGAATTTTTAAAAATATCAAATGGAAACAAAAATATCCTCAAAAATCCTCGAAAATTTTACACCATGGCAGGAGCCATGTGTCCAATTTTCATTGGATTTGGAGGTAATTTGCTATTTTATTCAAAAATAAAGAGAGGATACAGTGCACAGGGACCAAAGTGCAAATACCCAGGAGTCTGGGGGGTCTGGTGCAATTAACCCAGCAAAACACGCGCCACGCGCGTGCCTGGGGCACTCAGGGACCCAAATTTAATGAAAATAAGTTTTAAGGACTTATTGGTAACAGGTACCAAAAGTCTAGGGCCCTATTCGCAAAATACCCAAAATATCACGCACATGTTGAAATAAACCACGCACAGGGGTATAAGTGCGAATAAGTAAAAACTTTCATTCAACTGTTAACAACCAGAACTACAGGGGTATGTATTGCAAATAAACCAGAGAAACACGTGACGAAGCATGTGTCATACAACGCACAGGGGCATAAATGCAAGGAAAGTAAAGTGCAGGGTCCACGGTGTAAATTTCACAAAAAGTAAAAAATTATGCTACGTATTTACAGGACTAAAGACTAACTCCATAAAGGAGAGGGGCCTAAGTGTAAATACCCCTTATTAAACGTCGAAGGCCGGATGTGCGCCACGTAGCGGATCCAACGGGTGAGAACGGTGGCGCTGCAACCCTGAGAACGTTCGGCCTGATCGAACGGGTGAGGGCGCTCCACGTGGTGATCGGACGGTCCTGGTGCTCTGGAGCTTATACCCTCGAGTATCCAACGGTTGTGATCGATCCTCCAAGAATCTGACGGTGGATGCAGCTCCACGAACAGACGGTCGCGATGTAATTTGGAGCAGGAGGGCTGATCGAACGGTGTCTGGAGGTCGTGGAAGAACTGATGGCCGGCGACCTTCGCCGGCCTGCTGTGCGCGCTCCTGGCCTCCGCGCGGGCCTCTGAAGATCGGAGAAGAAGCTCTGTGGGCTCCCGCGTCGACTAGTAGCCTCCGATGGCTCGACGGAGCTCCGAGGAGCCCAGGCGAGGTTGGCGGAGACCAAGCTGCTGGTCCAAACGGTCCAAGTCCTCAGATGGACTCGGATGACCATGCAAAACACTCCAGCAGACTCGCGGGTCGAGGGCAAAGTGCCTCGACCCAGTTAGGCGGGGTGACGGTGAGCTGTGGGTCGAAATGGCGAGCTCCGGCGAAGGGGGTAGACGGAGGAGCTCGGCTCCCAGCTCCTGTGCGAGTTGGGTTGGATGGAGGGGTGAAGAAGGTGCGTCGGAAGGAGGCGAAGGTGTCTGTGGGGTCCGATGATCGAATCTATCTATTGGATGGTCGGAATCGATGGAATGCGGCGGAGCGGCGATTTGGGCGTAATCGAAAATTAAAGGAAAAGGCGGAGAGAAATGGATACCTGGGTGGACGAAGAGACTGGGGAGGAGCTGGGGAAGCTCCTGGTCGTTGCCTCGAGGAGCGTCTCCCTCCGAGGCTCGGTACTCCTGCTGGTGGCGGAGCAGCGGCGGCGTAGCTCGCCGGATCGATGGTCTCTCCTCCTCTCCTCGCTTCGACAGCACCGGACGCGAGCTGTCACTCTCGCGCACTCTCTAGAGCTCACAGGTGAAGGATTCGAATGGTCAAAGATAGGGAAATAGGGTGGCGGAGCTCGGCTTTATACGTGGGGGTGATCCGGAAAGAATCGTGCGGGTAGGGAAATCAGGAGCGCGGATCTCGATGCGGTGGCTCCGGCGAGGGTCTCGGGTGTATCGCGAAGAAGTCGGACCCGGGGTTTGGTGAAATGGGTGTCGGATCAAGCGGGTAGAAAAGGGAGAAATCGGGTCCGTCACCCAGATCCGCGGGGAAGAGGGTCCGCGAGGGAAGTTGACCGGGGTCCACAAACCCCCGTGGACCAATCAGGAGCCGCCAAGCACAAAATTCTTATTTATTTATTTTAGGCTAGAAAATGATCGAATTAATAAAAACTTAAAACATGAAATATTTTTATTTTATTTTTTTCTATTTTTTTGTGATTTTTAATTAATTTTTAGAAATAAAAATAAGGTATATACATAGTATGTGATATATAAGTATATGTACACTATATAGAGTTTTTAATTTTTTATTTTTTAATTATTATTTTTGTACACTTTTATTCCTATTTTATATTTTATTTATTTCCATTATAAAATAAGGAATAAAAAGGTATTTTTATTTTATTTTTATTATTTATATACATAGGTAAAATAAATACATATATACATTTATTTACATGGTATATGTACAATATATTTTTGTGTTTTTAATTTACTATTTTTATTTGGTTTTTGTTTTGATTGTTTTTCTTTTATTTATTTACACTATATAACATAAAATACTTACAAAAATTTTGGGAATTAATTTTATTTATTTATAAGGCTAAATAAATATAAAGGTGGTTCTATGTATGATGTAATCATGTACAAGTTGTGTTTTTGTGTTCTTTTTAATTTTTAATTTTTTTTTTTTGATTTTATATATATACAAATATTTACAAGCCTACTTAAGTCTATTTTTGTGAGGAAAATATTTTATTTTATTTACATAGGTATTTACACACATGAGCACCTATCTCTCTCTACTTTGGCTTTTATGCGGTCAGGCCCATGCTGAGCCCTCCCTTTGGTTAGGTTGCTCAATATTTATTCTAAATATTTCCCTCTTTTTCTTTTTTAGTCTTTATTCTTTTATTTTTGCACAAAAACATGCTAATTATAGGTTTTTACACAATGCATGCTTTTGGTAATTATTTGTATTTACACATATCTACATGTATTTGCAAAGGTTTTTGTAGCTAAAATATAAGAGTAAAGAGTGATGAATGAGTATTCATCACCCCCCTATACTTAACTTTGCTAGTCCCTTAGCAAATACTTATTTGAAAAATAAGTGAAAAAGAAAGAAAAGAAAAAGAAAAAAAAAGAATGTACATGGATCAAGGCTGATTATTAAACTTGCCTTCATTAAATTAAGGTATGGAGCTCGATCAGATCTTTGGATTATTAATGTGTCGGAACCTTATTTGGGCCTAAGTTTAAAACTCAACAGCCTCTAAGTTCCACTATTCTATAACCAAGACTCCTCAATGCTCCAGGTCAGAACAAGTCATCAATCACAAACCCTGAAGACCATGAATCTTTTCCTGTCCTGTGAAAGTGAGGTCTAAGCTCTCCACCTCAGAAATGGCAACTTGACAACCCTCCCCAACAAGGTAACTCTATGACCTCAATCTGGCCACTCTTTCCTCGAGGAGCGGGGTATTCCCTTCTAAGTTCAAGTTCAACCGGCTCAAGAAGAGGAGGAAGAAGAGAATGGGTCAAGGCCAGTGTAGCCAAGTACCCTTGGGTGCTTGACCAGTGTAGCCAAGTCTCCCTGCTGCAAGCTACATCAGGTGGATCATGATACTCAAGCTTTGCTTATTGCACTCTATATACATACTCCGGTGGGATTATCATTTTCTCTCAGACCCACCACTTTTTTGGAGTTATTTTCTTTTTGCACATTTTTTTCAAGTGCATATGTACAACATATACATGTGCAGCATATATACAAGGAGTTTTTCCTCTTGAGCCAGTAGACTATCCCTCTTTTGAAGCTTTATTGCAACCCACAACTCCCGTCGTTAGACCTCATGGCAACCAGATCAAGTTGAGACGCACTTCCTTCACTAAAAGAAGAAGAGAGGTTCCGCCTAGAAGTACTACCCTCATATGCTACCCCAAGTCAAGGAAGATTGCCTCCTCACCACCTCATCCGTAGAGAGCTCGGTGCATAGTGCTGGTGTCCAAGTAAAGCCATCGTCTATATGAGTCATGTGTTGTTGTTAAGTGCTCTACTTAGGCTCATCGAGATGACATGTGATCATAGCCTAGTGGACTCAAAGAATTAAGTCACCATGGACCTGAAAAGCCTTAAACCTAAGTCCTATAAGGTTCCTCTTAGAAGTTAGGTGGATTAAAATCTTAATCAAGCTCCATTTCTCAATTTGATTCCAGGCTAGTTTAAATGTCAACTATCATCCAGCAAAACTATATACATATGTACAAAAGATGCTTATTTACACAAATTTTTACAATCATGCAAAATTTTTGAAAAATGTTTTGAAATTATGAATGGATGATGCATGAGGTGCAAGTTTTGCAAAAAGATATTTACACACATTTACACAAGATTTTTGCAAACTTTTGATTTTCAAAACATTTTGGAAAAATTTTGTACTATATACATAATTTTGATAAGAAAATATTTACACAAATTTTACACAAAAGATTTTTGAAATCATTTTTACAAAAATAATTTTACACTAGCTATTTATGTGCAAATAAAAGAAGTTTATGTACATGAAAAATTTTTAATTTTTGTGATTTTCAGCCATTTTATTTATTAACACAATCACACAAAGTACGAGTTATGGCTAAAGTATATATGAAATATATACACACCCCCCTATACTTAGCTCGAACGATGTCCTCAGAGTCAAGAGCGATGAAGAAGACATAACTCGTGCTAGGTATAGGGAAGTGAAAAGAAAGGCTATATACAAAGACGACTAAATGAAATAGAAAAGTCAAGAAGTCCTCGGGTTTTCCCCCTATACTTAGGATCAAGTAATCCTAAGTATAGCAGGCTGTATACTAAGAGAAAAACCGAGTGGAGAATGTACAGGGTCTACCCCCCCTATACTTAGGGTAAAATATCCCGAAGTATAGGCAGCAAACACAGGGCTAGGTAGAAACAAAAGACATACCCGAAGGTCTCACATCCCCCCTATACTTAGGGTAAAGTGCACCCTAAGTATAGCATAATCACAAGATGAAGAAAGGGATGTGGGACTAAAGAATGTAATGATATGGACATCTGGATCTATACAAGGCGGAAGATCAGTGAAACTCAGGCGTGAGATGCCTTAGATGTGAGTCAAAGACCACATCTCACGCAAAATGAATAGGGGCAAGATCAGCGACCCGCGTCTCATGATCTAGAAATGGCTTGAGTCGCTGGTCGTTCACTCGAAAGGTACTCTCAGAAGACAACTCAGATATATCAATGCTACCGTTGTCGTGTACCTTTCTGACCAAGTAGGGTCCCTTCCATTTGCTCTGCAGCTTTCCTGGAAACAAACGAAGCCTCGCATCAAACAGTCATACTCTCTGTCCAATCTCAAAATGCTTGTGGCTGATATGAGAATCATGCCACTCCTTCACTCTCTCCTTATACTGTAGGTTGTTTGAGAAAGCTGTATCTCTAAGCTCCTCCAGGGCTGCCAACTCTGCCCTCCTCTGGTCTCCCATACCATCTGGATCCATAAGAATATCCGTAACTGCCCAAAGTGACTTGTGCCTCAGCTCAACAGGTAAATGGCACGGCTTACCATATACGAGGCGAAAGGGAGATGTGCCCAATGGTGTCTTGAAAGACGTCCTATATGCCCACAAGACCGAGTCCAAAAGCTGTGACCAATCCTTTCGGTCAGGGCAGACGACTTTCTGCAATATAGTCTTGATCTCCCTATTCGACACCTCGGCTAGACCATTCGTCTGTGGATGGTAAGGTGTAGCAACACGATGGTCTATACCAAACTCTCTAGCAAGGGCCTTTACCTGGTCGTTGATGAAATGAGACCCCCCATCAGAAATCAGAACTCGTGGAACCCCGAACCGCGTGATGATGTGCTTCCTCAAAAATCTGCAAACTGTCCTCGCATCAGCGGCTCGGGCGGGGATAGCCTCAACCCAACGACTAACATAATCTACGGCCAACAGAATGTACTCAAATCCCTGACTCTTAGGGAATGGACCCATGAAATCGATGCCCCATGCGTCAAAAACCTCACAGAAGTGAATGGGCTGCATCGGCATCATATCCCGTTGTCCACAAGTGCCCATCCTCTAACAGTCAGTACACCTCTTCACGAACTCATCAGAGTCCTTGAAGAGTGTAGGCCACCGCAAGCCGGATTGGAGCACTTTCTGTGCCGTTCTCCTCCCAGAATGATGTCCTCCTGCCTCAAGCTTGTGGCAGTAAGTGAGGACGCTATTGTGTTCCTCCTGAGGAATGCACCGACGCCAGACGCTATCCCCTCCTTCGTGGTAAAGGATGGGATCCTCCCAATGGTAGGACTTGGCCTTCGCAAGGAAGGTCTCAAGCCTCTGCCTGGGCCAATCTTGTGGGACCTTCCCTGCAACGAGAAAGTTCACAATATCGGCATACCACGGGAGTGAGGCGATAGCAAGGATCGCCTCATCTGGGAAGGTATCTCGAATGGGATCAATCTGCTCAGACTCCTCAGGCTGCTCTAAACGGGAGAGATGGTCCGCCACCACATTCTTGACTCCAGGCTTATCCTTGATCTCAATGTCGAACTCCTGGAGTAGAAGGATCCATCTGGTAAGTCTGGCCTTGGCATCCTTCTTTGCCATGAGGTACCTGATGGCGGTGTGATCAGTATACAAAGTCACTCTAGATTCAATGATATAAGATCGAAACTTATCTATGGCGAACACTACCGCTAGCATCTCCTTCTCTGTGACCGTGTAATTCCGCTGGGCAGAATCCAATGTGCGGCTAGCGTAGTGAATGGCAAATGGAACTCCATCCCTCCTTTGTCCCAGCACAGCCCCTACAGCAAAATGGGAGGCGTCCGTCATAATCTCAAATGGGAGAGACCAATCAGGCGGCTGGAGGACAGGAGCCTCAATAACACACTGCTGGAGAGTCGCAAAGGACGCAAGACACTTGTCATCGACAAGGAACTCGGTGTCTTTCGTCAAGAGGTCAGTCAACGGTCGGGCAATCCTGCTGAAATCCTGAATAAATCTCCTATAAAATCCAACGTGCCCCAGGAATGACCGTAGCTGCCTCAAATTGGACGGCGGTGCGAGTTTTCTAATGACATCAACCTTGGCCGGATCAACCTCCATGGCCCTGTTGGAGATGATGTGGCCAAGCACCGTCCCTTGAGTCACCATGAAGTGACTCTTCTCCCAAGATAGAACCAAATGGTACTCAATACATCGCTGGAGTACTCGGTCTAGGCAGTCAAGATAGGAGTCGAATCCGTCGCCGTAGACCGAGAAATCGTCCATGAAGACCTCCAAACACTCCCCTACCATGTCCGAAAAGATCGACAGCATGCACCTCTGAAAAGTCGTAGGGGCGTTGCATAGCCCAAATGGCATGCGTCGAAAGGCATATGTACCAAAGGGACAGGTAAAGGTGGTCTTCTCCTGATCCTCAGGAGCGATGGCCACCTGGTTGTAGCCCGAGTACCCATCCAGGAAGCAATAATGGCTCTTCCCTGCCAGTCTCTCAATGATCTGGTCAATAAAAGGCAGGGGGAAATGGTCCTTCTTGGTGGCCTGGTTGAGTCTCCTGTAGTCAACACAGACCCTCCAAGAGGTGGGTACTCGTGTAGCAATCTCCTCTCCCGACTCACTGATCACAGTCGTGATCCCGTCTTTTTGGGCACCACATGCAAGGGGCTGACCCACTTGGAGTCGGAGTTGGGATAAATAAAATATGCACTCCACCATTTTGATATTTCCTTCATCACGACCTCTCTCAGGTTGGGGTTCAGTCGCTGCTGTAACTCACGCGACGGCTTCGCCCCCTCCTCAAGATAAATATGGTGGGAGCACACTGATGGACTAATCCCATGGAGATCTGCTACGCTCCATCCGATTGCCTTGCGGTTCTTTTCAAGAACCCCCATCAAACGGGATTCCTGCTCTCCAGTCATATCGGCGGAGATGATGACTGGGTACATCTCAGGCTCGCCCGCAAGGAACCGATACTTCAGCGAAGTAGGGAGCAGCTTCAGCTCTGGACAGCTGGGTGCTGGCAAATCTGGCCTCGAAAGAAGATGTGTGAGTGCTGCTAAGTCTGCCAAATCTGCTTGGGAGAAAGAAAGCGAACTCTCGCAAACTGAGTCTGGAGAAGGCTGCTCGACTGTGCTGTCTCTGATCTGCTCTGCCTCTACCTCCTCCTCATCTGTAGGCTCAGGTGGACTCAAGTCTGGTATCTGATCATCACAATCTGCCCAATCAGACTCTGAATCCGAGGGATCTGCATCAAATAAGGTGGCATCAGTACCACCATCACACAAGGTGGCCTCAGCACCATCATCACCAAACGCCTTGTCGCGGTCGAGAACCGGCTCTGCTGCCTCTGTAGTATCCTGGGCCAGGGCTGTGCTCTCCAAGCTCTCCTCTGCTGTCATCTCTGCATCAGTGGTGTCTGGAAATGAGAGGATGGCCTGTGCTGAAGGGTCTGCCCATGCTGCCTCATCATCTGTGATCACAAAATCACAGTCCTGGTGGATGTCTAACCCGGCATCTGTCAGCTTCTCTGTGTCTGTGCTAGCCTCTGAGCGTGCTCTCTCTCTGGCTCTGTAGTCCTCGACCGTCTCTATTTGTATACTCTCGCCCTCGACGCGAAAGTATACCTTCCCGCTATCATGATCAGTCACCGCCTTGGCTGTGGCCAAGAATGGATGACCGAGGATGATGGGGGTATCGGCCACTGAGTCAGGGATCTCCATGTCCAACACTACGAAGTCCACGGGGAATTGCAGGCCCTGAATAGTGACGATAACGTCTCGCAGCAACCCCTTCGGCCTCTTGACAGATCGATCAGCAAACTGAAGGACTGTCCTGCTCTGTCTAAGAGTGCCAAACTCGAAGCGGTCGAGAAGGGCTGCCGGAAGGAGGTTGATCGACGATCCGCTATCCAATAGAGTACGGTCGAACCTCTGCTCACTAATCTGGCATCTGACATACGGGGCTCCTGAATCTGGCCTCTTGGCCGGCAGACGGTTTTGGATCGCGAAACACGTGGCTTTCGTCAGCACATGAATCTCTGAAGTGTGGTTCCTCCTCCTCCTCTTGATAGTGGTCCTGTCTCTCAAAGATCGCTGAAGAAGGGGGATGTGCTGCAAAGCCTCCTGAAGGGTCAGCTGGATGTGAAATCTGTCGATCATGCTCTGGCTGAACTCCTCCTGCTCTCTTTTTTTGGGTCTTTTTCTTTTTTCTTCCCCTTCCCCATCTGAAGAGCTCTAGGGAAGGGGATCACAGGGTCCTTCGCGGATGAAGGACTAGGGAAAGGCCTAGACAGCTCGACGGCCGGATCCGCACATACATCACTGACCACAGTGGGACCAGAAGAAACTAAACCTTTTCCTTTATTCAAAACAGTGTTCTGAGATACATGAGAATGAGGAAAAACATCCGATCTCTCTACAAAAACACCGGTGGCATCAGTACCACCACGGGCTGGCTCTACTGCTAGACGTCTCGCGGCCTCAGTACCGCGGGCTGGCTCGGCTACTCTGGTGGCCTCAGTACCACCTCCTCGAACTGGTGAAGCGGCGGCCTCAGTACCGCCGGTGGAATCAGCATCCTTGGTGGCATCAGTGCCACCGTCATCATCATGTGCGGCATCAGTACCGCTCTCCTCCTCCTCATCTGGCGCCCTGGGTGGATCCTCGTGTCGTCGCTCAGATGAGGCGCCGCTTGCTGGTGCTCTACCGCTCCTAAGTGTAACAAAATCAGCATCAAATAGATCCGAAGATATATCATCAAATGGATCACTAGGAGTGGCATGCTCAGTGGAAACTACCTGCTCAGATTTCCTCTTGAGGCTATTGGGATTCGGCTCTATCTGTGCAGGGATGGCGGCCTTCCCTCTCATCAGGTCCCGCATCTCCTGGCGGAACTCGTCCATCTCCCGTCGAAAAGTAGCCTGCTGATCCGTGAGGAGGCGGGCTATGTCATCCAAGGCGGGGCTCTCCTGGGAGCCCGACGGGTAGCCTCTCTGGTAATGAGGCTGCTGGAACTGCTGCTGGTGCTGCTGAGAGGGGTAGGAGGAAGGATGATGTTGCTGGTGTGGTGGGTGAGCCTGCTGATCACGTCTCCAAGACTGTCCCTGCTGCTGATAGGGACGAGGAACGAAGGACGACTGCTGGTGTGACTGATAGGCTGGGGGCTGCTGCTGCGGCTGGTGATCCCTCTGCTGGCCATACTGCCCTCCCTGACCGGATGACTGCTGCTGGGGCTGGGTACCTCCACTCCCCCACCTGAATCCGGGATGTTCTCATCGGATCCCAGGCTGAGGACGGTCATACCAAATCCCGTTGACATCCATCAACATCTCTGCATCGTAGGGGGCTGGCGGGAGTACTGCCAGAGGCTGATCCGGCTGGTATACCACCATCTGCATGTCTGGAGATGGTGGGGACTGGTAAGAGGGCTACTGCTTCTGGTACGGCTCCGCCTGTACAAGGTGAACCTGTCTAGGCTGCTGAAAGGAGCTGGAGCGCTGGGACGAGCTGCTGCTGCTGCCGGAATCGCCTCGCGACTGAAGACGAGGCTGGGAAGCCGTCTGTGCCTCCTGGAGACACATGAGCTGGGTCTTCATGTCGCTCAGAGTCTGTGCCATCTGCTCCATCTGTGTGATGCCCTGGCACTGCTTCTTCTCGATCAGCTCCATGCGGTCCAACTTCTCGCTGATGATACCCATATCCGCAGCGGACGACTCTGCCTGTGCTGCTGCAACTGCGGATGAACTGGATGGACCGGCATCGACCCGTGCTATCCTCTAGTACTGCACGGGTACTGGCTGCTGTTGGGGTCTCCCCTGTGTATACAACCGGGTCTGGGACATCACCATGTAATTCTCGGCCATCTCCTCGTAGATGGCCCAGACCTGGTCGTGGTCCTTGGCGAAATAGGACCCGCCGCAAGAAGCATTCACCAGGCCCTGGAGCTCTGGTGTCAACCCGCTGAAGAAGCTCTGAACAAGGTTCGGCTTCGAGATGTCGTGGTGCGGGCATCGGTCTGTGAGCTCACGGAACCTCTCCCATGCCTCGTGGAATTGCTCATTGGGGAGCATGGAGAAGTTGCTGATCAGGGCCCTCGCTGCATTCGTCCGCCCGAGTGGATAGTACTTGTTCAAGTACTCGGTGCGGAGCTGCTCCCAGGTGTAAACAAACTTCCCCAGATGCTTTAGTCAGGTGGCTGCTCTGTCTGCTAGAGAGAAGGGGAAGGCGATCATCCTGATCGTGTCCTGGTCCATCTGACGGTCGTGGACAGTGCTGCATATCATCAAGAACTCCTGGAGGTGGAGATGGGGCTCCTCTGTCGCGAGTCCGTGGAAGCGGGGGAGTAGCTGCAAAGTGTACGGGGGGAACTTGAAGTCCCCCACGATCGCTGGAAGTACTACCCAGTGGTGCGTCCCGCATCGGTCTCGGTGGTCCTCCGGCCGCGGCTGCGGCGGCTGCTGCGGCGGCTGCTGCATCCACATCATCTGGGATCCTCGGTCCCTCTCTCCTCTGCTCTCGCTCTGCTCTCATCTGCTCCATCTCTCTCCTCATGTCGATCATGAATGCTCCCTGATCCCTCAGCTGCTGTTGGACGGTCTCTAACGAGGCAATCAGGGTGGAGTTGATCGCTCCCTAATCCAATACGAAGTGCTCAGGCTGACGGGAGCGATCCTCAGAACTGCCGGCCATGACGTCTGCAAAATCAAATGAGCCCAACTCAGGTGCTATCAAATCTGCTAATCTCTCCTCGGGCTCATGTCGCTCAGGTCCGAAAGAAAGGGGGTCGAGGGGGAACAGGGCGGAGTCATAATCGGGCTCGGAGAGCTGGTCTTGGCTCTCACGGGCCAACCTAGATGATCGGGTAGTCATGCCCGAAAGCGGTGCAGCCAGAGGCTGCCTAAGAGAGCGTCTACCCATCATCTTGATCTGGCGAGTAATGCGGATGAGATCTGGAAAAACTATGATCAGAATGCAAACCTCCGGTTCACCAACGCAACGCGAGCTGAAGACCGTAAAAGCTCGGTCAAATTATCTTGTCAATTTTTATTAGGTGAACACACAAGATATCAGAGCGCTTACGTGACCTGTTAGGATACCCGATGCTACCCCAACCGACTGGACCACACGGAAGAGTCGGTAATCGGTCGGGAATATCACCGGAGGGCTCTACCTAGGGTGCGGGTCACTCTCTCGCGCATCCAAACCATACAATGAGGGGGTTGCTCTCCCCAAGACAAATTTTTAGGGTGAGTGTCTTTTAGGGTCAATAGTTTTATCCAGTCCCAATTTTATGATTTTTCTTTTTAATATTTCTCAAATAGAAAACAAACGCCTAACGAATTTTTCGGTTCTCATGATTATTAAGTCAAAAATAGGGGAAGAAGTCGAAAAAGCCGATGCGCGATGAAATCAATGATGCATGCTGAGTCAGAAATGCGTACCTTGCCTCCAGCACTCTACATGCAAGTGATCCGCGCAGAATTTAAAGACAGAAAAGTAAACTACCCTAAATGATGCAGCGGGAAAGACTGAGTCCTAGATCAGCAATTTCTACTTGCAGAACCGTCTAATCGGTCACCGACCTCCAAGCCAAAGGGTCCGGTCTTGGCCCACCCCTCCTCTGCCCGACAAATCGGGGGTAGGAGAAAGCGCTTTACAGGGTGGACTGCGGCACGTAGGCTACGAAGGAGATGAGTCGATTATTTTTATTAATTGATTATTAGTAGGTCCAATTAAGCGCACTATAGGAACAAGCAGATAATTAAGTGTGGGGACCCTACTAATTACGGCACAAGCAAGAGAAAATCCTAAAGCTAGGGGCTCGATGAAAAACCGCGTAAACACCGAAAAAGGCAGAAAAAAATGAAAAGAAAACAAAACCGCGTAAAAAACACGAAAAAGTCCTAAGGGTCCCCCGAGCACACCGGTGCTCGGCGAAACAGACCTGCTAAGAGTTCAAGTCCACAAGTGTCCAGTCTGAGTCCCTGTATTATTACAATAATAATCAAAAGTCTAATCTAAACCTCACCCACTCAACTCTCTCTCTCTCGCTCTCTCATGCGGCTCCGTAGAGAAGGAAGCCGCCTCCAAGTCCTGCGGTTGCGTCAGCTCCTCAAAAGTCGCCTCCGCGGTCCTCGGGCCCTCGCAAGAAAGAAGCCAAGTGGTCAGACCAAATAAAAATAATCAGATAATAAATGAAAAAAAATAAATGAGAGGAAAATGAGGGTATATATGCAAAAATGCAAAATAAAATAAACACTCAAAATAAAACAACAACCAATTAAAAGAAAAAGAAAATAAAAGAAAATAAAACAAAACTAAAATATAAACAAAAGCCGCGAAAAAGCCGCGAGCTCTGAAAGAGCCGCGAAAAGCCGCGAAAACAAAAACGAAAACTACTAAGCCGTGCTCCCCGGCAACGACGCCATTCTGATGAGACGTCCTTGAAGGCTAGGGTATAGGTGCTAAATTGGTCGTTGCGACCCAAGCGATCAAGTGTGCTCAATCAAGAAAAATCAGACCACTAATAATAGACAAAATCGATCAAAAACGCGAAAGCGGTCTCGCTATTGGATTAACCTGGTATAGCGACCAGGGTCGAACTCAAGGAGCACGGATTGGCCTTTCGGCCTACGAAGTAGTAAAAAGGAATAAAATAAAAGAACAAAATATTTTTAGTGGTTTTTAATTTATTTTATATTTTTTTGGATTTTTAATGTATAAAGAAAATAAGAAAAACAAGTAAACACACACTTCAACAAATTATTAAATACACTAAAAATCAATCAAAAATTCCAACAAAAATATTTTTATGTGTTTTATAATTTTTAGTGTTTTTGGTGAATTTTTGAGAATTTTCTGATGTTTATTTAATTTTCTAAAAATCAAAAGGTGACTAAAACAGCAGGTACTGTCCAGCCGAGCTAAAAGGCCTTAGATAAAATACCTAAAGCCCCCAAATTAGCTGGGGGTAATTTTCCTGTAAAGAGATTTAAACAAGGAAAATTTAGGCACCTATTTTATTATTTTTGGATTTTTGGTTTAATTATTAGAATTTTTATAAGTTTTTAGGTGTTTTTCAATTTTTAGTGGTTTTCAGTAATGGAAAATAGCCCAAATTGGCTAGAAAATCAAACACAACAAAATGGATAGTAAACAATTTTTTTTAATTTTTAGACACTATTTAATATTTTTTGTGATTTTTAAAGTTAGACAGTGAAGAAAATAGAGGTTTTTGAATTTTTAAAAATATCAAATGGAAACAAAAATGTCCTCAAAAATCCTCGAAAATTTTACACCATGGCAGGAGCCATGTGTCCAATTTTCGTTGGATTTGGAGGTAATTTGCTATTTTATTCAAAAATAAAGAGAGGGTACAGTGCACAGGGACCAAAGTGCAAATACCCAGGAGTCTGGGGGGTCTGGTGCAATTAACCCAGCAAAACACGCGCCACGCGCATGCCTGGGGCACTCAGGGACCCAAATGTAATGAAAATAAGTTCTAAGGACTTATTGGTAACAGGTACCAAAAGTCCAGGGCCCTATTCGCAAAATACCCAAAATATCACGCACATGTTGAAATAAACCACGCACAGGGGTATAAGTGCAAATAAGTAAAAACTTTCATTCAACTGTTAACAACCAGAACTACAGGGGTATGTATTGCAAATAAACCAGAGAAACACGTGACGAAGCACGTGTCATACAACGTACAGGGGCATAAATGCAAGGAAAGTAAAGTGCAGGGTCCACAGTGTAAATTTCACAAAAAGTAAACAACTATGCTACGTATTTACAGGACTAAAGACTAATTGCATAAAGGAGAGGGGCCTAAGTGTAAATACCCCTTATTAAACGTCGAAGGCCGGATGTGCGCCACGTAGCGGATCCAACGGGTGAGAACGGTGGCGCTGCAACCCTGAGAACGTTCGACCTGATCGAACGGGCGAGGGCGCTCCACGTGGAGATCGGACGGTCCTGGTGCTCTGGAGCTTATACCCTCGAGTATCCAACGGTTGTGATCGATCCTCCAAGAATCTGACGGTGGCTGCAGCTCCACGAACAGACGATCGCGATGTAATCTGGAGGAGGAGGGCTGATCGAACGGTGTCTGGAGGTCGTGGAAGAACTGATGGCCGGCGACCTTCGCCGGCCTGCTGTGCGCGCTCCCGGCCTCCGCGCGGTCCTCTGAAGATCGGAGAAGAAGCTCTGTGGGCTCCCGCGTCGACTAGTAGCCTCCGATGGCTCGACGGAGCTCCGAGGAGCCCAGGCGAGGTCGGCGGAGACCAAGCTGCTGGTCCAAACGGTCCAAGTCCTCAGATGGACTCGGATGACCCTGCAAAACACTCCAGCAGACTCGCGGGTCGAGGGCAAAGTGCCTCGACCCAATTAGGCGGGGTGACGGTGAGCTGTGGGTCGAAATGGCGAGCTCCGGCGAAGGGGGTAGACGGAGGAGCTCGGCTCCCAGCTCCTGTGCGAGCTGGGTTGGATGGAGGGTTGAAGAAGGTGCGTCGGAAGGAGGCGAAGGTGTCTGTGGGGTCCGATGATCGAATCTATCTACTGGATGGTCGGAATCGATGGAATGCGGCGGAGCGGCGATTTGGGCGTAATCGAAAATTAAAGGAAAAGGCGGAGCGAAATGGATACCTGGGTGGACGAAGAGACTGGGGAGGAGCTGGGGAAGCTCCTGGTCATTGCCTCGAGGAGCGTCTCCCTCCGAGGCTTGGTACTCCTGGTGGTGGCGGAGCAGCGGCGGCGTAGCTCGCCGGATCGATGGTCTCTCCTCCTCTCCTCGCTTCGACAGCACCGGACGCGAGCTGTCACTCTCGCGTACTCTCTGGAGCTCACAGGTGAAGGATTCGAATGGCCAAAGATAGGGAAATAGGGTGGCGGAGCTCGGCTTTATACGTGGGGGTGATCCGGAAAGAATCGCGCGGGTAGGGAAATCAGGAGCGCGGATCTCGATGCGGTGGCTCCGGCAAGGGTCTCGGGTGTATCGCGAAGAAGTCGGACCTGGGGTTTGGTGAAATGGGTGTCGGATCAAGCGGGTAGAAAAGGGAGAAATCGGGTCCGTCACCCAGATCCGCGGGGAAGAGGATCCGCGGGGGAAGTTGACTGGGGTCAACAAACCCCCGTGGACCAATCAGGAGCCGCCAAGCACAAAATTCTTATTTATTTATTTTAGGCTAGAAAATGATCGAATTAATAAAAACTTAAAACATGAAATATTTTTATTTTATTTTTTTTCTATTTTTTTGTGATTTTTAATTAATTTTTAGAAATAAAAATAAGGTATATACATAGTATGTGATATATAGGTATATGTACACTATAGAGAGTTTTTAATTTTTATTTTTTAATTATTATTTTTGTACACTTTTATTCCTATTTTATATTTTATTTATTTTCATTATAAAATAAGGAATAAAAAGGTATTTTTATTTTATTTTTATTATTTATATACATAGGTAAAATAAATACATATATACATTTATTTACATGGTATATGTACAATATATTTTTGTGTTTTTAATTTTGCTATTTTTATTTGGTTTTTGTTTTTATTGTTTTTCTTTTATTTATTTACACTATATAACATAAAATACTTACAAAAATTTTGGGAATTAATTTTATTTATTTATAACGCTAAATAAATATAAAGGTGGTTCTATGTATGATGTGATCATGTACAAGTTGTGTTTTTGTTTTCTTTTTAATTTTTAAATTTTTGTTTTGATTTTGTATATATATATATACAAATATTTACAAGCCTATTTAAGTCTATTTTTGTGAGGAAAATATTTTATTTTATTTACATAGGTATTTACACACATGAGCCCCTGTCTCTCTCTACTTTGGCTTTTATGCGGTCAGGCCCATGCTGAGCCCTCCCTTGGGTTAGGTTGCTCAATATTTATTCTAAATATTTCCCTCTTTTTCTTTTTTAGTCTTTATTCTTTTATTTTTGCACAAAAACATGCTAATTATAGGTTTTTACACAATGCATGCTTTTGGTAATTATTTGTATTTACACATATCTACATGTATTTGCAAAGGTTTTTGTAGCTAAAATATAAGAATAAAGAGTGATGAATGAGTATTCATCAATGCAGCTAACCTGGCTACTACCTATCTCATCTGGTCTTCAGGGTGTTCTTCTTCCTCTTCTTTCTTCTTTTGAGGCATTTTAGTTGAATCTTCTTTATGGCCTGAATCAGCAATGTGGTCTTGATTATAAGAGGATTGAGGCATGAAGATATTTTCATTGAGGCGAAGGTCTTCCTCAGTGAGGTGGGAAGAGAGAAAGGGAATGTTTTGAGGGTAACCATCCCGAGAGTGAGTGATCCTAGGCTCAAGAGGGTCATGAGTCCAGGTTGGCCCAAGTTGCGCTTGGACCTTTGAAGATGTACTTCTTGAAGGGTTCAACAAGAGATTTGCAAAGTCCGAATAAATATCCCCCCAATTAGTCATCTTCGATGTCAAAAGAACATATTACAACATGATATTCAATAAAGCGCTGGTTCTACGGTGCACATGAATGTGCGGAGTAAACTCACACAATACAAACTCAATTCAAACCCTAAATTTCACCAACTCAACATGTGATGGTCGTAAAGGTTTGGCCGAATTATCTTATCAATTTTAATTGGTGATAAATGCAATCTTGGAAAGATTAACAAACTGTTAGGTGTCTGTATTTTCCTACAGACTGTCCCAGTTCTTACAACTAGTTGGACCTACTTTCAGCCAGTATAGGAGTAAGTGCGGACCGTATAAATACGGTTACATGTTCCTTGAGGACTAAGGCATCCTCTAAACCTCCCACTCTGCTAAGGAAATCCGGACCATTTACCGGCTACCTGTAGATCCTCACTGAAAAGTAGTGAATCTCTTAAAAATAAAGAAGCAGTGGTATGTAAGAAATTCTGGTTTGGCTCTATCCTAGTGTAGTCTCTCTCTCACTTGCAAGTAAATCAAACAATGAGGGCTTTATGCACCCGTGAATAGGGTTCTTTTTATTCCAATTTTTAAATCGACCTGCTCAATTCAGTCCCAATTATAGAGTTAGGTTATCACTTGAAAACTAATCTGAACACACAAATATGTCTACCATCCAGTCCCAATTTCCTTTTTGACCTTAAGTTATAAAACAAGAGGGGAATCGGAAATCAGAATGCAAACGTGAAACGATGATGCATGCTCAGAAGAAGGTATACTTAAGTGAATCCCAGCACTCTCCATGTGTTATGCAAAACTGAATTTTTAAAGTTACACTAAATACATGCAGATCGAGAAAATCGCACCTAAACAGTATACTATTAGCGGGGAAAAATCGATTCAATTTGATTTAAGTAGTACGTGTCTATGTGTGTCTCATTATGAATCTTATCAGGTAAGTGAATCTTCTAAGATATGTGTGGCCTAAATTACGAAGGGCACAAACAAATTTGATACTACACTACCGTGTGCCTAACCTTAATTTCGCCACTCAAGTCGAGCCCCACTCTCACCGGAGAGTGAAACAGGTCTCGACACACCACAAATAAAGTCCTAGTTTTTTTTACACGCACGAGCTCTCAAATAAGAGCGGTTGTAAATAACCAAATTACCTAAATAGTTACAAAAATTTACAAAAATTGCTCTCAAAAATAATTTTTTTCTTGCTCTTCAACAGTCGGCACGCTTCACATCCGTCGACCTCCGATGCACTCCAAGTTCACCGGGCCCTCATAAGGAAAAAAATTAAATTAGAGAGATTAAAAACAAAATAAATTGAAAAATGAGCAGAAAAGTAATTGAGAGAAAAAATGGAATAAATACAAGGTGGCTCGAGGGTCAGACTACCCGAGTGAATGAAAATCTAAATCTAATTTTCCAAATAAATCTTGAAGTTGTTTGCCTCCCCGGCAACGGCGCCATCTAATGAATCCGTTGCGAACGTGATCTAATTTACCTTCGTTGTAATAGGGGTACTTAGAGAATCATTCAGAACCGAGAGAAGATCTCTGTGAAGAGTGTCTCAGCTTTAGTTTATATCCCGGGCAAGTCCGGGGTCGAACACAGGGAGGCAAAGGAACACCTTCGGGTAAATTCGAAAACTTAGGTCTAGATTTCCAATGCATATTTTTTTATATTTTTTATGCAAAATGAATACGAAATGCAATATGCAGATGAATTAAGACAATAAGAAAACACACAACTAGGCTAAATTAATTTTAATATGAAATTAATCAAAATTAGCCCAATTATATTTTTCCTAGAACCTAAATTTAGTGATGAATACAAAACACATTTTTTGGAATTTTAAGAATTAAAATGCAATAACTAAAAATGCACACTTTTATGGATTTTTAGCAATTTTTCACACAAACAGAATGCAAAAATTATGAAAATTTTACTAGAATTAAAACATGATGCAAGGATGCTAAGTAATTTTTTTGGATTTTTCTGACACAACATGAATTTTTATGTACTTCTTAATGAAAACAGAGTGATAATGACTAACTAATTCTTAATAAATCCACAATAACAATTTATTCAGAGTGCAAATTATCTCAAAATGATATTTATACATGGAATCCAGGAGATTTGAAATTTCGTAAAAAAGATGCATGATGATTTAATTAAAAATCATTTACGAAAATGACTCTATAAATTATTTGAGGCAAAGGACAACTCCAATTGAAGTGAAATTTAAGCAGTAACTCAATCACATTTCAAGGCATCAAATATGATTTTTGTGGAATTTTTGAAGCAACCGTGAGTCAGATAAATTTAAAAGCTTAGATTGGGTAAAATATGTAGAATTTCAGTTAAACATTTTTGATTAATTACCCACAGCACACAAAAATCAAAATAAATGGTCAAGTGGTAGAAAATTAGTTGTTCGACATAATGTTATTTTTCATTAAACAAAACGATGTGAATTTATGTCCAAATTAATACACAAACAGATAGTTATCAATGCAAAATAGAATTAAAACTGATAATGGAGAACATACACAGGGACTAAATTGTAATTACAAAAACATAACAAAAAATATATATACAATTTTTAAATATAATAAAAAATAGCAAAGGAAAGGACCTTCTTCTAGGTGCGATAGCGGGCGCATCAAGGGGCATGGCCTTGGCGGCAAGGGAGGAAATCGGTCGCCACTAATGACGGGCGGAGGGGCGGCAGGCTGGCCAACACATGAGACTACGACGTGGAGGTGGCGTTGGAGGAAGGGGCGCGACAGACGGAGGAGAGCCGTGGGGGCAGCATTTGTGTCAATGGAGGGAGTGCACACGCGTAGGATGGGCGCTTTCTGAGCACGTGACAGCGGTGGAGAGGAGCTGCACCTACGGCGTGGAGGTGGCGGCATCCGGGACGGCTGCGGCTGGCGGGTAGCGAGGCCACGCGCACGGCTGGTGCTTGAAGGAGGGATGCCACAGGCGGTCGGCGCTGGCCACAAAGGAACTGTGTGAGGCGGTTAGCTAGGGCGTGGATTGACGGAGATGGCGCATGCTTCTGGTGGGGCACCACAGTGGCGATGGCCGGCGCAACTACAAGTGCAGGGGGTGGCCGGCGGTGGAGGAGGGGTCAACCACCTGCCGTATGTTTTTTTAATTTTTTTGTTGTTGTGAATTTTTTAATTTTTGTTTTTAAATTTTTTATTTTTTAAGTTTTTTTACACAGGGAATGAACAAGAAGTGCAACTAAGAGGATATGGTGGTGGAGGTAAAGATGATGAAACATAACAAATGGAGCTATGTGGGTGGTAATGTGGCATGATAAAAAATGCAAAAATATAAACGATGCCAAATGATAAAAAGAGAACTTACCTACGATGAACGTGGGCGCCTATGATGTGCTCACGATAAGCACGAATCTTTGCTCAAATTGCCGGCGAGCGATGAGCTCGAGCAGCGCACGGATGCGGCTGTGATGTTAGCCAAGAAGCCAATAGATCTCATCGGAGAGGGTTGTCATTGCTTGATCGCAGTTGCGTCGCTGTCACTGATTCAACTCTGGGAACTAGGCTATCCTCACATAATGATGGAACAAGTGCAAAATGAGGAGGATGGGATGTATAAAAAGAGATGGAAAAAATGGAGGTTATAATGGAGGTGGAGTGAAATGGAGGTTAATAAGATGGTGGAGTTGAATTAAAAGTTGGAAAAAATGGTGGAATAATGGAGTTGAATGGGTGGTTATTGTAGAGAATAGAAATTAAATAATATAAATAATAAAATGAAGTATGATACTAAAATACAATAAAATATAGAGAAGAAAAAAATAGTGGAGAATTTACAAAAGAAGACAAACAACATGTACATTATTTTGCTTTTCTAATTTATATATTTTTTATATTTTTAATAAGAGATATTTACAACAGAAAATACAATATTATCATAGAAATAAAATACAACACAACAATGATTTTTTAGATTTTTTAGTAGTTTAAAAAATAAATAAATAAAGAAGGAATGAATATTTACATTATATGCAATGTACACCTAGGTCTCAAAACTCATATTTTACAAAGAGCTCCGATTTTAGTGAAATCACTTCCGTTGGATAGGTAATTTTCTAACTTAAACTTTAAAAGTGAGGTTTGGTGAATTTGGAGATCATACGGAGCGGGAATTTGGTCGGGAAGTTGGACTTTACGATTTTTTATCTTTGGGGTCTAGGGGTATTTATTTGAGGTGAAATTTATTTTGTATTTTTATATTTTTTATATACATTTTTATGAATAAGTTAGAGAAATAATTAGCCAAAAAGGAGTTGAAATGAATTTATTAAAAATACATGAAGTTTTGGTCTATTTATAGGTGAAAAACTCCTTTAATTTGTGGATTTTTATTGTTAATTTAATTTGCACAATATAATATATAATAGTTAGTGTATTTTATTTACAGGAGATATTTTGTTAATTTATTGATTTTATGGACATTTATTTGGGATTTTACTCAGGGATTTTGCTAAGATCAAGATATTGAGAAAATGAATTATGGATTCATCATGCACGTCCCGCATATTTGTTCTCAATTGACTTGATGTTGGTGCATTCCTGTATTAGGTTGATTTGATCAAAGTGGTTAGAGGAGATCGGCCAACTCAGGATGAGCCCATGCATATGTCTCAAGATGATATAAGAAGTTATGTATTTGATGTTCCATGGTGAGAGCAGTGGGAAATGGAACAATGGAGAGAGTCTCTGAACCAATTATCAGTTCAACACACGTTATCTCAGATGTAGCAGCGGGTAGGGATCTTCTACTGCTTGGTGGTTACAGTTGTTGACAGCTTCGTGGGTCGCCTCAAAATATCACGTTTCCTTAAAAACTGGGTGAGATTGAAGTGCTCCCAATGTTGTAAAATTGATTTCTTGAGTCACGCACTCAATAATTGCCTTAGTTAATACCAAGAATGACTTTCTGAGAATGATTGGAGATTGAGTGAATTCTCCTTGATGCTAAATATCAATGATTGTGAAGTCCACCTTGAGCGGAGCACCTTGGAATGTAACGATGACTGAAATGGTTCCTCTCGGTCGCTTTATCGATCGATCAGTGATAGATTTGGAATTGCCTAGGTTAAATATATGTCGTGTATTGGATTATCGTTCGCTTAAAAATAATGTCGTTTCATTGTAGACAGGCAATCGGCATCGGTCAAGAAATAACCACAATAAATTTTAGTCAATTTTTAATCATATGGTTTTATGTTTATTTTACTTGGGCAAGTCCCAAGGTCGAACATAAGGAGGCAAAGGAACAACCTAGAGTTTTGTCTATCAAAGTTCATACGCGGTTTTCGAGGCAGTTTTTTTTATTTTTTATGCAATTAGAGATGAAAAATACAAATTTGACCTATTTTAGGGACTAAAATGTAAATATCGATCAAACAATGTCCGAAAAATTAAATTTGGCCAAGATGGTAATTATGATTAAATGAATGCACTGTAATTTTTTTGGAATTTTTGGATGCAAGATGAATTTTTTTATGAATTTTTTAAATGCAAATAAAGTGAATTTCAATATTTAATTATAATAAATATTAAACCTACTTATTTTCAAGGGATAAAATTATCTAAGATCTATCACTAGGTGATGGATCTCAGAAAATTTCTAAACCTCGAAAATATGAGATTTAATCCCTATTACAAATAAAACATTAAAATATGCAAAATAATTTTTACAAGGCAAACTATGCATGCAAATGCAACTCTTTCTGGGCACAATGTTAAACACAATTAATTCTACAATTCGTGATTTTTCGGTAATCTTTAGAGAAACGGTTAATCAATTATAAATTTCAAAGCACAAGATGGGCAAAATATGCTATTCTCAACAAAATAATTAATTATTAAGTAATTATTGATCACAGAAATGTGAGACATATGCCATACTGTAGAGAATTGATTGACGAACAAAATGCCAATTTTTGATGAATAGAAATATGCAATGTAGCTATCCAAAACAAAGGGAAATATAGGGGTATAAATGCAATTATAATAAAAAATGGAAATATGCAGAAGAGGGCCTATTTTGTAATTACCAAAACTCTTGCGGGGGTATGCTACAAAATTCCCTGGGGGTCACGTGCCGAGCACGTGAACTAGTCGGTGGGGGCTGACGCGTAATTAGGAGAAACTCCAGGGGCTTCATTGCAAATCTCCTACGGATCACGTGACCCTCACGTGCGAGTATCAGGTTCGGATGGAGGCTTGGTTCGGAGGCATCCACGTAGGGATACTGTCATGCCTCGTCGATACCCGAAGTGCCAGGCTTGGATCCGATGCTTGTCGATTAATCTAAACCGTCGATGAAGATAGATCTGATGCCTAGGATTTGGCGTTGTCTGGATGGTCAGATCTTGGTATCGTCTTGATCGGACGACTGTGATTGGACAACACACGATCGGCGGGCATCGTGGCAGTGGTGGTGATGACCAGTCGGCGGAGAAGGCCGGGGCTTGGTCGAAGCTGGCGTGGTGGATGACGTGTTAGCTGCCGACTGGAGAAGATGGGTCCTGAGCATCGGAGGAGTTTGGTTGTCAGAGAAGGAGACGGTCATCGAAGATGGAAACACGGCAGAGCAGACGAAGTCAATGAAGCTCACGATGTTGATGAAGATGTGGTTGTTGGCGACGACGGTCGTAGAAGATGCGGCAGAGGGCTTGAAGCGTAGTTGATGGCATTGAGGCGATTGAAGTCGGAGGTAGGCTCGACAGCCAGGAGCCGGAGCAAAGCATGTCGATGGGGAGTTGTGCTGCGATGAGCTTCTTGAAGCTCGGACCTCGCCGCGTGGAGAGGCTCACCAGGCTATCACCCCGGCGATTGCGTTGAAGAGCAGAAAGGCGGATGGTCTGGAACGAGGGGGGTGTGGCGTGTTAAATAGACGAGGGACTTGGCCGGAGAGGGAAGGTCGAAATCCTAGGGATTAAATGGATCTTTGATTGGCGATCAAGGGAGATTCGAGAAGGTGGAGTTGACGAGATTCGTGGGATCGGATTTGATGGGGAGAGGCGATCGGAGATCGGCGGGATTCAGAGGAGATGAAAAGGGAAAGCGGCAAAGATTCTGTGGTTTGGGGCGGCGGCCGTCCAAAGGGGGAAGGCGGCTAGAGATGATGAGCCCTGGTCGTCCGATCGGCCGAGATCAGGCGGCCAAAAGGGCGACATGTGGCGGTTGGAGAGCGAAGGGGGTCGCGCGTACTCGGCACGTGTGCAGGAGGCACAGGCCTCGCACGTGCGGCTTTTTAAATTTTTTTTAATTAATTTTTATAAAAATGAATAAAAAACTCAAAAAATGGCTGACATGTGGCGGCTCCAGGAGCTGCCACGTGTTAGTACCACAAAATTTGCAAAATAAATACAAAGAAAATAGAAAAGAAATAGTAAACGACCTCTGATCGAAAAATTTTTTTCACGAAAATTGCTCGTCTCAATGAGATCTACAACTGTTATTAAGACATCAAAACCAAAATCGATTATTTGCACAAAGTGATATTTTTGGGGTATCACATGTACATAGAATACCATGATTTTTGGGTTTTATAATTTTTTGTCATTTTTAAAGTAGAAAAAATCCTATTAAAATATGATAAAATCAAAGATATATATTTACACATTAATATAATATATTGGATTTTTATTGATTAGGAAAAAGAAGAAATAAAATAAAATATGAAAAAGACACTTTTGTACAGACAGTTAGTGAAGACTCGGACTCAGTCAGTTTCTTTGATTTCAAGCTCAGTTTGGATTTGGTTTTTTACGTATTTTAAAAAAACTTTCATCAAAGAAGACAACTAAAAAAGAAATAAAATAAAATAGGTTAATTATGTACAAAAAATAATAGGTCAAAAACCGCTAAAATACAAAATGTACAAAAGATGCCTGAAACCCACCTTTCACATATGAGCTCTGATTCACTTGAACTTGGTCTTGTTTTGAAGGTAATTGAATGTACATTAGTTCAAAAGTGAGTAGGAATAAAATGGACATTAGATGAGGAAGATATGAGGGTTTTAGTCCGGAAATCCTAGAACTAGGGTTTGGGTTTTTGGTCCACTTATTTGGGTTAGTGATTTTTTTGTATTTTTTATTTATTCTTGTTAGTGATATGTACATAGTAGAAGTGGATTTGGGTCATTCAGAGTTAGCATGAATTAGTTAAAAATCAGGGAAGTTAGGCTATTTGCATGTCAATTTTAGCTGGGATTTTTGGCTTCTTATTTTGTGCAGAAATGAGTGGTAAATGCAATTCTTATTAAAACATGCATGGATGCTAATTATGCTAAATAAATGAAGAAATGCGAATAATTTTTTAGGGATTTGAGCTTAATTAATGAGATTTAGAGTGATGAATCTGAGATTCATCATCCCCCTGTACTTAAACCATGCTCATCCCTGAGCATCAAAAGAAATGCCATGAGGTGAAATGAGATGGGGTTCCATACCAAGACCATGAGATGAAGGTGAAAATGAAACTAAACTCGACCTTTGGATTATTAGTTTGGTGGAACTTCCGTGAGACTTAGAATTTTAAAATCAACAGCCTTCAAGTTCTGCACATCATTGTCACAATTTCAGCTCAGAAGTCATCTTAGATCGATCCTCTTCCCAAAGCATACCCTATGAACATTGAACAATCGACTCATGTGTGTGAAAGGTTTTAGCTCTTCCCATCTAGAATGCCGGACTTCCATGCAAATCTCCTCTCCAGTAACTCGTCCTCGGGGAGTCAGGTATTTCCTTCTAAGGTCTGTCACGTTGTGTTCACAATCGAAATGGGGGAGAAGTTAGAAGAAGGAGAAAAGAATTGGAGGGTGGCCATTGTAGTCACCTCTCCTTGTGAAGCTGGCCAGTGTAGCCGAGTCTTCACCAATATCTGCAGGTTTTCTTGAAGCTTGGACCTTTTTGGTCAGATATTTATTTGGTAGTAGCTTCTTTGTATTTGGATTTTTGTTGGTTCTGCTTGGATCTTATTGTGCCCCTATGGATATAGAATCTTTTTGTTTCCATACATATTTTGAGGTCTAAGAAAAAATTGTGCCCGGCCGTCCATCCCTTTTCCGAAGCTTTATTTCAACCCATACTCCGGTCTTTAGATTTCTACACTACCAGAAAAGAAACTCACACAGTCTTCCAACATCCCGTCTGAGTTGAGCCAAGTGCATAGTGCAAGAGTGCAAATTAATTCCCTATTCCAGAATTGTACCCAGAATGAAGAGACCAGGTTTGACACCAAGATTCAAATGATGCCCATTGTCATGTGAAACTCAAAGAATTAAGTCAAAGACCTGAAGCTTCTAAAATCCTATTTCTCGGTGAAGTTCCTCTGAAAATTAGGTGGATTAAGATCAAGTCCAGATCGCTCTCGGTTTCTTCTCATAACTCAGTTCAGAACCTAAAGACTTTTCACAGATGCAAATGAATGTGATGCTAGATGAAGTACATGTGTGTGAACTGCAGACACTTTTTTTGTGATTTTTTGAGATTTTGAATTTTTTATGCAATGGATTTTTTTAGGTTTTTTATGCAAAAATGAATAAGAAGCCATTTTTTCAAAAATTTTGGGTTGGACACATTCAGTGTTAGTAGTAAAACTCTCTTTTTTTGTTCTGTTTTTTCAAGTTAGTTATCCAACCCGTAATTACATATAGACTTACGCGAAAGTACGAGATATGGGTAAAATATATACACAGTATATATACAGACCCCCCCTATACTTAGCGAGTGATGTGTCCTCAAAGCACAAGAAGCGTAAAGAAGACATAGCTCGGGCTAAGCGTAAGAGAGTGAAAAAGAAAAAGAAAACGACAGATTGGTTCGCCCCTTATACTTAGATTATAAACACTCTAAGTATAGAAGAGGAGAGAGAAAATGATTTGGTCGGGATATGTGAATGAGGAGAGTATATACAGATGAGTATCGGTTCCCCCTATACTTAGGCTCTGGTCAGCCTAAGTATAGAAGAAGGGTAGAAATGGAATGATTGGAAGATGGGGAGAGTGGTATGTACAAATAGCATTGGTCCCCCTATACTTAGGCCTTGGCCTAAGTAGAGGAAGAAGATGTACAAGGAGACTGATGTGGTCAGGAGGGAGGGTGGTTAGCCGATGATTAAGGCAGTTTTCAGGCGATCTTTTTGTAAGCCTGTAATGGGAGATCGTAATGATGAGAAGGAGATGAAGCATATGATTCCCAGCTACTATCAGTGTTATCCTCAGAAAAATCATGATGGATAGTAGATGAAGCATATGAGTCAGATAAAAGGTAACCGTCATCAAAGTTATCCTCAGAGGAATAGTATTTGTAAGTGGACACACTCCAGATATTCTTGTCTTTTTGTTTCTTCAGTTGTTTTCTCAGAATTCGTTCCTTTTTGAGATCAAGTGTTTTGTCCTTGGATGAATACTCTGAAGCACCAGTCTCAGTCAGCTCATAAGAAATTATTCCAGTGTATTTGATGAGAGTAGGAGCATTAGCTTTTGATGAATAATAGTGAGGAACGGGAGTCGTCCAATGGGAGTCGAATTTTGGATCCTTGCGAAGATATGGTTTTAGAACTGTCGAGCAGACCTCACTCATGTAGATTACCTTTTCCGGACCTGATGAGGGATCATCAGCTGATTCCTCTTCCAGAAGGTCAAAGGTGACTTTCTTTTTTGATGAAGAAGTAGTCTTTTTGTTTCATGAAGGTGTTGGTCCACTTGAATCTCCAGATGAATAACCAATAGAATTCTTCTCCTTGGTTGGTGTTCTTCCTACGTGTTTGTTCTTAGTCTTCTTAATGCCGGTGCGCTCTTTATTTGGGAAGTTTTGGTCAAGGTATTCAGAGTAGGTTGCCTCTGGGTGCGACCATGCATATGTCTCAGGATCATATAAGAAACATTCTTCTATTTCGAGATCCGCAGGAATTAAAATACTGGGGAGAGTCTCTGCATGTTCGTTCTCAATTAATTTGATGTTGGAGCATTCATGTGTCGAGCTAATGTGATCAAGGTAGTCAGAATAGGTTGACCTAGGGTGCGACCATGCATAATTCTTCGGATCATATGATTCATATATTTGATTTTCCATGGTGAGAGCAGCTGGGAATGGAGCAGAAGGGAGAGTCTCTAAACCAATAGTCTCATCAACAAACGCTATCTCAGATGTAGCAATGGGGTAGGGCTCTTCCACCGCTTGATGGTTACGGCTGTCAAGGACCTCGTGAGTTGCCTCAGAAAATCATGGTTTCTCAAAGACTTGGTGATATCGAAGTGCTTCCAATGCTGTAAAATTGATTTCCCGAGTCTCACACCCAATAATTGCCTTAGTCAATGCTAAGAATGGCTTTCCGAGAATAATTGGAGACTGGGTGAATTCTCCTTGATGCTCAATATCAATGATCGTGAAGTCTATTTTGAGCGAAGCACCTTGGAATGTAATGATGACAATTCCTCTCGGCTGCCTTATCGATCGGTCAGCCAATTGAACAATCTCTCGTACCTTCTTGATAGGTCTGAGTTTGAGCTCGTGAAATACAGAGGTCGGGAGGATATTGATTGGTGAATCGTCATCAATTCAAGAATGGGTAAAGATCGTGTCTTTGATTCCATAGTCATATATGGGCAACCGCTTCACTATGCGGCTCTTGGTTTTTCTCCTCAACACCAAGGAGGAGGCCATTGACAAGATATGTCTTTCAATCTTTGTTCTTGTCCTTCCTGACTTTTTCATCATTAACTTGTCCATTACAAATCCTTTAAGGTTAGGGAAGTGTTCAATGGCCTATATGAAAGGAAGTTCAAAAATAAATCTTTTCTCCAGTGCTCCCCGTAAAGTAGGATCTAAATTCTTTAGTTCTTCTTTAGTCACATTTTTTATGAATTTTTCTGGATTTTAGATTTTTTAGGTGTTTTTGAATATTTCAATTTTTTTTGGTATTTTCTGTATGGTGTGGTGATGTGGTGTGTTCCATAGATGAGAAGGGGCTTTGATGTTCTGAGTAAGAGTCAGACACATGGTCATTTCTAGGGGAGTAATATGCATAAGTGTCACTGTCAGAATCGTCCCTAGGATCCTGAATATCCTCAAAATTATCAACATAAGATCCAATCTTTTCCTCATCTATTTTTAAGTCCGAGCTACTAGATAGTGAAATGAATCGGTCGGCAAACTTTTGAAATCTATCCTCCATTAAATCGAATCTCTTATTTATCCTCGAAATATCATCCTCAAAATTCTGTTCATGATCAATCATGGGTGCAGTTGGTGTGTATTTTTGCATGTGAGATTCGATAATTTCATCTTCCATTTTCGTGTATGTGTTGAGAGGAGATTTTATTGGAATATCCCAAATATGATCATTATTTTCTGAAATTTCTCCTAAAAAATTATGGAAGGAGGCTGCTCAATGGAAGAATTTTGCGGGAATTTGTAGATCTCATACTCAGCATGCCGTGACTCAGGCATGTAATGCTGATTTGAGTAGAGTCTACTTCTGTGGTCATGATTGATCGTATCCTCAAATAATAGAGCCATACAGGGTTCATATGTGTTGATATCATCCATTTGGTCCTCTGTATGTATAGGTTGATCAAAGGAGTGGTACTCGAGTTGGTCAATCAGGATTTGATCGTCACAGTCAATCCAATGCTGATGATCATTAAGTGTGGGCCTCTCCATTTGGTATGATCTGGTTTGGTCTCTCGACCAATCATGACTCTCAAAAGTGATTTGATCTTAGAATGGTTCGTTGGTTTCAGTGAGAAACCTAGAATAAGACGGTTCAGTCCAAGATGGTAAGTGGTCATGTGTGGTCGGATGATTTGAGTAGAATGACTTGGAATTCAATGAGGGGATCAGATTCATTCGAGAGTGAAAATTTCCCTCAGATGTTGGAGGATTATTGTAAGAAGATGATTTGGTTGATTTGGACCTGACCGAGATAAATTCATTTTCATAATATAGGTCAGATGGGTATTCGGGCCATTGTCCAGTTTCTGTCGAAGGAAGTTGATGATGAATCATCATGGTTGATCTTGGTGCAAGTGCACAGGATATTCAAAAGAAATTTCTATCAAGGAGATTGATGACATAATTGTGCAGCTTTTGATCTTCGAAATTGATTTATGCATGCAAATCAAACACAAATCAAACCCCAAGTTCACCAACTCACACAATGAAGCTGCAAGAGTTCGGCTTTTATCTTTTCAATTTTAATTGGTGATAAGACAATCTTGGAAAATAATTTATCAAGCTGTTAGGTGTTGAAAGTTTCGTAATGACTGGCCCGGATTCTTACGACTAATTGCACCTACTTTCAGCCAGTTTGAATGTAAGTACGGACCGTAAAACGGCTACCCATGTTACTTGAGGACGGAGCCTTACTCAGTGTCCCCTAAACCACCCACTCTGCTAAGGAAATCCAGACCGTTTACCGGCTACCTGTAAATCCTCACTGAGAAGTAGCTAATCGTTCTCTAGCCTTAAGTGTCATCTCTCGCTCACTCTGAAAAATAAAAGAATCTAAGGTCGGGGTTGCTCTCCCGCAAAAATTCTTGATTTTATGAGTTATTTAAAGTCAGCTATATTTAGCAGTCCCAATTTTAATTAGGCAATCACTGAAGATTTAAATGAGCACAAATACATGTCTACCATCTAGTCCCAATTTCCTTTAAAATTATGTGACAAAACAAGAGGGAGAAATTCAGGAAAAGTTGATGCACGCGAAAAACTATGATGTATTTTCAGTTAGAAGACTTACCGTGAATCCTCGCAATCTCTATGTGGGATGCAATTCAAGAATTGAAAAATCATTCTAGATGAATGCAAGCCGATGAAAAACCGCACCTAGCAGAAAGTTCTATTAGCGGGGAAGAATTGAGTTGAATTTGGCTAAATTGAATGATCTATTGTGCATCTCAATTAATGTGAAGTGTGGCCCTAGGTCCTACGAGCACAATCAAAAATTTAAATGCTCTAAGAGCTGTATGTGAAGGTCTATCCTATGTGCCACTCAAGTCGGGCCCCACCCTCACCGGAGAGTGAAACAGGCCACGACATACCATAGAAGAAAGTTAAAGGTCTTTTACACATGTGAGAGTCCAAACGGGCACCGCTAGAAATGAGCAATTAATTACAGAAATATAAAAATTGCAAAAAAAATCCTAGACTCTACGCTCTCTAACGACTCGACTCGATCTTAATTAATTACGGCTTTTCAGAAGTCGGTGAAGATGCATCGGCTCTTGAAAAACCGCTCTACGTACGTCGAGTACCTCGCAAGAAAAATAAGAGAGAGAATGTAAGAAAGTGACTTAAAAATAAATCAAAAAATAAAATGAGAAAAATAAATGCTAAAAATAAAATAAAATAAATGCAGGAAAAAAATGGAATTTACAGTGAAAAATTCAGGGGTCAGACTACCTGAATGCAGAAAACCGAGCAAAAAATTTTAGACAAAAAACTAAGTTGTTTGCCTCCCCGGCAACGACGCTATCTGATGGATTCGGAATTGCCTATGTTAAATATATGTCATGGATTGGATTATCGTTCGCTTAAAAATAATGTTGTTTCTTTGTAGGCGGGCAATCGGAATCGGTCAATAAGTAACCACAATAAATTTTATTCAATTTTTATTCATGTGGTTTTATATTTATTTTACTAGGGCAAGTCCCAAGGTCGAACACAGGGAGGTAAAGGAACAACCTAGAGTTTTGGCTATCAAAGTTCAGGCACGATTTTCGAGGTGATTTTTTATTTTTTATGCAATTAGAGATGCAAAATGCAAATTTGGCCTATTTTAGGGACTAAAATGTAAATATCGATCAAACGATGTTCGAAACATATGAAATTTAACCAAGATGATAATTATGATTAAATGAATGCACTATAATTTTTTTGGAATTTTTGGATGCAAGATGAATTTTTTTTTGAATTTTTAAATGCAAATAAAATGAATTTCAATATTTAATTATAATAAATATTAAACCTACTTATTTTCAAGGGATAAAATTATCTAAGATCTATTACTAGGTGATGGATCTCATAAAAATTCTAAATCTCAAAAATATGAGATTTAATACCTATTACAAATCAAACATTAAAATATGCAAAATGATTTTTACAAAGCAAACTATGCATGCAAATGCAATTCTTTTTGGGTACAATGTTAAACACAATTAATTCTACAATCCGTGGTTTCTCAGCAATTTTTAGAGCAACGGTTAATCAATTATAAATTTCAAAGCACCAGATGGGCAAAATATGCTATTTTTCACAAAAAATAATTATTAATTAACCATTGATCACAAAAATGTCAGACATATGCCATACTATAGATAATTGATTGATGAAAAAAATGCCAATTTTTGATGAATAGAAATATGCAATGTAGCTATCCAAAACAAAGGGGAAATACAGGGGTATAAATGCAATTATAATAAATAAATGGAAATATGCAGAAGAGGGACTACTTTGTAATTATTAAAACTCCTGAGGGGGGTATGCTACAAAATTCCCTGGGGGTTACGTGCCGAGCACGTGACCTGGTCGGCAGGGGCTGACGCATAATTAGGAGAAACTCCAGGGGCTTCATTGCAAATCTCCCACAGATCACGTGACCCTCACGTGCGAGTATCAGGTTCGGATGGAGGATTGGTCCGGAGGCATCCATGTAACGATACCGGCGCGCCTCATTGATACCCGAGGCGCCAGACTTGGATCTTATGCTTGTCGATCAATCTGAACCGGCGATGAGGACAGATCTGACGCCCGGGGATTTGGCATTGTATGGACGGTCATATCTTGGTATCATCCTGATCGAACGGTTGTAATTGGTCGACACACGGCTGGCGGGTGTCGGGACAGTGGCGGTGACGACCGGTCGGCGGAGAAGGTCGGGGCTCAGTCGAAGCCGGCGTGGTCGATGACGTATTGGCTGCCGACTGGAGAAGATGGGTCCTGAGCATCGGAGGAGTTTGGTTGTCGGAGAAGGAGACGGTCGTCGAAGCTAGAAACGTGGCAGAGCAGAGAAAGTCGATGAAGCTCGCGATGTTGATGAAGATGTGGTTGTTGGCGACGACGGTCGGAGAAGACGCGGCTAAGGGCCTGAAGCGTAGTTGATGGCGTTGAGGTGATTGAAGTTGGAGGCAGGATCGACGACCAGGAGCCAGAGCAGAGCAGGTCGACGGGAGTCGTGTTGCAACGAGCTTCTTAAAGCTCGGACCTCACCGCGTGAAGAGGCTCGCCAGGCTGTTACCTTGGCGGTTGCGTTGAAGAGCAGAATGGTGGATGGTCTGGAACGAGGGGGTGCGACATGTTAAATAGACGAGGGACTTGGTCGGAGAGGGAAGGTCGAAATCCTAGGGATTCGACGGATCTTTGATTGGAGATCGGGGGCGATTCGAGAAGGTGGAGTTGACGAGATTCGTGGGATCGGATTTGATGGGGAGAGGCGATCGGAGATCGGCGGGATTCGAAGGAGATGAAGAGGGAAAGAGGCAGAGATTCCGCGGTTTGGGGCGGAGGCCGTCCAAAGGGGGAAGGCGGCAGGAGCCGATGAGCCCTAGCCGTCCAATCGGCCGAGATCGAGTGACCAGAAGGGCGACACGTGGCGACTGGAGAGTGAAGGGGGTCGCACGTGCTCGGCATGAGCGCAGGAGGCACGTGCCTCGCATGTGCGGATTTTTTATTTTTTTAATTAATTTTTATAAAAACCAATAAATAAAAACTCAAAAAATGGTTGACATGTGGCGGCTCCAGGAGCTACCACATGTCAGCACCACAAAATTCAGAAAATAAATACAAAGAAAAACAAAAAGAAACAGTAAATGACCTTTGATCAAAAATGTTTATTCACAAGAATTGCTCACCACAATGAGATCTACAACTTTTATTAAGACACCAAAATCAAAATCTATCATTTGCACAAAGTGATATTTTTGGGGTATCCCATGTACATAGAATACCATGATTTTTGGGATTTATAATTTTTTGTCATTTTTAAACCAGATAAAAAATCCGTAAAAAATATGGTAAAATCAAAGATAAATATTTACACATTAATTTAATATTTTGGATTTTGTTGATTAAGAAAAAGAAGAAATAAAATAAAACATGAAACAGACCACTTTTGTACAGACAGCTAGTGAAGACTCGGACTCAGTCAGTTTCTTTGATTTCAAGCTCAGTTTGGATTTGGATTTTTGTGCATTTAAATAAAACTTTCATCAAAGAAGATAAATGAAAAAGAAATAAAATAAAATAGGTTAATTATGTACATAAAATAATAGGTCAAAAACCGCTAAAATACAAAATGTACAAAAGAGGCCCAAAACCCGCCTTTCACGTATGAGCTCTGATTCACTTGAACTTGGTCTTGTTTTGAAGGTAATTGAATGTAAATTAGTTCAAAAGTGAGTATGAATTAAACGAACACTGGATGAGGAAGATATAAGGGTTTTAGTTCGGAAATCCTAGAACTAGGGTTTGGGTTTTTGGTCCACTTATTTGGGTTAGTGATTTTTTTGTATTTTTTATTTATTCATGTTAGTGATATGTACATAGTGGAAGTGGATTTGAGCCATTCGGAGTTAGCATGAATTAGTTAAAAATCAGGGAAGTTAGGCTATTAACATGTTAATTTTAGCTGGGATTTTTGGCTTCTTATTTTGTGTAGAAATGAGTGCTAAAATGCAATTCTTATTGAAACATGCATGAATGCTAATTATGCTAAATGAAGAAATACCAATGATTTTGAGGTATTTGAGCTTAATTAATGAGATTTAGAGTGATGAATCTGAGATTCATCATCCTCCTATACTTAAACCATGCTCGTCCCTGAGCATCAAAAGAAATGTCATGAGGTGAAATGAGATTGGGTTCCATACCAAGACCATGAGCTGAAGGTGAAAATGAAACTAAAATCGACCTTTGGATTATTAGTTTGGCGGAATTTCTGTGAGACTTAGAATTTTAAAATCAACAGCCTTCAAGTTCTACACATATTGTCACAGTTTCGGCTCAGAAGTCATCTTAGATCGATTCTCTTCCCAAAGCATACCCTATGAACATTGAACAATCGACTCATGTGTGTGAAAGGTTTTAGCTCTTCCCATCCAGAATGCCAGACTACCATGCAAATCTCCTCAGCTAGTTGAACGATCTCTCTTCCGGATAGGTCCGAGTTTGAGCTTATCAAATACAAGGGTCGGGAGGATATTGATTGATGAGTCATCATCGATTCGAGCATGGGTAAATGTTGTGTCTTTGATTCTACAGTCAAATCTGGGCAACTGCTTCACTCTGCGGCTCTTGGTCTTTCTTCTTATTATCAAATAGGTGGCCATTGACAAGATATGTCTTTCAGACTTTGTTCTTTTCCTGACCGATTTTTCATCATTAATTTGTTCATTACAAATCTTTAAGGTCGGGGAAGTGCTCAATGGCCTGTATCAAGGGAAGTTCAAAAATCAATCTTTTTTCTAGTGCTTACCTTAGAGCAGGATCCAAATTCTTCAAATCCTTCTCACTTTCAATTTTAAGAATTTTTTCTGGTTTTTCGATTTTTTTGGTGTTTTTCAGTGTGGTGTGTAGATGTGGTGCTTTCCGTAGATGATGAAGGGTTTCAATTTGCCAAGTAAGAGTCAGAATCAAAGTTATCCCTAGGGGAGTAATATGCAGTGTTGTCATTGTCAGAGTCGTCCCTAGGGTGAATATAGTCCATGGGTTTCTGAATATCCTCAGGGCTTTCAACAAGAAATCCAATCTTGTCATTTTCCAATTTTACACCTAAGCTATAATAGAATGAAATTAGTAGGTTAGTGAAATTTCTAAATTTATCCTCAATTAATTCATATCTCTTAGTAATCCTTGAAATATCATCCTCTGACATTTTTCGTGATCAATTATGGGAGCAGTCTGTGTGTAATGGAACGGAATGCGATGACTGGCGGAAGCGTGCAACTTGAATTCATAGGACCGAACCGTTACTGATTTATGCATGGTAATCATTGAGCATACAAAAATCATTCTCAAAAAGATCCATAAAATCCAATTCAACCAAGAATTCCATTATTACAACATCTATAAAGTGTATACTTGCAAAAGAAACTAAATAATTTCGCAACATGGGTCCCTGTTCTAGTGGGCATACAGATATCCACCATAAACCATGCAATATCCATACCACGTTGAATGTTTTATAGAGTTTGTTGCATAAACTTGAATGCTTGATCAAACTTGTTCTTTCACCTGAAATAAATAAACATAATTTGCATGAGCCTAATGCCCAGTATGTATCGGGGTCCATGCATGGGAATTCTAACGGCCTTTTAACATGTTATAATCCATGTACTTAACTCTCAATGGAATAACATCATTACATGACTAATTGTCCCATGCATGTCTAAATCCATTCCCCTAACAAGTTGCATATTGAATTCGACATGAATATACATGTGCAATACACATAAATATATATATATAAGCTATCATTTTTCATCATAAGGGGTATGTTTCTAAATTCATGATATGTTTATGCATCTTTTATTATTTAGATCATTCTTTCGGATTAACCCCTTAAAATAGCTTTTGCATGACTTGTGATGGTTTATTATTCTTTAACCATTTCTCTTCTAACATATAATGATTTATCTTTTATTAAACTGTTTCCTTGCATAACATGTAATGGCTTACCATTATAAACAATTTCTTTCACAACATGTAATGGCTTAACTTTCTAAGCTATTTCTTTCATAGCATGTATTGGTTTACCTTTATAAACCATTTCTTTCATAACATGTAATGGCTTACCTTTCTAAACCATTTCCTTCATAACTTGTAATGGTTTATTCTTTCTTTAAACCATTTTCTTGCATGGCATTTCAGTACATGTGTACATATACTTTAACATTAGCATAATTGTACATATACCCATGACATTAATATAATTGCACATATTCCCATGACATTAACATAATTTCACATATGCCCATAACATTTTTCAATGTTTAGGGTTGTCTTAATTGTTAGATTCTTAGACGGCTTTGATGGCTTTGCTGTCTTTACCATTGCCACTAGCGGTCCATAACATAACATGACAGTGTAGCTACAACTGTAGAGGACTTAGCTTTTGCCTCTATGGTTCCTTGCAACCATACGCCCCTTGCGGTGATGCCTCTTGGGCCTACAATAATTGGACTCTAGAGGTGGCTCCCACCCTTAGGTGTAGCTCTTAGCTCCGCTTATCGTCTGTAGCTACAACAGTAGAGGACTTAGCTTTTGCCTTTGTGGTTCCTTGCAACCATACACCCCTTGCGGCGTTACCCCTTGGGCCTACAATAATTGGACTCTAGATGTGGCTCCCACCATTAGGTGTAGCACTTAGCTCCACTTATCATTGTCGTGCCATTACGCATCTTAAGTAAATTCACATTTCTTTTATTAGCATTCCCTTTCCCATGCAATAGTACTTTATTTAAACTTTTTAGTTCCAACATCTTGCTATTAACTCTTACTTGATAGCTTGAATTATTATGGGATAGTGATGCTTATTAATCAAGATTCCTCATCCATAAAAGATTTCTATACTTTATATTTCAAGTAATATCATGTAGGTTTTCAGAGAACAGTCTATAGACTTTTCCTAAGACTTAGTCATAAGTAGAATAGGAAATCTAACAAAAGATATCAATCTTCTGTATGTATAGATAAAGAATATATTCTCAATATTAATTACCCTTATCTTACCCGTAAATCAGATTTCTTTTTGCACATAATATGTTAGATATGAATAAGCCGTGAATTGTAAAGGAGTGAATCTCCCATGAAGGTTATGTGTAAAATTGTCTAGATAAATGTAATAAATATGCATTTTTACGATATAAATATATATAATAAATATTGAATGTTTATTTTTTCCAACAGAGGACGTGTTTGTGTGTGTGTATGTATGTATGTATGTATGTATGTATGTATCATGCCTTTATTTATCAATGGTAGGAGTTAAGTTTAAAAAATATATAAACAAGAGTCTCGTATAATAGTCTATGAAGATCCCTACTCTAACATTTTTTTGTTTCCCAATCACACACGATCTTATGTTTGTGCCGCCAACAAAATGAAACATAATATAAATATATGTTTAACTATAATCACTCATTATGTTAAAATTATTATATTTCTTTACAGTTATTAATGAATCGGCTTATACAACAACTGCTCATGCGACTACGATTTTAGGATTGAGTACAAGGATAGATATAATGATTAATAAAAGCATCTACAAGTTAATCTGTGACTTGGAATATGATTTCACACACTAATAATATAAGCAATTAAAGTTTCATGATCAACTCCAACATCAAGTGCGGTGGTATAATACGAATCTTAAAATCCAACACATACATTCATAGATTGTATTTCAGATTTGATCTTTGTTTATATGCAATCTTAAACCTAAGCTGATACATACCTCAACTCCAAAGCTTGCCTAACCTGACTGCGGTCGTCATGGTTCCTTCCGATCACATATCTGCACACTTCTTCTCAGATTCGATGTCGCCATCTCCTGTGACAAAGATCGATCTTCGGTGATTCCTCTCTCTCTCTCTCTCTAATTTGCCCCCTCTTCCTCTCTCTCTCTCTCTCCGATTCTTTAGCAATGGCAAGTGACGTGGGGATGGGTGGAAAGGCCATGGGATTTTTATGCCCCTCAATGAAAGGAGTTAATAGATTAATACCCATTAATTGGACTTAAATATTTAATATCCTTAACAGCAATCATAAGAGAAAAGGAAATTGGCTGAAATTCCCGGTCATTGCAATCTACCACCCTTCAAAAAAATCGTCCTCGAAATTTCTCAGTAATGAGACATACCAAAGATTGTGGATTTCATTTACATCTTATTCTTTTTGTTCAACATTCTTCTTACTAGTACAGATTAGGTTTAATACCAAAAATATGTTCTTACTCGCATTGCTCATCTAAGAGTGTGATCTTCGAGACCTTCTATAGAATGATTTATATAGAATCATCTTGATACTCAAATAGTAACCATTCATTATAAAAAAACTCTACCATAGGAAAATGTCTATCCGAATTTCTTGTAAAATCGTAATCGCATGCTTCCAACAAATCTTTAAATATCTTGATGATCTTATCTGATTGACCATAAGTCTGCATGCAAAAAGAAGTATTAACTTAAATCAGGTATCTATAACCTCTTGGAAACTTTTCCGTTAACAAGATGTGTATCTCATGTCCCGATCTGACATAATTGATTATGGACTCATTTATGTACAATTTAGCTAGTCTTTCCATCGATTGATCCAGGCAATCAATAAGAAGCGAGCTGATTTGATCAACTCATCTACAATAACATATATAGTATCATGATGATGTATCCTTATCTTGGAAAATCAGTAACAAAATCCATGTGATATGCTTTCAATTCTAATTTGGTATCTTCAAATGTTTGTGGCTTGTTGCTTTTTTTATGTTCAATCCCAGTCTATTAGCATTTTAGGATTTTTCAAAAAAAGATTCTGCAATCGTTGGCCACCAAAAGTTTCATTGGATACCTTGATTAAAAAATTATTTTTGGATGAATACTGTACAAATATTTGTGAGCTTCATATATGATCTACTAACTAAACTCATTGTCAGACATAAACTCGATCCCATAAAATCATATTCTTCATTCTTGGATGTTTCAATTATTTTTAAAAGCGACATCTTTTCCGCTACTTTGATCCTTCAGATTACCTATTTTTTCCGGTTGTAACGATAATGTCACCAATCGATTAGATAAATATTAGCACTACTAACTCCAAGTCATGAGTAGGATACTCCAAGTCAAAAGGTGAATAGTTACAGTCTTGTGATCTTAGTTGATGTGATGTATAATCAATACTCTTTTCATAAAACATACACATAATTCTTTGCCAAATGTATCAATGTGAACTACAAGCCTCTAATGCATAGTAAGCGTCAGGTCAGGGTAATGGTAAACTTTTATCTTTTTTTTAAACTTCAATCACATTCCTATAAATGTAGAAACTTTGCATCCTTTCTAATGGGGTTTGTTATTGCTATTGCAATATGTGAGAAATCTCAACATGAATCATCAACATACCTTGTCATCCAAGAAATATATGGATCTCTAAATTGTTTATCAATCGACTCAAAGGCATCAGAGTTCTCATCTTGATTAGGCTAGCTTCAATGCCATCTTCAAATATGACAAGATAAGGTATGATTTAGTCTAAACAAAATTTTTAGGGTTTTATTACTTGTGCCCCTTCGAGATATCGCAATATCAGTTATGCCCTTATCTTTTTGGTAATATCAGTTGTGCCCCTAACTTCTTGCTATTTTATCATTTGTGCCCCTCGGGTTAGTGATCGTCCATCCTCAGTGCAAACGGACGTTAACTTTGAGGACATAGACGGAATTAATTTAAAAAAAAAGATTTATATGGTCATTTTATACCCTCTTCCTCCTCCTCCTCTTCTTCCTCCCCTTCCCCCATCTCTTCCTCCTCCTCCAACCTCCTCCTCCCTCTCCGCCCGAAACTCCTCCCCAGCCCGCACCTCCTCCTAGCTCCACCCCGAGCTCCCCGCACCTCCTCCCAGCCCACTGCCCCCACCCCAGCCCCGTGCCGCCCAGCTCCGCCCCGAGCTCCCCACACCTCCTCCCAGCCCTCAGCCCCCCGCACCGCCCAGCACCTTCTCCCCTGGACCTCCCCCTCCCCTCTCCCGCGCTGCCTAGCCCCGCACTGCGCCGCCCCCGCGCTGCCCAGCCCCGCACCGCACCACCCCCGCTCTGCCCCGCGCTGCCTAGCCCTTGCTCCCCTGGGCCGCCCCCTCCCCTCCCCTGCGCCGCCCCGCACCGCACCTCCACGGTCCATGTATGGGTCTATCGGTTGTGCAGTGAAGAACACGATTGCTGTTTATATTGCGTACATTGATGAGCTGCACCGCAAAAAGGATGTTTGAAAAAAACAATAACGTGATGATGATGATCTTGTCAAAGCACATATTGATGGTATCTACTTCTTCCCCTATTAGACCAAGAACGCTAGTTCTTGTCATTGGCCTTTTGCCTTCTGGATTCTCGGATGTCTTAAATTTTGCATAAATTGCTTCGGCTCGTGCGAGTTTCTGTAAATTTCTAGTTCACTCAATATCTTTTCTGTATAAAGATTGACATTGAAAGGTTAATCAGTTTGATAAAAGGAGAACGTTATACGCCCCTGCCTCCTCCGCCCTGGCTACTGTAGGTGCACAGCAAGGGAGTTTGACGGTGGCATGTGGCTGGCAATGGCTAGGGCAGCAGGAGGGCGTGGTGTGTTTGTGCGCAGTGCAGGCGCAGGCAAACTCCAGCAAACTCCGGGCAGAGAGGGAGGAGGAGGAGGTTGGAGGAGGAAGAAGAGGAGTCTGGACAATAATACCCCACTTAACTGTACCAAGGTTTTAAAACCATGGTTAAATCAACTCATTGACGGTTAATCTGACGGAAGGGCACAAGTGATAACGGAGAAAGAACTGAGGGGCACAATTGATATTACCAAAAAGATAGGGGCATAACTGAAATTGCGATATCTCAGAGGGCACAAGTGATAAAAACCCAAATTTTTATTTAAAGAACTTTGTATGGAATTAATGTTGACAAAGGGCTTGGAATGCTATACTGAGATGTACTTGGTGTTTCTCCATATCACGGGGTATGTAACAATATCAACCACAATTACAATCACAAATTTATCAAGATATTTCTGAAAATACCCAATTCGTAAGCTCCACAAAAACTACAAGAATCCTTATGAGATTAAAAGGCTTCAAAAAATTCCCAAAGGTGAAATCTTGTTCTGAAAGCTGTTTCTGAAATGTCCTCCTCCTTTATTTCAAGTCATTGGTAACTCATATGCAGATTAATTTGAGAAAAGATATTTTCCCTCTATAATCTAAATGAATAAATCATCGATCAAAATAGTAGAGTATTAATCCCTCAATCAATAGCTTAGTACCTAATGCAGAGATTATGTTACCTAATTTTCCTTATTCATAAAGTGAAAAAATTGCTTCCTATGGAGAAACATTGAAAAAATCTATTAATCAATGGAACTTGTAAACTACTCCATAACTCTTTATTTTGAATGGGTGTCATTTACTAGGAGCTTCCCAAATGATAGTATTTTGTAAAAAAACATCAATGAAGAAATCCACTTGTCTATAATAAGGTAACCTCAAACAATCATATGAAAATATATCTAGAAAATCCGACAAATTCTCATTACATAATTGAGATGAGTGTGTACTGAGTACTAATCAAATATGTTGTGTAAAATTTAACTTGTTTCTCATTTTCATATATCCTCTTTTTATACTATTCCAACTTTGTAACTCGATCGCATATTCTATGACCATCTGATTATAATGTCAAAGATTGAAGAATTCCAATATCTTCGAATAAATGGCATTCTGAATTTGTATCATTCAATAGAGAGTTCCATAAAATCACTCCGCTCATTGGTAGATGTCTCAGAAAAGTTGATTTTTTTTCCATTCAGTCCGTCACTACTCTTTTGTACCTTTTTCTTTAACAATTCCTAAATATAACATGCTTCCTCATAAGACATTATGTACTTCAACTGACATCTCTGTCTCTTGCATCCATTTCTTAACCCCATCCATCTCTTGTATTCAATACTCAATTTTCTCCATCCCATATCCACCCTATAAGATGTATGAATTGTTGAGAATAAATGCCTTTAGTATAAATCCACCAAATATATGTACATGATACTTTCACTGTTTAGTCATAAATGTCATAAACTCAAGTAATTATTGTTGTGTTTCCTTAGAAATCTCATTATTCGATGATGACTCATGGTATCTGATAACCGTAATTCCAAAATGATCGGTCATCTGATCTAAAAACCCGGGTCAACTAGTTGTATGCAATCTTTGGTATTTCTCTATTCATGTAGATCTTGGGTCAGAATCTATTGTGGAAATGCTATGCCCAGAGGAACTCTAGCTCTGATACCATTCGTAACGGAACGGAATGCGATGACTGGCGGAAGCGTGCAACTTGAATTCGCACGGTAATCATTGAGCATACAAAAATCATTCTCAAAAAAATTTATAAAATCCAATTCAACCAAGAGTTCCATTATTACAACATCTATAAAGGGTATACTTGCAAAAGAAACTAAATAATTTCACAATATGGGTCCCAGTTCCAGTGGGCATACAGATATCCACCATAAACCATGCAATATCCATACCACGCTGAATGTTTTATTGAGTTTGTTGCATGAACTTGAATGCTTGATCAAACTTCTTCTTTCACCTGAAATAAATAAACATAATTTGCATGAGCCTAATGCTCAGTATGTATCGAGGTCCATGCATGGGAATTCTAACGGCCTTTTAACATGTTATAATTCATGTACGTAACTCTCAATGGAATAACATCATTACGTGCCTAATTATCCCATGCATGTCTAAGTCTGTTCCCCTAACAAGTTGCATATTGAATTCGACATGAAAATACGTATGCAATACACATAAATATATATATAAGCTGTCATTTTTCATCATAATGGGTATTTTCTAAATTCATGATATGTTTATGCATCCTTTATCATTTAGATCATTCTTTCGGAATAACCCCTTAAAATAGCTTTGCATGACTTGTGACGGTTTATTATTCTTTAACCATTTCTCTTCTAACATATAATGATTTATCTTTTATTAAATCGTTCTCTTGCATAACATGTAATGGCTTACCATTATAAAAAATTTCTTTCACCACATGCAATGGCTTACCTTTCTAAACCATTTCTTTCATAACATGTAAGGTTTACCTTTATAAACCATTTCTTTTATAACATGTAATAGCTTACCTTTCTAAACCATTTCCTTCACAACTTGTAATGGTTTATTCTTCTTTAAATCATTTTCTTGCATGACATTTCACTACATGTGTACATATACTTTAACATTAGCATAATTGTACATATACCCATGACATTAATATAATTGCATATATTCCCATGACATTAATATAATTTCACATATGCCCGTAACATTTTCAGTGTTTGGGGTTGGCTTAATTATTAGATTCTTATGCGGCTTTGATGGATTCGCTGGCTTTACCGTGTGTACTAGCGGTCCATAACATAACATGACAGTGTAGCTACAACTGTAGAGGACTTAGCTTTTGCCTCTATGGTTTCTTGCAACCATATGCCCCTTGCGGTGTTGCCTCTTGGGCCTATAATAATAGGACTCTAGATGTGGCTCCCACCCTTAGGTGTAGCACTTAGCTCTGCTTAACGTCAGTAGGTACAACAGTAGAGGACTTAGCTTTTGCCTCTGTGGTTCCTTGCAACCATACGTCCCTTGCGGTGTTGCCTCTTGGGCCTACGATAATTGGACTCTAGAGGTGGCTCCCACCATTAGGTGTAGCACTTAGCTCCGCTTATCGTTGTCGTGCCATTACGCATCTTAAGAAAATTCACATTTCTGTAATTAGTGTTTCCTTTTCCATGCAATAGTGCTTTATTTAAACATTTCAGTTCCAACATCTTGCTATTAACTCTTACTTGATAGCTTGAATTTCTATCGGATAGAGATGCTTATTAATCAAGATTCCTCATCCATAAAAAGATTTCCATACTTTATGTTTCAAGTAATATCATGTAGGTTTTCAGAGAACAGTCGATAGACTTTTCCTAAGACTTAGTCATAAGTAGATTAGGAAATCTAGCAAAAGATATCAATGTTTTGTATGTATAGATAAAGAATATATTCTCAATATTAATTACCCTTATCTTACCCATAAATCAGATTTCTTTTTGCACATAATATGTTAGATATGAATAAGCCGTGAATTGTAAAGGTGTGGATCTCCCATGAAGGTTATGTGTAAAATTGTCTAGATAAATGTAACAAATATATACATTTTACTACATAAATATATATAACAAATATTGAATGTTTATTTTTTTCCAACAGAGGATGTGTGTGTGTGTGTGTATGTATGTATGTATGTATGTATGTATGTATGTATGTATGTATGTATGTATGTATGTATGTATGTATGTATGTATGTATGTATGTATGTATGTATGTATGTATGTATATCATGCCTCTATTTTTCCAATGGTAGGAGTTAAGTTTAAAAAGATATATAAACAAGAGTCTCGTATGATAGTCTATGGAGGTCCCTACTCTAACATTTTTTTGTTTCCGAATCACACACGATCTCATGTTTGTACCGCCAACAAAAGGAAATATAATATCAATATATGTTGAACTATCATCACTCATTATGTAAAAAATATTATATTTCTTTACAATTATTAATGAATCGACGTATACAACAATTGCTCATGCGACTACGATTTTAGGATCGAGTACAAGGATAGATATAATGTTTAATAAAAGCATCTAAAAGTTAATATGTGACTTGGAATACGATTTCACACACTAATAATACAAGCAATTAAAGTTTCATGATCAACTCCAATATCAAATGCGGTGGTATAATACGAATCTTAAAATCCAACACATACATTCATAGATTGCATTTCAGATTTGATCTTTGTTTATATGTAATCTTAAACCTAAGCTGATACATACCTCAACTCTAAAGCTTGCCTAACCCGACTGCGGTCGTCATGATTCCTCCTGATTACATATCCGCACACTCCTTCTCGGATTGGATGTCGCCATCTCCTGCGACGAAGACCGAACTTCGGTGATTCCTCTCTCTCTCTAACTCGCCCCCTCTTCCTCTCTCTCTCTCTCTCCAATTCTTTTGCAATGGCAAGTGACGTGGGATGGGTGGAAAGGCCATGGGATTTTTATGCCCCTCAATGAAAGGAGTTAATGGAATAATAATACCCATTAATTGGAATCAAATATTTAATTTCCTTAACTGCAATCATAAGAGAAAAGGAAATTGGCTGAAATTCTCGGATGTTACAATCTACCACCCTTAAAAAAATTCATCCGCGAAATTTCTTAGCGATGAGACATACCAAAGATCATGGATTTCATTTACATCTCATTCTTTTTGTTCAACATTCTTTTACTAGTACAGATTAGCTTTAATAACAAAAATATGTTCTCACTCGCATTGCTCATCTAAGAGTGTGATCTACAAGACCTTCTCTAGAATGATTTATATAGAATCATCTTGATACTCAAATGGTGACCATTCATTATAAAAAAAGTCTACCATAGGAAAATGTTTATCCGAGTTTCCTGTAAAATCGTAAGCACATGCTTCCAACAAATCTTTAAATCTCTTGATGATATTATCTGATTGAACATAAGTCTGCATGCAAAAAGAAGTACTAACTTAAATCAAGTATCTATAACCTCTTGGAAAATTTTCCATTAACAAGATGTGTATCTCATGTCCTGATCTGACATAATTGATGATGGATATTATTGAGGTTGTCGATCTCATTTATGTACAGTTTAGCTAGCCTTTCCATCGATTGATCTAAGCAATCGATAAGAAGTGAGCTGATTTGATCAACTCATCTACAATAACATATATAGTATCATGATGATGTATCCTTGTCTTGGAAAATCAGTAACAAAATCAATGTGATATGCTTCCAATTCTAATTTGGTATCTCCAAATGTTTGTGGCTTGTTGCTTTTTTTATGTTCAATCCCAGTCTATTAGCATTTTAGGATTTTTCAAAAAACGATTCTACAATCGTTGGCCACCATAAGTTTCATTGGATACCTTTATTAAAAAAATTATGCATGGATGAATACATACAAAGATTTGTGAGCTTCGTATATGATCTACTAGCTAAACTCATTGTCAGACATAAACTAAAATTCATCTTGGTATCTTATATTTTCATCGATCCCATAAAATCATATTCTTCATTCTTGGGTGTTTCAATTATTTTTAAAAGCGACATCTTTTCCGCTACTTTGATCCTTCAGATTACCTATTATTTTCCGATTGTAACGATAATGTCATCAATCGATTAGATGAATATTAGCATTACTAACTCCAAGTCATGAGTAGGATACTCCAAGTCAAAAGGTGAATAGTTACTCTCTTGTGATCTTAGTTGATGTGATGTATAATCAATACTCTTTTCATAAAACATACCCATAATTTCTTTGCCAAATGTATCAATGTGAACTACAAGCCTCTAATGCATAGTAAGCTTCAGGTCAGGGTAATGGTAAACTTTTATCTTTTTTTGAAAACTTCAATCACATTCCTATAAATGTAGAAACTTTGCATCCTTTCTAATGTGGTTTGTTATTGCTATTGCAATATGTGAAAAATCTCAACATGAATCATCAACATACCTTGTCATCCAAGAAATGGATCTCTAAATTGTTTATCAATCGACTCTAAGGCATCAGAGTTCTCATCTTGATTAGGCTAGCTTCAATGACATCTTCAAATATTACAAGACAAGGTAATGATTTTGTCTAAACAAAATTTTTATTTAAAGAACTTTGTATGGAATTAGTGTTGACAAAGGGCTTGGAATGCTATACTGAGATGTACTTGGTGTTCCTCCATATCACGGGGTACGTAACAATATCAACCACAATTACAATCACGAATTTATTAAGATATTTCTGAAAATACCCTATTCGTAAGCTCCACAAACACTACAAGAATCCTTATGAGATTAAAAGGTTTGATAAAAATTCCCTAAGGTGGAATCTTATTCTGAAAGCTGATCTGAAATGTCCTCCTCCTTTATTTCAAGTCATTGGTAACTCATATTGATGAATCCTCATTCATCATTCTTTATTCTTTTATTTTAGCTAAATATCTTGGCAAAGCATCATGTATATAGTTGTAAATTCAATAAATTAGCAATAAGCATGCATTTGTTAATATTTAATAATTAGCACATATTTGTTTAAAAATAGAAGAATAAAGAATAAAAGAAAAAGAAGGAAATATTTAGAATAAATATTGATTGACCTGAACCCAAGAGAGGGCTCAGTATGGGCCTGATCGACAAATAAAATAAGTAGAAAGTGATAGGGCCACTCTACCTTGTACATATTTGTCACCTATGTATATATAATTTATTTTTACAAAAATAAAAATAAAAAGGTGTTTCTATTACTTTTTATATATTTCTAAAAATAAAATAAAAATTAGAAAAATAAAATAAAAATAAAATTTCTCTCTCTCTATCACCTTGTACATAATACTTGTATATATATAGGGAAAATGGGGCTGCTCCCTGGGAGTAGCCAACATGGCTACTCCCACCCCTATTTTTCCCTCATTTTTTATTTCTTTGGAAAATAAAAATGTGTATATTCATCACTATATCCCTCTAACATTCTATTAAAATTTCATCAGAAACAGAGACTCCTACGGTCTTCATCCAAACATGGTCGATTTAAAAAATCCTACGACTGTTAAAAAAATAACGTCTGGATGGAGGGCATAGGAGTCTCTGTTTCTGATGAAATTTTAATAGAATGTTAGAGGGATATAGTGATGAATACACGCATTTTTATTTTCCAAAGAAATAAAAAAAAATGAGGGAAAAATAGGGGTGGGAGTAGCCATGTTGGCTACTCCCAGGGAGCAGCCCCATTTTTCCCATATATATATATATATATATCACTACCTATTTATTTTATATTTGTAAGTAAATAATAAAAATAAAACAAAATAATTTTATACTCCCAAAATTATGTTGTAAATAAATAAAATATCAAATTGGGGTATTTATGCAAAAATAAGAAAATAAAGAAAATTGTACAAAACACAGAGGTATTTTATACCTGTATATGGTATACTATACTGTAAATATCATAAATTATTTTTTATAAAAAATAAATAAAAATCACAGAAAAATAGTTTGAAAAATAATAAATATTTTTCATTCTTAACACTTTTTAATTTAAAATCATTTTCGATTTTTAATTAATTTTTCAAGTATTTTTGGCCATCTATTTTCTGATTGGTCTAGGAGGAATGTTGACCCTGGTCAACTACCCCTCCCTGACCTCTTCTTGCGCGGATCCGGTTCTTGCACCCATTTCTCCCATTTATTTCAACTGGATCCTATGCCTTCTTGCCCCGAATCTCTGCACGTGTCTCCCTAGTGGATCGGTGATCCCCGTGGATCCCTAGGGGGACGCGGATCGTCCTTGGTTCGCGTGCCCCGACCCAATCTTCCAGCTACCTGGGAATGCACTATAAAGCCTTCACTCGCCTCCCCTACTTGGTAGCTCGTGTCGCACACCCCTTTTGATACCCTAGAAAGCTTCCCCTTGGTGACAGCAACCGGACGCCGCCTTCGGTCATCGGAAAGGTGTTGTGCTGCCAACGCTCGCCTCTCGTGACTGGAATGCCGCCACGACGAGCCTCCTCCTCCAGCAGCAGCGAAGTTGAGGCAACGACCACCGCCGACCGCACCCCCTGGAGCTCAGGATTCTGCTAGGACCCTCAGGTATTCATTCTGTAGACCTTAGCTCCCTTATCTGATTCGATCTTTCATCTATACTTTGTCGTCGCTCCGCCAGCTCTGACCAGCCGGTCGGAGCCTCGTCAGCCACATCCACCCGCTCTGATCGATACATCCGCTCACCCTCCATCTTCTCTCGCCATCTGATCATCCTAATATTGGCTCGGATTGCCAAGATTAGGCCCTAGGTCTCGTCCATTGCTTTCACCGGAGACCCCCTTCTCATTCACCGATGCTTCCCTTTGCTTTTGGTTCAATAACCCCGACCGGAGCCCTGCTCCGAGTCTGAGCTTTCTTCTGCAGAACCTCGCATGCGTGGAATGACGCAGATAGCCCTTCGACCACCCTCGCCGGAGCTCGCTTTGGTCCCAACCATCGTCCCGAAGATCTGACCGTCAGTGAGCCCATCTGACTCGTTCACCCGATGCGGAGAGGCCCCACGATTCGTTTGTTGCCGTCTGATCATTCATCGGAGCGTCGGATCATCGATGGTGCTCTGGTGAAACTCGCCCAGGCAGAGTTCTTCCAGAGTCTTCCTCTACCGTCAGATTACACCCCTCTACCAGATGCCATCCTCATCGTTCATCTCTAGCAATTGTCAGGCCGTTAGATGTCAGATCTAACGGCCCTCGTACCGCCCACGTAGCTAACGTCTGACGACCGTTGGATCTGACAGCTGATCGTGCCAGAGCTGCATGTCCTCACCCACTCAGCAGTCGCTACCTGTCCACCCCATGTGCAGCGCACGTGTTGCATGGGTAATTTGCTCAGTCTCCCCTACGTTTCTTCATGTTTATCATTTAGTCTGTAAAATAAAAGTATACAGTAGGACATTTTGCATGTTAGCACCTGTAGTTTTCCATATTTTGTTGTTAGTCCTGTTCGTGTAGACTCACATGCTTCGTCACGTGGAACTTTAGGTTATTTGCACTATTTTCTCTGGACTTAGTGTCTGTTATGGATTGAATGATTAGTTTCATTATTTGCAAATATACCCATGTGCATATTGATTTGAGACATGTGCTGATATTTGTGGAGAAATTGTAGTTTGGGCCCTAGGGTTTTCTCGCATGTTATTATTTAGCCCTAGAACTTATTTTCTTTTTCAGATTGGTCCACGTATGATGTGTGTTTTATTTTTGGTTTAATAAATAGCAAATACTGTCCAAAATTCATGAAATTTTGATACATGGCTACTGCCAAGGTGTAGGAATTTTGATGAATTTTTGGTTTTGTTTTGTTTTCGTTTACTATTTTTAAAAAAATCAAAACCATAAAAATTGTTCCTATTTACTTTAGAAAATCCATTAAAAATATTAAAAACTCTTGAAAAATTCTAAAATTTTTGTTGTTTGCTTGTTTAGAGTTGTTTTTAACTTCTGTCCATTTTTATCTTATTTCCATCTATAAAAACCATAAAAATTAAAAAATAGTAAAAATCTTAGAAAAATCGGTAAAACATTCATTAAAAATCAAAAAAATATGTTTTAAATTGCTGCGGTTAGTTTTTATTTTATAATTTATCATAAAAATATTGTTCAGATTTTACAGGCACTTTAAGTAATTTTAACTTACCTTTATATCCCAGCTGGACACTTTTTGTTATTCTTGAGTTTATTTCATTTTTAGAAAATCAATTAAAAATCAGAAAAAACCCATAAAATTCACAAAAACATCTTAATATTTTAAAAACACAAAAACATTTTTATTTTGAATTTTTAAGTATTTTTGGTACCTTGAATAATTGTTTAGTGTTGATTTTTGGTTTCTTTGACCCTTTTTCTTAATATTAAAAATCTAAAAATTTTGAAAAATTAAAATCCACCACTTCTTTGTTTTCCTTGGATTTCTGACTACTTTGTAGCGTTAGCATCACATGCTCCTTGTGTTCAACCTTGGTAGCTATACCAGGTAAAATAAATTAGCGAGACCGCTCTTTTTGATTGATTGTTTGATTTCTATTTTGGTGGTCTTAATTTTCTTGTTGAGTCTTATCCAAGTGGTTGAGGTCGCAACGACCATTGATACTATTTTACCTTAGTCGCTCAGGTCGCTCATCAGAATGGCGCCGTTGTTGGGGAGCACAGCTTAGTAGTCAGTTTTTCTCTTTTTAAGCTTTATTTTTATTTTTCTTCTTTTATTTTCTTTTGTTTGATTTCTTTTTATTTTTGCATTTATTTTTGTTTTATTTCTTTTTATTTTATTTCCTTTGTATATTTTGCATTTATTTTACTCTTATTTTATTTTATTTTGTTTTCCATTTTTATTTTTAATAATAATGGTGGAGTGACACAATTTCTTTTCTGCCTTTCTTGCGAGGGCCCGACGAGCGAGGGCGGCAATCTTCGGAGAGCTGAGGCACATATGTGACTTGGAGGCGGCTCGTTTCTGCATCGAGCTGCAGGAGAGCGTAGGAGAGGAGGAGCAGAAATTGGGGAGTTGTAGTGTAGCTTAGACTTAGGTTTATTTTCTGCATATTATTATTGTAAATATACAGGACAGACTCTGGACTCAGACTTGGTGATTATTTCGGGGCTTGTTTCGTCGAGCACCGGTGTGCTCGGGGGACCTCATCGAGGATTTTCGTCGGTTTTGATTTTTCATCGCATTTTATTTTCTTTTTTATTCTCAAAGTTTTTGGCCCTTAAACTTAGGATTTTTTCTTGCTTGTGACATAATTACTTAAGGCCCAACCCTAATTACATATCAGTTCCTATAGATCATTAATTGGACCTTACTAATTAAATCACAAATAAAAAGATGACTTGGTCACCTTAGGGTTCATGTGCCACTAGAGGTCATATACAGCGCTGGCAGGATCCGTTGTGGCAGACACCGATCGGCATCAGAGATCGGACCCCGACCCCTCTTGTTGACTCGTTAACTACAGTTCTTCGCGATTAGAAATTATCTGTCTAAGTATAATTTCTTCTTGCATCATATAGGTAGTTTATTCATGTCTTTTAGTTTATGCGCGGATCACTTTGCATGTAGAGAGCTGGAGTCAGGTACACATTTCCTACTCTGCATGCATCATTGTGTTTGATCGTGCATCGGTATTTTCGCCTTCTCCCCCTATTTTGGACTTAAAATAACAAGGAGAACTGAAAAATTCTTTAGGAGTTGTTTGCTTTGAAAAATACTTAAAAAGAAAAACTATAAAATTGGGATTGCTTAAGCACACTGATGGGCCCAAAATCCTACTAATCCAGATCAGTTAAAAATATCACACTCGGGTTGTTGCGACCTGGATCGATAGGAATCTCGGCTCAACAATTATGGGATCAGACCACCAAAACAATGTAAAAATCAAAGGAACTCAATAGTGGTCCTGGCTATTAGATTAGCCTGGTATAGCGACCAGGGTCGGACTCAGGGAGCATGTGATGGCCTCGCGGACTATGAAGTAGTCTAAAATAAAAGAAAATAAAATAAAATGATTTTTGGTGGATTTTTAATAATTTTATATTTTTTTGGATTTTTTAACTAATTAAGAAAATAAGAAAACAATAAAACAATCAACTTCACATAATTATTTAACTACTCAAAATTCACCCAAAAAATCAAACAAAAATGTTTTTATGTTTTTTATATTTTTCTATGTTTTTGGTTAATTTTTGGTAATTTTCTGATTTTTATAGAATTTTATAAAAATAAAACAAGACTGAAAATGCAAGACACTGTCCAGTCAGGTTTCAAGAGCCAAATTAAAATGCAAAATGGCCCTAATAAAACCTGAAGGTAATTTTCCTGTAAAGTATGAAATACAAGGAAAAATTAGGCACTGGATTTATTATTTTTGGATTTTTCTTTTAATTATTAGAATTGTTATGGAGTTTTCAATGTTTTTCAATTTTTATAATTTTTATAAGTATAAAAATGACCAAAATTGGTCAAAAAATCAAACACAACAAAAAAAACAATATCTAATTTTTTTTGTAATTTTTAAAGTGGTTTTAAGATTTTTTTGTGATTTTTAAAACTGGACAGTAAGAAAAATGCATATTTTTGAATTTTTAAAAATACTAAAAAGAGTCAAAAATGTCTCCAAAATTTAGAGAAAATTTTACACCATAGCAGGAGCCATGTTTCCAATTTTCATCAAATTTGGAGTAATTTTGCTATTTTATTAAAAACAAACAAAAAGGCACAGTGCACAGGGACCTATCTACAATTAAAATAAGTTCTGGGGCCCCTTGAATAACACGGCTGGAAAGTATAGGGCTCAAAGTATAAAAAGCCCCGAGAACCACGCACGTTGCACGTGTGTTACACTCAGAAGGGCATAAGTGTCATTCCAATTAATAAAAATATAGACGGGATGAAAACTGCAAATACACCAAAACTCACGTGTCGATGCACGTGTCCATCATATACAGGGGTATAAATGCGAACAGGATAAACCATAGGGTCCTCTATGCAATATGTCCAAAATAAAAACAACTCCTAAATGTATTTACAGGACTAAATATTAACAACTAAAAAGATGAGGGCCTAAGGGTAAATTACCCTTTATTTAAGCCGAGCGCCGGATGGATGCCACGTGGTGATCTGACGGTCGAGAAGAGGCACGGCTAACCCTCGCTGATCTGACGGTCTCGATCTATCCTCCACTGATCGGACGGTGGAGGCTGCTCCTGGAGTGAACGGCTGCGATATAATCTGGAGCTGGAGGCCTAGATGGACGGCTATGGAGGATGCTCGATGAACTCGACGCCAGCGAGTTTCGCCGGGCTCGTGCGCGTGCAGGAGAGCTCCTCGGAGGCTACTGAAGATTGGAGAAAATGCGTCTGGGCCTCCCGCGTCTGACGAGAGCCTCCGATGAAGCTGGAGGCGTCGGAGGTGGTCCAGCGACCACGGCTAGAGGTGGTGAAGGTGAACGGTGCGTCGAGGTGAGGGGGCTCCGGCGAAGCGACTGTGGTGGAGCCCCAATCCCAGTTCCTTTGCGAACTAGGTTGAATGGTTGGGCGGAGAAGGTGCGTGGGAGGAGTGCGAAGGTGTGGGTCAACTCCGATGATCAAGATGTGGGCGAAGGTGGTCGGAATCGAAGGTCGTCGGCGATGGGTCGATTTGGGCGAAAATCACAATTAGCTAAGGAGAAGAAGAACTGGGTCTACCTGATGGACGAGGTCGACTGGGGGTGAGCTGGGGAAGCTCTAGGTCCTAGCCTCGAGGGCCGTTGATGCCCAAGGCTCGAGCACCACGTCTGGGCGGCGCACGGCGGTGTGAAGTTGCCGGATCGATGGTCCGACGACTCCTTCCTCGCTGCAACACGGCCACTCGCAAGCTTTCACTCAGGCGATGGCTATGGAGGTCCTAGGGTGGAATGAGCTGAGCCAAAGATGCGTGAAAATGGGGGCGGAGCTCAGACTATATACGGTTAGGGGTCCGACTAAATGGGAGTCGGGCGTGAAGCTCGGAGCGCGGATACCAAGGCTAATGTCCGGGCGTGGATCTAGGTGGATCAGGGAGTGATTAGGACCTGGAGTTAGAGATTTTAATGGTCGGATCGAGTCTGGAAAATGTCGAGATATCGGGTCGAAACTCAGATCCGGGACTTTGTGGTCCAGGGGGCGAGTTGACCGGGGGGTCAACATCCCCCGTGGACCAGTCAGAAGAGGCCACGTGTAAATGATTTAGAAATTCAAATTAAAATATAAAATGGCCCAATTATTAAAAACTCAAACCATGAAAAATGTTTCTTTTATTTTAAACTATTTTTTTATGATTTTTAATTAATTTTTTGAAATAAAAAATAAAGTATGTACAATGTAGTACTATGTATAGGTATGTGTACAATATAGATTTTTTATTTTTGATTTTTAATTAATTATTTTTGTACATTTTTATCCTAATTTTATATTTTATTTATTTATAGAATAAAATTAGGAATATTTTGATGTTTTTATTTTATTTTTAATATTTATGTACAAGGGTTAAATAAATAGATATATACATTTATATACATGGTATATATACAATGTTCTTTTTGGTTTTTATTTTTGTTCTTTTTATTGTAGTTTTTGTTTTTATGGTTTTTATTTAATTTATTTACATAATAGGATATGGAATATATACAAATTTTTATGGAATTTAATTTATATATTTACAAGATGAAATAAATAGGGAAAGGTGTTCTATGTACAAGGTGAATATATACAAGGTGAATATTTATTATTTTTTTTAATTTTCTTCTTTTTATTTTGATTTTGTATTCATAAATATATACAAATATTTACACACTTTCTTTTATGAGTGGAAAATATTTTTATTTTATTTACAGGTATATTTACACACATGAGCTTCCTTATCTCTCTCTACTTTGGCTTTTATGCGGTCAGGCCCATGCTGAGCCCTCCCTTGGGATTAGGTCGCTCAATATTTATTCTAAATATTTCCCTCTTTTTCTTTTGTTTCTTTATTCTTTTATTTTTGCACAAAAACATGCTAATTATTTATTTTTACACAATACATGCACTTTGGTAATTATTTGTATTTACATATATCTACATGTATTTGCAAAGGTTTTTGTAGCTAAAATATAAGAATAAAGAGTTATGAATGAGTATTCATCACCCCTCTATACTTAACTTTGCTAGTCCCTTAGCAAACACTTATTTGAAAAAGAAGTGGAAAAGAAAAAGAAAAAGAAAACGAGGAGAATGTAAATGGATCAAGGTTGAATATTAAACTTGCCTTCATTAAATTGAATTATGGAGCTCGATCGGATCTTTGGATTATTAATGTGTTGGAACCTTATTTGAACTTAAGTTTAAAACTCAACAGTCTCTAAGTTCCACCAATCTATAATCAGGACTCCTCAATAATCCAGATCAGAACAAGTCACCAAACACAACCCCTGAAGACCATGAATCTTTCCTTGTACTGTGAATGTGAAGTATAAGCTCTCCACCTCAGAAGTGGCAACTTGACAACCCTCCCCAACAAGGTAACTCTATGACCCCAATCTGGCCACTCTTTCCTCGAGGAGCGGGGTATTCCCTTCTAAGTTCAAGTTCAACCGGCTCAAGAATAGGGGAAGAAGAGAATGGACCATGGCCAGTGTAGCCATGTATCCTTGGGAGCTCAACCAGTGTAGCCAAGTCTCCCTGCTGCAAGCTACATAAGGTGGGACATGAATCTCAAGCTTTGCTTATTGCACTATATACATACTCCGGTGGGATTATCATTTTCTATCAGACCCACCACTTTTTTGGAGTTATTTTCTTTTTGCATTTTTTTTCAAGTGCATATATACAACATATACATGTGCAGCATATATACAAGGAGTTTTTCCTCTTGAGCCAGTAGACTATCCCTCTTTTGAAGCATTATTGCAACCCACAACTCCCGTCGTTAGACCTCATGGCAACCAGACCAAGTTGAGACGTACTTCCTTCACTAAAAGAAGAAGAGAGGTTCCGCCTAGAAGTACTACCCTCAGATGCTACCCCAAGTCAAGGAAGACTGCCTCCTCACCACCTCATCCATAGAGAGCTCAGTGCTAAGTGCGGTGTCCAAGTAAAGCCATTGTCTATATGAGTCATGTGTGTGTTGTTAAGTGCTCTACTTAGGCTCATTGAGATGACATGTGATCATAGCCTAGTGGACTCAAAGAATTAAGTCACCATGGACCTGAAAATCCTTAACCGTAATCCCTATAAGGTTCCTCTTAGAATTAGGTGGATTAAGATCTTATTCAAGCTCCATTTCCCAATTTAATTCTAGACTAGTTTAGATGTCAACTATAATCCGGGAAAAATTATATACAAGTATATACGAAGATGCTATTTACACAATTTTTACAAGCATGCAAAAATTTTTGAAAAATGTTTTGAAATCATGGATGTATGCGTGAATGCAAGTTTTGCAAAATATTTACACAATTTTACACAAGATTTTTGCAAACTTTTGATTTTCAAAACATTTTGGAAAAATTTTGTACTATATACATAGTTTTTATATGCACCTATTTACACAAACTTTACACAAAAAGTTTTTGAAAACATTTTTACAAAAATAGTTTTGTACAATAGCTATGTATGTGCAAATAAAAGAATGATTATTTATAGGGAAAAAATTTTCATTTTTGTGGTTTTTAGGTTTTTAGCCAATTTTATTTATTAACACACTCACACAAAGTACGAGTTATGGCTAAAGTATATATGAAATATATACACACCCCCCTATACTTAGCTCAAACGATGTCCTCAGAGTCAAGAGCGATGAAGAAGACATAACTCGTGCTATGTATAGGGAAGTGAAAAGGAAGGCTATATACAAAGACGAATGAATGAATAGAAAATCAAGAGGATCTCGGGTTTTCCCCCTATACTTAGGATCAACTAATCCTAAGTATAGCAGGCTGTACACAAAGGGAAAATCGAATGGAGAATGTACAGGGTCTACCCCCCTATACTTAGGGTAAAATATCCCTAAGTATAGGCAGCAAAACAGGGATAGAAAAGAATCAAAAGAACACCCAAAGGTCCTACATCCCCCCTATACTTAGGGTAAAGTACACCCTAAGTATAGCATAATCAAAAGATGAAGAAAGGGATGTGGGACTAAAGAATGTGATGATATGGACATCTGGATCTATACAGGTCGGAAGAGCAGTGATAATCAGGCGTGAGATGCAATAGATGTGAGTCAAAAGACCACATCTCACGCAAAATCAATAGGGGCAACATCAACGACTCGCGACTCATGATCTAGAAATGGCTTGAGTTGCTGGTCGTTCACTCAAAAGGTACTCTCAGAAGACAACTCGGATATGTCAATGCTACCGTTGTCGTGTACCTTTCTCACTAGATATGGGCCCTTCCATTTGCTCTGTAGCTTCCCTGGAAATAGACGAAGCCTAGCATCAAACAGCCATACTCTCTGTCCATGCTCAAAATGCGTGTGGCTGATGTGAGAATCATGCCATTCCTTCACTCTCTCCTTGTACTGTAGGCTGTTTGAGAAGGTAGTATTTCTAAGCTCCTCCAAGGCTGCTAACTCTGCCCTCCTCTGGTCTCCTACACTATTTGGATCCATAAGAATATCTGTGACTGCCCAAAGTGACCTGTGTCTCAGCTCAACAGGTAAATGGCACGGCTTGCCATATACGAGGCGAAAGGGAGATGTGCCCAAAGGTGTCTTGAAAGATGTCCTATATGCCCATAAGACCGAGTCCAAAAGCTGTGACCAATCCTTTCGGTCAGGGCGGACGACTTTCTGCAAAATAATCTTGATCTCCCTGTTCGACACTTTGGCTAGACCATTCGTTTGTGGATGGTATGGAGTGGCAACTCGATGGTCTATGCCGAACTCTCTAGCAAGGGCCTTCACCTGGCCGTTGATGAAATGAGACCCCCCATCAGAAATCAACACTCGAGGGACCCCGAACCGCGTAATGATGTGCTTCCTCAAAAATCTTCAAATTGTCCTGGCATCAGCGGTTCGGGCGGGGATGGCCTCAACCCAACGACTCACATAATCAACAGCCAACAGAATGTACTCAAATCCCTGACTCTTAGGGAATGGACCCATGAAATCGATGCCCCATGCGTCAAAAACCTCATAGAAGTGAATGGACTGCATCGGCATCATATCACGATGTCCACAAGTGCCCATCCTCTGACAGTCATTACACCTCTTCACGAACTCATCAGAGTCCTTGAAGAGGGTAGGCCACCACAGGCCAGATTGGAGCACTTTCTGTGTCGTTCTCCTCCCAGAGTGATGCCCTCCTGCCTTAAGCTTGTGGCAGTAAGTGAGGATGCTATGGTGCTCCTCCTGAGGAATGCACCTACGCCAGACGCTATCCCCTCCTTCGTGGTAAAGGATGGGATCCTCCCAGTGGTAGGACTTGGCCTTCGCGAGGAAGGTCTCAAGCCTCTGCCTGGGCCAATCTTGTGGAACTTTCTTAGCAACAAAAAAGTTCACAATATCGGCATACTACGGGAGAGAGGCGATAGCAAGGATCGCCTCATCTGGGAAGGTCTCACAAATAGGGTCAATCTGCTCAGAATCCTCAAAATGCTCTAATCGGGAGAGATGATCCGCCACCACATTCTGGACTCCAGGCTTATCCTTGATCTCAATGTCGAACTCCTGGAGTAGAAGGATCCATCTAGTCTGTCTAGCGTTGGCATCCTTCTTTTCCATGAGGTACCTGATGGCGGTATGATCAGTAAACAGGGTCACTCTAGATCCAATAATGTACGATCTGAACTTATCTAGGGCGAACACTACGGCTAGCATCTCCTTCTCTGTGACTGTGTAGTTCCGCTATGCGGAATCCAATGTGTGGCTAGCGTAGTGGATAGCAAATGGAACTCTATCCCTCCTCTGTCCCAACACAGCCCCCACGGCAAAATCGGAGGCAAACATCATGATCTCGAATGGGAGAGACCAGTCAGGCGGCTGAAGAACAGGAGCCTCTACAACACATCTCTTGAGAGTCTCAAACGACGAAAGACACTTGTCATCGACAAGGAACTCGGTGTCTTTCGTCAGCAGGTCAGTCAACGGTCGGGCAATCCTGCTGAAATCATGAATGAATCGTCGGTAGAAACTGACGTGCCCTAGGAATGACCGTAACTGCCGCAAATTGGATGGTGGTGCGAGTTTTCTAATTACATCTACCTTGGCCGGATCAACCTCTATGCCCCTGTTGGAGATGATGTGGCCAAGCACCGTCCCTTGAGTCACCATGAAGTGACTCTTCTCCCAAGATAACACCAAGTGAACCTCTATACATCGCTGAAGGACTCGGTCTAGGCAGTCAAGATAGGAGTCGAATCCGTCGCCGTAGACCGAGAAATCATCCATGAAGACCTCCAAGCACTCCCCTACCATGTCCGAAAAGATCGACAGCATGCATCTCTGAAAGGTCGCAGGGGCATTTCATAGCCCAAATGGCATGCGTCGGAAGGCGTATGTGCCGAAGGGACAGATAAAGGTGGTCTTGTCCTGGTCCTCGGGAGCGATGGCCACCTGGTTGTAGCCCGAGTACCCATCCAGAAAACAGCAGTGGCTCTTCCCCGCCAGTCTCTCAATGATCTGATCTATAAAGGGTAGGGGGAAATGATCCTTCTTGGTGGCCTGGTTGAGTCTCCTGTAATCAACGCAGACCCGCCAAGAAGTGGGTACCTGTGTAGCAATCTCCTCTCCAGACTCACTGACCACTGTAGTGATGCCCGTCTTCTTGGGCACCACATGCAAAGGGCTGACCCACTTGGAGTCGGAGATGGGGTAGATAAAATCGGCGCTACACCATTTCGAAATCTCCTTCATGACAATCTCTCTCAGATTCGGGTTCAGCCGCCGCTGGAACTCACGCGACGGCTTCGCCTCATCCTCGTGATAGATATGGTGGGAGCAAAGGGCCGGACTTATCCCCTGGACATCTGCTACGCTCCATCCTATCGCCTTGCGGTTCTTTTCAAGAACCCCCATCAGACGGGATTCCTGCTCTCCAGTCAAATCGGCGGAGATAATGACTGGATACATCTCATGCTCACCTGCAAGGAACCTATACTTCAGCGACGCAGGAAGCGGCTTCAGCTCTGGACAATTGGGTGCTGGTGGATCTGGCCTCTGAAAACTCTGCGTGAACGCTGCCAAATCTGCATGGGAGAACTAAAACTCTCTATCACTCTCAAAAACTGGAGAAGGTTGCCCTGCTGGAGTATCTCTGCTCTGCTCGGTATCTACATCCTCCCTATCTGCAGGCTCAGTGGAAGTCAGGTCTGGCATGTAATCATCACAATCTGCCCAGTCCGGATCTGACTCCGAGGGATCTGTGTCATCCAAGGTGGCATCAGTACCACCATCATCACAAGAATCAGTCTCGCGGTCGAGAACCGGTTCTGCTACCTCAAAAGTATCCTGAACCAGGAATGTGCTCTCCAAGCTCTCCTCTGTTGTCGTCTCTGCATTAGCAGAATCTGAAAGTGAGAGGATGGCATGTGTTGTTGGGTCTGCCCAAACTGCCTCATCATCTGTGATCACAAAGTCACAGTTCTGGTGGATGTCTAGCCCTGCATCTGTCAGTTGCTCTGTGTCTGAAGTCGTCTCTGAGCAGGCTCTGTCTCTGGCTCGGTTGTCCTCGACCGTCTCTATTTGTACACTTTCACCCTCGACGCGAAAGTATACCTTCCTGCTATCATGGTCAGTCACCACCTTAGCTGTGGCCAAGAACGGGCAACCGAGAATGATGGGGGTATCGGTCACTGAATCAGGGATCTCCATGTCCAACACTACGAAGTCCACGGGGAATTGCAGGCCCTGAATCGTGACGACAACGTCTCGCAACAACCCCTTCAGCCTCTTGACAGATCGATCAGCAAACTGAAGGGCTGTCATGCTCTGTCTAAGAGTCCCCAACTCGAAGCGATCGAGAAGGGCTGTCGGAAGTAGGTTGATCGACGATCCGTTGTCTAATGGAGTACGGTCGAACCTCTGCTCTCTGATGTGGCATCTGACATATGGAGATCCTGAATCTAGCCTCTTGGCCGGCAGACGGTTCTGGATCGCGAAACAAGTGGCTCTCGTCAGCACTTGAATCTCTGAGTGGTGGTTCCTCCTCTTCCTCCTGACTGTAGTCCTGTCTCTAAGGGAACGCTGAAAAAGAGGGATGTGTTGCAAAGCCTCCTGAAGAGTCAGCTGTATGTGAAACCGATCTATCATCTGTTGGTTGAACTCTTCCTGCTCTCTCTTTTTGGGATTTTCCTTTTTCTTCCCCTTCCCCATCTGAAGATCTCTAGGAAAGGGGATCACAGGGTCCTTCTTAGATGAAGGACTAGGAAAGGGTCTCGACGGTTCGACGAACGGATCCACACATACATCATGCACCATAGTGGGACCAGAAGAAAACAAACCCTTTCCTTTATTCACAGAAGTGTTCTGAGATACATCATTAACAGGAAAAACAACAGGAATCTCAGAAGACTTGGTGGCATCAGCACCACCATCGGCTGGTAGACGGGCGGCCTCAGTACCGCGCTCTGGCTCGATAACATGGGTGGCCTCAGTACCACCTCCTCCAACTGGTGAAACGGCGGCCTCAGTGCCGCAGGTGGGATCAGCATCTGTGGTGGCATCAGTACCACCGTCATCATCTCTAGCGGCCTCAGTGCTGCTCTCCTCCTCTCCTGGCGCTCTGGATGTATCCTCAGGGTGTCGCTCAGACGAGTCGCCTCCTGCTGGCATCCTACCGCTCCTAAGTGTGACAAAATCAGTATCAAAAAGATATGCAGACATATCACCAAAAGTATCACTCAGAGTGGCATACTCAGTACAAGCTACCTGCTCAGATTTCATCTTCAGGTTGTTGGGATTCGGCTCAATCTGGGCAGGGATGGCGGCCTTCCCTCTCACGATGTCCCGCATCTCCTGGCAGAACTCATCCATCTCCCGTCGAAAAGTAGATTGCTGATTTGTGAGAAGGCGGGCTATGTCGTCCAAGGCGGGGCTCTCATAGGATGGTCCATGAGAACCTGATGGGTAGCCTCTCTGGTAATGAGGTTGCTGGTGCTGTGGCTGAGAGGGGTAAGAATGTGGCTGATGCTGCGGCTGGTGAGGCTGATCACGCCTCCAAGACTGTCCCTGCTGATAGGGACGAGGACCATACTGCGGTGACTGTTGTGGCTGTGGCTGGGTATAGGCTGGGGGCTGCTGCTGCTGGTGATCCCTCTGATGGTTGTACTGGCCACCCTATCCTGACGGCTGCTGCTGGGGCTGGGCACCTCCGGCCGCCCAACGGAATCCAGGATGGTCTCGTCGGATATCGGGCTGGGGCGGTCGTACCAAATCCCGTTGACATCCATCAACGGCTCTGCATCGTACTGGGGTGGTGGGAGCACTGCCAGAGGCTGATCCGGCTGGTATACCACCATCTGCATGTCTGGAGATGGCGGTGACTGGTAGATGGGATGCGGCTGCTGGTACGGCTCCGCCTGTACAAGGTGAACCTGTCTAGGCTGCTGGTGGGAGCTGGAGCGCTGGGACGAGCTGCTGCTGCTACTCAGATTGCCTCGTGCCTGAAGACGAGGCTGTAAAGCCATTTGTGCCTCCTGGAGACACATGAGTTGTGTCTTCAGGTCACTCAGAGTCTGTGCCATCTACTCCATCTGCGTGATGCCCTGGCACTGCTTCTTCTCGATAATCTCCATCCGGTCCAGCTTCTCACTGATAATCCCCATGTTTGCGGTTGTACTCTCTGCATGTGTTGCTGCCGCGGACGAACTGGAAGGACCGGCGTCGACCCGTGCTATCCTCTGGTGTTGCACGGTCTGTGGTTGCTGGGGTCTGCCCTGAGTGTACAATCGGGTTTGAGACATCACCATATAGTTCTCGGCCATCTCCTCGTAGATGGCCCAGATCTGATCGTGATCCTTGACGAAGTATGACCCGCCACAAGAAGCATTCACCAAGCCCTGAAACTCTGGTGTCAGCCCGCTGAAAAAGCTCTGCACAAGGTTTGGCTTGGAAATGTCGTGGTGCGGGCATCTGTCGGTCAGCTCTCGAAACCTCTCCCATGCCTCGTGAAACTGCTCGTTGGGGAGCAGGGAGAAGTTGCTGATCAGGTCTCTAGCGGCGTTCGTCCGCCCGAGTGGATAGTACTTGTGCAAGTACTCGGTGTGGAGCTGCTCTCAGGTGTAGACAAACTTCCCCAGATGCTTCAGCCAGGTGGCTGCTCTGTCTGCTAGGGAGAAGGGGAAGACAATCATCCTGATGGTATCCTGGTCCACCTGACGGTCGTGGACGGTGATGCAGATCATCAGAAACTCCTGGAGGTGGAGATGGGGTTCCTCTGTGGCGAGCCCATGGAACCGGGGGAGGAGCTGCAAAGTGTTCGGGGGGAACTTGAAGTCCCCCACGATGGCTGGTAGAACAACCCAATGGTGCATCAGTGTCGATCCGGGGTTGTGTAACTCCTGCATCGGTCTCGGTGGATCTGTTGCGGCTGCTGCGGCTGCTGCTGCGGCCTCATCGGGTATCCTCAGCCCGTCTCTACGCTGCTCTCAATCTGCTCTCAGCTGCTCCATCTCACGCCTCATATCCAACATAAATGCTCCCTGATCCCTCAACTGCTGTTGCACTGTCTCGAGGGAGGCAATCAGGGTGGAGTTGATCGCACCCTGGTCCAGAACGAAATGCTCATGCTGCGGACCTCTGGTGTGATCGTCAGAACTGTCGGCCATAGTCTCTGCAAAATCAAAACATCCGAACTCAGGTGCCGATAAATCATCTGTTTGTCTCTCCTCTAGCACTGGTATCTCGGTCTCAGAAGAAGGGGGATCGAGGGGGAACAAGGTGGAGTCGTACTCGGGTTCGGAGAGCGGGTCTCGGCTCTCACGAACCAACCTAGATGAGCGGGTAGACGCGCCCGAAAGCGGTGCAGCCAGAGGCTGCCTAAGAGATCTTCTGCCCATCATCTTGATGTGGCGAGTAGTGCAGATGAAATTTGGAAACAACTATGATCACAAGCAAACCCCCAATTCACCAACGTAACGTGAGCTGAAGACCGTAAAGGCTTGGTCAATTATCTTGTCAGTTTTTATTTTGGTGATCAGTCAGGGTATCAGAGCGATTACGTGACCTATTGGGTTACCCGATATTTTCCCAACCGACTGTCCCGTACAGAAAGAGCCGGTAATCAGTCGAGAAGAATATCGGAGGGCTCTACCTAGTGTTCGGGGTCACTCTCTCGCACAATCAAACCAGACAATGAGGGGGTTGCTCTCCCCAAGACAAGTTTTTAAGTGAGATGTCTTTTAGGGTCGATAGTGTTAGCCGTCCCAAATTTTATTGTTTTTCTTTTTAGATATTTTTCAATAAAAACAAAAACGCCTAACGAATTTTTCGGTTCTCCTGGTTATTAAGTCAAAAACAGGGGGAGAAGACGAAAAAGCCAATGCGTGATGAAATCAATGATGCATGTAGAGTAAGAAATGCGTACCTGACTCCAGCAGTCTACATGCAAGATGATCCGTGCAGAATTGAAAGACAGAAATAAAACTACCTAAATGGTGCAAGTGGAAAACCGAGTCCCTAAATAGCAACTTCAACTCGAAAGAACAGTCTAGCTGGTCACCAACCTCCGATCCAAAGGGTCCGGTCTCGGTCTACCCTCCTCCTTCCGACAAATCGGGTTCAGGAGCAGCGCTTGGCAGGGCAGGCTGCGGCACGTAGGCTCGAAGGAAGCAAGTCAGCTATTTTTATTAATCTTTTATTTGTAGGTCCAATTATCGAACTATAGGCACAAGCAGATATATTAGGTGTTTGGATCCTACTAGTTACGTCACAGTCACACAGAAATTCCTAAGGTTAGGGGCTCGATAAAACCGCGAGAAACTGTAAAAGGCAGTGGAAAACAAAAACCGTGTAAAAAGCCGCGAAAAACAGAACTAGCTAATGGGTCCCCTGAGCACACCGGTGCTCGGCGAAACAGACCCGCAAGTGTCTCAAGTCCAAGTCTGAGTGTCCTTGTGTTATTACAACAATTCAAATAGTAGAAATAAAGTCTAGTCTAAGCTACTCTAATCCTCCCCACACTCAGCTGCTTCCTCGCGCTCTCCTGCGGCTCCGTGCAGAAGGGAGCCGCCTCCGATTACCGCGGTTGCGCCGGCTACTCTAGAGTTGCCGCCTCAGTCCTCGGGCCCTCGCAAGAAAACAGACAAGTGTTACCAACCAGATAAAATAATCAAATAAAGATAGGAAAAGTAAACAGGGGTATATGTGCAAAAATAGCAGGAAAAATAAACAAGCAAAATCAAACAAAAACAAAGACAAAAATAAAAGAAAATAAAATGAAATAAAAGAAAAACAAAAAGCCGTGGAAAGCCGCGGACTCAGAGAGAGCCGCGGAAAGCCGCGAACTCAAAGAGAGCCGCGGAAAGCCGCGAAAAAGAAAAGAAAATAAAATGAAAACTAAAGCGACTACTAAGTCGTGCTCCCCGGCAACGGTGCCATTCTGATGGGCCCAAAATCCTACTAATCCGGATCAGGTGAAAATATCACACTCGGGTCATTGCAACCCGGATCGATAGGAATCTCGGCTCAACAAGAAAATATAGGATCAGACCACCAAAACAATGTAAAAATCAAAGGAACTCAATAGTGGCGCTGGATATTAGATTAGCCTGGTATAGCGACCAGGGTCGGACTCAGGGAGCACGTGATGGCCTCGTGGCCTAAGAAGTAGTCTAAAGTAAAAGAAAATAAAATAAAATGATTTTTGGGGGATTTTGAATAATTTTTATATTTTTTTATTTTTAAACTAATTAAGAAAATAAGAAAACAATAAAACAATCAACTTCACATAATTATTTAACTACTCAAAATTCACCCAAAAATTCAAACAAAAATGTTTTTATGTTTTTTTTATATTTTTCTATGTTTTTGGTTAATATTTGGTAATTTTCTGATTTTTATAGAATTTTAAAAAAATAAAACAAGACTGAAAATGCAAGACACTATCCAGTCAGGTTTCAAGAGCCAAATTAAAATGCAAAATGGCCCTAATAAAACCTGAAGATAATTTTCCTATAAAGTATGAAATACAAGGAAAAATTAGGCACTGGATTTATTATTTTTGGATTTTTCTTTTAATTATTAGAATTTTTATGGGGTTTTCAATGTTTTTCAATTTTTATAATTTTTATAAGTCTAAAAATGACCAAAATTGGTCAGAAAATCAAACACAACAAAACAAACAATATCTAATTTTTTGTAATTTTTAAAGTGGTTTTAATATTTTGTTGTGATTTTTAAAATTGGACAGTAAGAAAATTGTGTTTTTGAATTTTTAAAAATACTAAATGAGTCAAAAATGTCCCCAAGATTTAGATAAAATTTTACACCATGGCAGGAACCATGTGTCCAATTTTCATCAAATTTGGAGTAATTTTGATATTTTATTAAAAACAAACAAAAAGGCACAGTGCATAGGGACCTATCTGTAATTAAAATAAGTTCTGGGGCCCCTTGAATAACACGGCTGGAAAGTATAGGGCCCAAAGTATAAAAGCCCCGAGAACCACGCGCGCTGCACGTGTGTTACACTCAGAGGGGCATAAGTGTCATTCCAATTAATAAAAATATAGAAAGTAACACGCAAGAAACACTGGATGAAAACTGCAAATACACCAAAACTCACGTGTCGATGCACGTTTCCATCATATACAGGGGTATAAATGCGAACAGGATAAACCACAGGGTCCTCTATGCAATATGTCTAAAATAAAAACAACTCCAAAATGTATTTACAGGACTAAATATTAACAACTAAAAAGATGAGGGCCTAAGGGTAAATTACTCTTTATTTAAGTCGAGCGCCGGATGGATGCCACGTGGTGATCTGATGGTCGAGAAGAGGCGCGGCTAACCCTCGCTGATCTGACGGTCCCGATCTATCCTCCACTGATCGGACGATGGAGGCTGCTCCTGGAGTGAACGGCTGCGATCTAATCTGGAGCTGGAGGCTTAGATGGACGACTATGGAGGATGCTCGATGAACTCGACGCCGGCCAGTTTCGTCGGGCTCGTGCGGGTGCAGGAGAGCTCCTCGGAGGCTACTGAAGATTGGAGAAGATGCGCCTGGGCCTCCCGCGTCTGACGAGAGCCTCCGATGAAGCTGGAGGCGTCGGAGGTGGTCCAGCGACCACGGCGGAGCTGGAGCTGTTGCTCCTGACTGTCCGAGCCCTCAGATGGGCTTGGCTTGACCTGCAAAGCACTGCAACAGACTCCTGGGTCGAGGGCAAAGTGCCTCAACCCGGTTAGAGGTGGTGAAGGTAAACGGTGCGTCGAGGTGAGGGGCTCCGACGAAGCGATGGCGGTGGAGCCCCAATCCCAGTTCCTTTGCGAACTGGGTTGAATGGTTGGGCGGAGAAGGTGCGTGGGAGGAGTGTGAAGGTGTGGGTCAACTCCGATGATCAAGATGTGGGCGAAGGTGGTCGGAATCGAAGGTCGTCGGCGATGGGTTGATTTGGGCGAAAATCAAAATTAGCTAAGGAGAAGAAGAACTGGGTCTACCTGATGGACGAGGTCGACTGGGGGTGAGCTGGGGAAGCTCTAGGTCCTAGACTCGAGGGTCGTCGATGCCCGAGGCTCGAGCACCACGTCTGGGCGGCGCACGACGGCGTGAAGCTGCCGGATCGATGGTCCGACCACTCCTTCCTCGTTGCAACACGGCCACTCGCAAGCTTTCACTCTGGCGGTGGCTATGGAGGTCCTAGGGTGGAATGCGCTGAGCCAAAGATGCGTGAAAATGGGGGCGGAGCTCAGACTATGTATGGCTAGGGGTCCGGCTAAATGGGAGTCGGGCGTGAAGCTCGGAGCGCAGATCCCAAGGCTAACGTCCGGGCGTGGATCTAGGTGGATCAGGGAGTGATTAGAACCCGGAGTTAGAGATTTTAATGGTCGGATCGAGTCTGGAAAATGTCGAGATATCGGGTCGAAACTCAGATCCGGGACTTTGTGGTCCAGGGGGGAGTTGACCGGGGGGTCAACATCCCCCGTGGACCAGTCAGAAGAGGCCACGTGTAAATGATTTAGAGATTCAAATTAAAATAGAAAATGGCTGAATTATTAAAAACTCAAAACATGAAAAATGTTTCTTTTATTTTAAATTATTTTTTTGTGATTTTTAATTAATTTTTTGAAATAAAAAAAAGTATGTACAATGTAGTACTATGTATAGGTATTTGTACAATATAGATTTTTAATTTTTGATTTTTAATTAGTTATTTTTGTACATTTTTATCCTAATTTTATATTTTATTTATTTATAAAATAATATTAGGAATATTTTGATGTTTTTATTTTATTTTTAATATTTATGTACAAGGGTTAAATAAATAGATATATACATTTATATACATGGTATATATACAATGTTCTTTTTGGTTTTTATTTTTGTTCTTTTTATTGTAGTTTTTGTTTTTATGGTTTTTATTTAATTTATTTACATAATAAGATATGGAATATATACAAATTTTTATGGAATTTAATTTATATATTTACAAGATAAAATAAATAGGGAAAGGTGTTCTATGTACAAGGTGAATATATACAAGGTGAATATTTATTATTTTTTTTAAATTTTCTTCTTTTTATTTTGATTTTGTATTCACAAATATATACAAATATTTACACACTTATTTTTATTTTTATGAGAGGAAAATATTTTTATTTTATTTACAGGTATATTTACACACATGAGCTTCCTTATCTCTCTCTACTTTGGCTTTTATGCGATCAGGCCCATGCTGAGCCCTCCCTTGGGATTAGGTCGCTCAATATTTAATCTAAATATTTCCCTCTTTTTCTTTTGTTTCTTTATTCTTTTATTTTTTCACAAAAACATGCTAATTATTAATTTTTACACAATGCATGCACTTTGGTAATTATTTGTATTTACATATATCTACATGTATTTGCAAAGGTTTTTGTAGCTAAAATATAAGAATAAAGAGTGATGAATGAGTATTCATCACACACTTGACCCTAAAAGACACCTCACCTAAAAATTTGTCTTGGGAGAGTAATCCCCTCATTGTATGGTTTGGATGCGTGAGAGAGTGACCCGCACACTAGGCTAGATCGACATCTGACCTCTCTTCAGACTACTGGTTTCGGGTTAGTCGTTCTTCAGTGAGGATCGCTCCGATCTCCAGTAAAGCGAGCAGCGATATCCTTCACAGAGCGAGTCGATCGGGTAGTCGGTAAATGGTCCACGACTTGTACTGGCTGGGAAAGATCTAGCCTTGGGATCGGGACAGTCTCCTGGGAGTGTTGGATTCCTAACAGCTCACTTAATCACTTTGAAAGACTGTTTGATCACCTAATAAAATCGACAAGATAAAAGACCGAATCTTTACGGTTATCAGCTCTGCGTGAGTAGGTTAATTGGGGGTTTGCTTGCTAGGTCTTGTGTGCTTTTCCAGATCTCATCCGCCTTCACTCGCCACATCAAGATGATGGGTCGGAGGTCCCTTAGGCAGCCTCTGGCTGCATCGCTTTCGAGCTCTCCGGCCCGCTCATCTAGGTTGGTTTGCGAGAGCTGAGACCCTCTCTCTGAACCCGAGTTTGACTCTGCCCTGTTCCCCCTCGACCACCCTTCCACCAGTCTTGAGGTGCCTGAGCAGAGACCACAGCAGACAGTTGATTTATCGGCACCTGAGTTTGGGTCTTTTGCCTTTGCAGAGACCATGGCCAGCAGTGAGGAGCGCACCGATGGACCCAGCAGGAACCAGACCTACGTACTTGATCAGGGTGCCATCAACAACACCCTGTTAGCCTCTCTGGAGACCATGCAGGGTCAGATCAGAGACCAGGGGGCTTTCATGGTGGACATGCACCGAGAGATGGAGCAGATGCGAGCCGACCGAGAGAAGCGCAGAGCCGGTGGAGGAGGAGGAGATATTCCTGATGACAGAGAGCCTGAGGAGCCAGCACAGCCAGCAGCACCTGCGCGACCGATGAGGGAGTTGCACAACCCTGGTGCAACTCTGACCCATAGATGTTTCCAGTTGCCGGCCATTTTGGGAGATTTCAAGCTCCTGCCTCAGACTATCCAGCTTATGCCTCAATTCCACGGACTTGTCACAGAGGAGCCATACCTCCATCTTCAAGAGTACGAGATGATCTGCAGTACTGTCCACGATCGACTCATGGACGAGGACACCATCAGGATGATGGCATTTCCATTCTCCCTCGTAGACGGAGTAGCCAACAGGCCGAATCACCTTGGGAGATTTGTCACATCATGGGAACAGCTCCGGAACGAGTACTTGAACAAGTACTATCCACTCAGCCAGACGAATGCAGCCAGGGCCCTGATCAGCAACTTTTCCATGCTCCCCAACGAGCAATTTCATGAAGCATGGGACAGGTTTAGGGAGCTCACAGATCGGTGTCCTCATCACGATATATCCAAGCCCAACCTTGTCAAGAGTTTCTTCTACGGGCTTACACCGGAGTTGCAGGGGCTAGTGAATGCATCTTGTGGGGGTTCCTATTTTGCCAAGGATGAGGATCAGGACTGGGCCATCTATAAGGAGATGACAGAGAACTACACGGTGATGTCCCAGACCAGATTTTATGAACAGGGGAAGCCCACGCCACAGGTCGTGTCCAATCAGAGGATAGCATGGGTCGATGCCGGTCCATCTATATCATCAGCAGCCGCATCGCAGGTAGAGTCGACGACCGCTAATATGGGGATTATCAACGAGAAGTTGGACCTAATCGAGTTTATTGAGAAGAAGCAGTGCCAGGACATGTCTCAGATAGATCAGATGGCACAGACGCTGAGTGACCTGAAGACCCAGATCATGTGTCTCCAGGATGCACGTACGGCTTCTCATTCCCATTTCAGGTCACAGGCAGATCCCAGCAGCAGCAGCTCGACCCAGCCCTCCGCTTACTAGCGACAGGTACATCGTATTCAGGCGGAGTCGTTCCAGCAGCAGCAGTAGTAGTATGTCCAGCCACCACCATCTCAGGATATCCAGATGGTTGTTTACTAGCCGGATCAGCCCCTGGCAGTTCTCCCCCCACCCACTTACGAGCAGGAGCCGTTGATGGACGTCATGGGATTTGGTATGATCGACCTCAGCCTGGGATCCGACGAGACCATCCCGGATTCCGTTGGTCGACTGGAGGTACCTCTTCCCAGCAGCAACCTCCAGTTCAGGGTGGCCAGTTCAGCCAGCAGCAGCCCTAGTTCCCACAGCCACCGCCACATTCTCACTACCAGCAGCCATGTCCTCGTCCCTATCAGCAGGGACAGTTATGGATGCAGCAGTAGCAGCCTCAACAGTTTCATACCCAGTATCCCTCTCAAGCTCAGCAGCAGCAGCCTCACTTTCAAAGAGGCCACCCGTCCGGTTCTCATGGGCACGCCTATGAGAACCCAGCTTTAGATGATCTAGCCCGCTCATCTCCGAGCAGCAGGCTACATTCCGATGGGAGATGGATGAGTTCCGTCAGAAAATGAGAGAGATGGTGAAGGGAAAGGATGCTATATCGGCCCAGATTGAGCCGAACCCGAACAACCTTAAAAGGAAATCTAAGCAGGTAAACTCTATCGAGGTTACCACTCCTAGTGATTCACTTGGTGATATTTCTGCATACACTTTTGATGCTGACTTCATTACACTTAGGAGCGGTAGGATGCCAGCCGGCGGCACCTCGTCTGAGCGACGACCACATGCAGACTCGGGAGCGCCAGACGAGGAGGAGATTGGTGTTGATGCCGCTCGTGATGATGATGATGATGATGACGGTGGTGCTGATGCCACCAAGGATGTTGATCCAGCTGACGGTACTGAGGCCGTCACTTCACCAGATGCAGGAGGTGGTGCTGATGCCACCAGATTTGATGCTAAGCCAGAGTGTGGTACTGATGCCGCAAGTCCATATGTTGTGGGTGGTACTGAGGCCACCATTTCTATTCCTGTTGCATTTCCTTCTGCGTTGTATCTCAGGACTTTTCTGATAATAAAGGAAAGGGTTCGTCATTTGTGAGTCCATCTGTGATGCATGATGTTTGTATGGATACTACTTTGCCACAACAACAGGGACCCGATCCTAGCCCTCCATCTGAGGAGGGCCCAGCCATCCCCTTCCCCCAAGCACTCTGCTTGGCTAAGGAGACCAAAAAAGAAAACCCAAAAAAACACAGCAGTTAGAGTTTAGCCAGAAGATGATAGACAGATTCCAGATACAGCTGACTCTACAAGAGGCCTTGGAGCACATCCCCCTCTTCCAAAGGAACCTTAGAGAGAAGACCACTATTTGTAGGAAGAGGAGGAACCACCACTCAGAGATCCATGTGCTCACTCGTGCCACCTGCTTCGCCATCCAGAACCGTCTGCCAGCCAAGAGGCCAGATGTAGGAGCCCCCTATGTCAGATGCCACATACATGAGCAAAGGTTTGATCGGACTCTATTAGACAGCGGCTCTTCTTCAACCTACTTCTGGCATCCTTACTCGACCGATTCGAGTTTGGCCCTCTTCAACAGAGCCAATGGTCCTTCAATTTGTTGATCGATCTGTCAAGAGTCCGAAGGGGTTGCTGAAGGATGTGGTCGTCACAATTCAGGGCCTGAAGTTCCACGTGGACTTCGTTGTGTTGGATATTGAGATCCCTGAGTCTGTGACCGATACCCCATCATTTTAGGATGCTAGTTCTTGGCCACAGCCAAGGCAGTGTCCGATCATGATAGCGGGAAGGTATACTTTCGCGTCAAGGGCAAGAGTATACAAATAGAGACGATCGATGAGACTAGAGCGTGAGATTCAGCTTGCTCAGAGCCGCTTACAGATTCAGAGCAAATAATAGAGGCAGAGCGAGACGTCCACCAGGAGTGCGATTTTGTGATCACAGATAATGAAGCAGCTTGGTCAGACCTAGTTTCACGAGCCATCCTCTCACCTTCAGATTCTGCTGATGTACAGATTCCAGTAGAGGAGAGCTTGGAGAGTGAATTCTTGGCAGAGGATACCTTTCAGGCAGCAATCGCGTTCCAGATAGCGAGGCAGCAGATTTTCTTTTGATTTGGATTCAGATCCATCAGAGTCAGATATTGATTGGGCAGAGTTTGATGATATAATTCCATGTCTGATTTCCACAGAGCCAGCATCTAGGGTGGAGACTGATCCCATTCATAGCACAGACACACCCGACAGAGCATTCTTCACCATATTTTCAGTTCAGCGGGAGTTCTCCCATGCAGATTTGGTTGCATTCACTCAGACCTTCAGAGACCATATCCTCCAGCCCCCAGTTGTCCAGAGTTGAAGCCCTTACCGCAGTCGCTGAAGTATAGGTCCTTGCGGGCGAGCATGAGATGCACCTAGTCATTATCTCAACGGATTTGACTGGAGAGCAAGAATCTCGTTTGATGGAGGTTCTTGAACAAGAACCGCAAGGCCGATAGGCTGGAGCGTAGCCAAATCTCCAAGTGATAAGTCCGGCCATGTGTGCTCCCACCATATCTATCTCGAAGAGGACGCCAAGCCGTCGCATGAGTTCCAGCGGTGGCTGAACCCGAATCTTTGAGAGGTTGTCATGAAGGAGATCTCGAAATGGTGGAGCGCCAATTTTATCTACCCCATCTCTAACTCCAAGTGGGTTAGTCCAAGATGGGCATCACTACAGTTGTGAGTGAATCTGGGAGAGGAGATCACTACCCGGGTACCCCACTTCTTGGGGGTCTGTGTAGACTACAGACGAATGAATCAGGGCACCAAGAAGGATCATTCCCGCTACCTTTTATTGATCAGATTATAGAGAGGCTAGCTGGGGAAGAGTCATTACTGCTTTCTCGATGGGTACTCCGGATACAATCAGGTGGCCATTACACCCGAAGACCAGGCCAGGACCACATTCACCTGTCCCTTTGGGACATATGCTTTCAGACGGATGCCTTTTGGTCTATGTAACGCCCCGATGACATTTAAAAAGTGCATGTTGTCCATCTTTTCGGACATGGTGGGTGAGTTCTTGGAGGTCTTCATGGATGACTTTTCGCTCTATGGCAATGGGTTTGATGCTTGTCTTGACTGCCTAGATCGTGTCCTTCAGCGATGCATCGAGGTCCATCTTGTGTAATCTTGGGAGAAGAGTCACTTCATGGTGACTCAAGGGACGGTGCTTGGCCATATCATCTCCAACAGGGGCATGGAGGTTGATCTGGACAAGGTGGATATCATTAGGAAACTCAGTCCACCATCTAACTTGTGACAGTTATGGTCTTTTCTGGGGTACTTCGATTTCTATCGACGCTTTATTCAGGATTTCAGCAGGATTGCCCGACCGTTGACTAATTTGCTGACCAAAGACACCGAGTTCATTGTATATGATAAGTGTCTTGCGTCATTCGAGACTCTTAAGAGTCTAGTTGTTGAGGCTCCTAATCTCCAGCCTCCTGATTGGTCTCTCCCATTCGAGATCATACGGATGCCTCCGATTTTGCCGTAGGGGCCATGCTGGGACAGAGGAGGGATGGAGTGCCATTTGCCATTCACTACATTAGTTGTACATTGGATGACGCCCAGCGGAACTACACTGTCACTGAGAAGGAGATGCTAGTCGTAGTCATTGCCCTAGATAAGTTCAGATCATACATCATTGGATCTAAGGTGACTATCTTCACAGACCATACCGCCATCAGGTACCTCATGGCAAAGAAGGATGCCAAAGCGAGACTGACTAGATGGATCCTTCTGCTCCAGGAGTTTGATATTGAGATTAAGGATAAGCCTGAAGTCAAGAATGCAGTGGCAGATCATCTCTCCCGATTAGAGCATCTTGAGGATTCTGAGCAAATTTATCCCATATCTGAGACCTTCCCAGATGAGGCGATCCTTGCTATCGCCTCACTCCCGTGGTACGCCGACATTATGAACTATCTTGTTGACAAGAAAGTTCCACAAGGTTGGCCGAGGCAGCGACTTGAGACCTTCCTCATGAAGGCCAAGTTCTACCATTGGGAGGATCCCGTCCTTTATCATGAAGGAGGGGATAGTGTCTAGCATCGGTGCATTCCTCAGAAGGAGCACCATAGCGTCCTCACTTACTGCCACAAGCTTGAGGCAGGAGGACATCACTATGGGAGGAGAACGGCACAGAAAGTGCTCCAATCCGGCCTATGGTGGCCTACCTTTTTCAAGGATTACGATGAAATCGTGAAGAGGTGTACTGACTGTCAGAGGATGGGCACTTGTGGACAGCGTGATATGATGCCGATGCAGCCCATTCATTTCTATGAGGTTTTTTATGCATGGGGCATCGATTTCATGGGTCCATTCCCTAAGAGTCAGGGATTTGAGTACATTTTGTTGGTCATTGATTATGTGAGTCATTATGTTGAGGCCATCCCCACCCGAACTGCATATGCTAGGACTGTATGCAGATTTTTGAGGAAGAATATCATTTCACAGTTCAGGGTGCCTAGAGTGTTGATATCTGACGGGGGTCTCATTTCGTCAATGACAAGGTAAAGGCCCTTGCTAGCAAGTTCAGCATTGACCATCGAGTAGTCACTCCATATCATCCTCAAACCAATGGTCTTGTTGAAGTGTCGAACATGGAGATCAAGACTATATTGCAGAAGGTCGTCTGCCCTGAACGAAAGGATTGGTCACAGCTTTTGGACTCGATCTTGTGGGCATATCGGACTTCCTTCAAGACACCTTTGGGTACTTCTCCCTTTCGCCTTGTTTATGGCAAGCCTTTCTATTTACCTATTGAGCTTAGGCATAAGTCACTTTGGGTCGTTACAGACATACTTTTGGATCCAGTGAGTGTAGGAGACCAGAGGAGGGTAGAATTGGCAGCCCTGGAGGAGTTTAGAGATGCAACCTTTTCGAGTAGCCTACAATACAAGGAGAGAGTGAAGGAGTGGCATGATTCTCATATCTGCCACAAGCAGTTTGAGCTAGGACAGAGAGTATGGTTGTTTGATGCTAGGCTTAGATTATTTCCAGGGAAGTTGCAGAGCAAGTAGAAGGGACCATACCTGGTCCGAAAGGTACATGACAATGGAAGCATTGACATATCTGAGATGTCATTTGAGTCTACCTTTCATGTTAACGGGCAGCGGCTCAAACCATATCTAGATCATGAGCCACTGGTCGTTGACGTTGCACCTATTCATTTTGCATGAGATGGGGTCTCTTTGACTCACATCTATTGCATCTCACGCCTGATTATCACTGTCTTCTGCCTTGTATAGATCCAGATGTCCATATCATACCATTCTTCAGTCCAATACCCCACTTGCATCTTTGATTATGCTATACTTAGGGTGTGCTTTACCCTAAGTATAGGGGGTGTGAGACTTTTGATTTTCTTTTGATTCTTTCTACCTCTGTTTTGCTGCCAATACTTAGGGATATTTTACCCTAAGTATAGGGGTAGTAGACCCTGTACATACTCCCACTCGGATTTCCCTTTGTATATAGTCTGTTATACTTAGGATCACTTGATCCTAAGTATAGGGGGAAATACCAAGATTCTTTTCCATTCTTTCATTCATCGTTGTAGTATAGTTTTCCTTTTCACTTCCCTATACTAAGCACAAGTTATGTCTTCTTCATCGCTCTTGATTCAATCTGAGGACATCGTTCGAGCTAAGTATAGGGGGTGTAGTATATATTTCATATATACTTTAGCCATAACTCGTACTTTGTGTGAGTGTGTTAATAAATAAAATGGCTAAAATCCTTAAAAATTTAAGTTTTTTCTTGGACATAAAATTCTTTATTGTGCATACATAGCTAATTACAAAATTATTTTTGAACAAATCTTTGTAAAAATCTTTTGTATAAAGAGTTTGTAAATATTTTGATATCGAAATTATGTATATAGTACAAAATTTTTGTAAAATGTTTAAAAAACAAAAAGTTTGCAAAAACCCTTGTGTAAATGTGTGTAAATATTTTGCAAAACTTCTGCATCCATGCATTCAAACATTTTTCAAAAATTTTGCATATTTTCAAAACTCACATTTTTGTATATACTTATACAGTTTTTGTGAATCATAGTTGACATTTAAACTGGCCTGGAATTAAATTGAAAAATGGAGCTTGGTTAAGACCTTAATCCACCTAATTCTAAGAGGAACCTTATAAGGCTTAGGGTTAAGACTTTTCAGGTCCATGGTGACTTAATTCTTTGAGTCCACTAGGCTATGATCATATCTCATCTTGATGAGCCTAAGTAGAACGCTTAACAATGCACGCATGACTCTCACATACAATGGCTTTACTTGCACCAGCACCTTACACATAGCTCTCTACGGATGAGGTGGTGAGGAGGCAATTTTCTTTGACTTGGGGTAGCATACGAGGGTAGTACTTCTAGGCGGAACCTCTCGTCTTCTTTTAGTAAAGGAATTGCATCTCAACTTGGTCTGGTGGCATTGAGGTCTAAAGACATGAGTTGTGGGTTACAATAATGCTTCAAAAGAAGGATAGTCTACTGGCTCAAGAGGGAAAACTCCTTATGTATATATGTTGCACCATGTAGATATGTTGTACATATGCACATCAAAAAAAAGTGCAAAAGAAAAGAAAAACTCCAAAAAAGTGGTGGGTCTGATAGAAAATGAAATACCCACCGGAGTGTATATAGTCAAATAAAGCAAAGCTTACGTTACCCATGCCCATCTCATGAAGCTTGCAGCAGGGAGGCTTAGCTACACTGGTTGGACTCCCTAGGATACATGGCAACACTGGCCATGGTCCATTCTCCTCGTTCTCCTCTTCTTGAGCTGGTTGCACTTGAACTTAGAAGGGAATACCCCGCTCCTCGAGGAAAGAGTTGACAGACTAGGGCATTAGAGTTACCTTGCTGAGGGGGGTTCTCACTTTTCCATTTCTAAGGTAGTGAGTTACATATCACTTACACAGTATAAGGAAAGATTCATTGTCATTAGAGTTTGTGTATGTAGACTTGTCCTGATTTGGATTGTTGAGGAGTCTTGACCATAGATTGGTGGAGCTTAGAGGCTGTTGAGTTTTAAACCTAAGTCCAAATAAGGTTCCGACAAACTAATATTCCAAAGGTCTGACTGAGCTCCATACTTCAATTTAATGAAGAAAAGTTTAATATTCAACATTGGTTCATCTTTTTTTTCTTTTTCTTTCTTTTTTCACTTCTTTTTCAAATAAGTGTTTGCTAAGGGACTAGCAAAAGTAAAGTATAGGGGGGTGATGAATCCTCATTCATCACTCTTTATTCTTTTATTTTAGTTAAATATCTTGGCAAAGCATCACGTATATAGTTGTAAATACAATAAATTAGCAATAAGCATGCATTTGTTAATATTTAATAATTAGCATGTATTTGTGCAAAATAAGAAGAATAAAGAATAAAAGAAAAAGAAGGAAATATTTAGAATAAATATTGAGTGACCTGAACCCAAGAGAGGGCTCAGCATGGGCATGATCGCCAAATAAAATAAGTAGAGAGAGATAGGGCCACTCTACCATGTACATAATTGTCACCTATGTATATATAATTTATTTTTACAAAAATAAAAATAAAAAGGTGTTTTTATCCCTTTTTATATATTTCTAAAAATAAAACAAAAATTAAAAAAATAAAATAAAAATAAAATTCCTCTCTCTATCACCTTGTACATAATACTTGTATATATATATATATATCACTACCTATTTATTTTATATTTGTAAATAAATAATAACAATAAAATAAAAATAATTTTATACTCCCAAAATTATGTTGTAAATAAATAAAATATAAAATTGGGGTATTTGTGCAAAAATAAGAAAATAAAGATAATTGTACAAAACACATAGGTATTTTATACCTGTATATAATATACTATACTGTAAATATCATAATTTATTTTCATAAAAATAAATAAAAATCACAAAAAATAATTTGAAAAAAAAAATAAATATTTTTCATTCTGAACACTTTCTAATTTAAAATCATTTTCGATTTTTAATTGATTTTTCAATTATTTTTGACCATCTATTTTCTGATTGGTCCAGGAGGAATGTTGTCCCTGGTTAACTACCCCTCCCGGACCTCTTCTTGCGTGTATCCGGTTCTTGCACCCATTTCCCATTTATTTCGATCGGGTCCTATGCCCTCTTGCCATGAATCTCTGCCTGCGTCTCCCTAGTGGATCGGTGATCCTCGCGGATCCCTAGGGAGTCGCAGATCATCCTTGGTTCGTGTTCCCCGACCCAATCTTCCAGCTACCTAGGAATGCCCTATAAAGCCTTCACTCACATTCCCTGCTTGGTAGCTCGCGTCGCACACCCCTTTTGATACCCTAGAAAGCTTCCCCTTGGTGACAGCAACCAGAGGCCTCCTTCGGTCGTCGGAAAGGTGATGTGCTACCGACGCTCGCCTCTCGTGGCTGGATCGTCGCCGCGACGAGCCTCCTCCGCTAGCTGCAGCGAAGTTGAGGCAACGACCACTGCCGACCACACCCCCTAGAGCTCAGGATTCTGCTAGGACCCTCAGGTATTCATTCTGTAGACCTTAGCTCCCTTATCTGATTTGATCTTTCATCTACACTCTTCTGTAGCTCCACCAGCTCCGACCAGCCAGTCGGAGCCTCGTCAGCCACATCACCCACTCTGATCGATACATCCGCTTACCCTCTATCTTCTCTCGCCATCTGATCATCCTAATCTTGACTCGGATTGCCATGATTAGGCACTAGGTCTCGTCCATCGCTTTCACCAGAGACCCCCTTCTCATTCACCATCGCTTCCCTCTACTTTTGGTTCAATAACCTGACCGGAGCCCTGCTCCAAGTCTGAGCTTTCTCCTGCAGGACCTCACACGTGGAACGACCCAGATAGCCCTTCGAATATCCTCGTCGGAGCTTGCTCAGGTCCAAGCCATCGTCCCGAAGATCTGACCGTCAGCGAGCCAGTCCGACCCGTTCACCCAACGCGGAGAGGCCCCATGATTTGTTTGCTGTCGTCTGATCATTCGTCGGAGTGCCGGATCATCGTCGGTGCTCTGATGAAACTCGCCTAGGCGGAGTTCTTCCAGTGTCTTCCTCTGTCGTCGGATTACGCCCCTCTGCCAGATGCCATCCTCGTCGTTCGTCTCCAGCAGTTGTTAGGCCGTAAGATGTCAGATCTAATGGCCCCCTTACCACCCACGTAGCTGACGTCTGACGACCGTTGGATCTGACAGTGGATCGTTCCAGAGCCGCACGTCCTCACCCACTCAGTAGTCACCACCTGTCCACCCCACGTGCAGCGCACGTGCTGCATGGGTAATTTGCTCAGTCTCCCCTGTGTTTCTTTCAGTGTATCTTTTAGTCTATAAAATAAAAGCATACAATAGGACATTTTGCATGTTAGCACCTGTAGTTTTCCAAATTTGCTTGTTAGTCATGTTCGTGTAGACTCATGTGCTTCGTCACGTGGAACTTTGGGTTATTTGCAGTATTTTCCCTGGACTTAGTGTATGTTATGGATTGAATGTTTAGTTTCATTATTTGCAAATACACCCATGTGTGTATTGATTTAAGACATGTGTTGATATTTGTGGAGAAATTGCAGTTTGGGTCCTAGAGTTTTCTTGTGTGTTATTATTTAGCCCCAGAACTTATTTTCTTTGCAGATTGGTCCATGTATGCTGTGTGTTTTATTTTTGATTTAATAATAGAAAATATTGTCCAAAATTCACGAAATTTTGACAGATGGCTCCTGCCACGGTGTAGGAATTTTGTGAATTTTTTGTTTTGTTTTGTTTCCATTTACTATTTTTAAAAATTCAAAAACCATAAAAATTGTTCCTGTTTGCTTTAGAAAATCCATTAAAAATATTAAAAACTCTTGAAAAATTCTAAAAAATTCATGGTTTTCTTGTTTAGAGTTGTTTTAACTTCTATCCAATTTTCATCTTGTTTCCATTTATAAAAGCCATAAAAATCAAAAAAGAATAAAAATCTTAGAAAAATCAATATAAATTCATTAAAAAATCAAAAAATATGTTTTCAGTTGCAGTAGTTAGTTTTTATTTTATAGTTTATCATAAAAATATTATTGGGATTTTACAAGCATTTTAATTAATTTTAACTTGCATTTATATCCTAGTTGGACACTATTTGGTATTCTTGAGTTTATTCCATTTTTAGAAAATCAATTAAAAATCAGAAAAACCCCATAAAATTACAAAAACATCTTAATATTTTAAAAACACAAAAACAATTTTATTTTGAATTTTTAAGTATTTTTGGTTCCTTGAATAATTGTATTAGTGTTGATTTTTTTGTTTCTTTGATCCTTTTTCTTAATATTAAAAATCTAAAAAAATTGAAAAATTAAAAGCCACCACTTCTTTGTTTTCCTTAGATTTCTGATTACTTTGTAGCATTAGCATCACGTGCTCCTTATGTTCGACCCAGGTAACTATACTAGGTAAAACAAATTAGTAAGACCACTCTATTTGATTGATTGTTTGATTTCTATTTTGGTGGTCTTAATTTTCTTGTTGAGTCTGATCCGAGTGGTTGAGGTCGCAACGACCATTGATACCATTTTACCTTAGTCGCTCGGGTCGCTCACCACATATGCAGAAATAATTCCAGAAAAGATATTTTCCCTCCATAATCAAAATGAATAAATCATCGATCAAAATAGTAGAGTATTAATCCCTCAATCAACAGCTTAGTACCTAATGCAGAGATTATATAACCTAAATTTCCTTATTCATAAAGTGAAAAAATTGCTCCCTATGGAGAAACATTGAAAAAATCTATTAATCAATGGAACTTGTAAAACTCCATAACTCTTTATTTTGAACAGGAGTCATTTACTAGGAGTTTCCCAAATGATTGTATTTTGCGGAAAAAAATATCAAAGAAGAAATCCACTTGTCTATAATAAGGTAACCTCAAACAATCATATGAAAATATATCTAGAAAATCCGACATCTAAATTCTCATTACATAATTGAGATGATTGTGCACTAAGTACTAATCAAATATGTTGTGTAAGATCTAACTTATTTCTCATTTTCATATATCCTCTTTTTATACTATACCAACTTTGTAACTTGATCTCATATTCTATGACCATCTGATTATAATGTCAAAGATTAAAGAATTCCATTCTCTTCGAATAAATGGCATTCTAAATTTGTATCATTCAATAGAGAGTTCCATAAAATCACTCTGCTCATTGGTAGATGTCTCAGAAAAGTTGATGTTTTCCCATTCAGTTTGTCACTACTCTTTTGTACCTTTTTCTTTAACAATTCCTAAATATAGCATGCTTCCTCATAAGACATTATGTACTTCAACTGACATCTCTGTCTCTTGCATCCATTTCTTAAACCCATCCATCTCTTGTATTCAATACTCAAATTTCTCCATCCCATATCCACCATATAAGATGCATGAATTGTTGAGAATAAATGCCTTTAGTATAAATCCACCAAATATATGTACATGGTACTTTCACTGTTTAGTCATAAATGTCATAAACTCAAGTAATTATTGTTGTGTGTCCTTATCAGTCTCATTATTCGATGATGACTCACGGTATCTGATAACCGTAATTCCAAAATGATTGGTCATCTGATCTAAAAAATCGGTTCAACTAGTTGTATGCAATCTTTGGTATTTCTCTATTCATGTAGATCTTGGGTCAGTATCTATTGTGGATATGCTATGTCCGGAGGAACTCTAGCTCTGATACCATTTGTAACGGAATGGAATGCGATGACTGGCGGAAGTGTGCAACTTGAATTCATTGACCGAACCGTTACTGATTCATGTAGGGTAATCATTGAGCATACAAAATCATTCTCAAAAAGATCCATAAAATTCAATTCAACTGAGAGTTTCATTATTACAACATCTATAAAGGGTATACTTGAAAAAGAAACTAAATAATTTCACAACATGGGTCCCTGTTCCAGTAGGCGTACCGATATCCACCATAAACCATGCAATATACATACCACGCTGAATGTTTTATTGAGTTTGTTGCATGAACTTGAATGCTTGATAAAACTTGTTCTTTCACCTGAAATAAATAAACATAATTTGCATGAGCCTAATGCCCAGTATGTATCGGGGTCCATACATGGGAATTCTAACGGCCTTTTAACATGTTATAATTCATGTACTTGACTCTCAATGGAATAACATCATTACGTGCCTAATTGTCCCATGCATGTTTAAGTCCGTTCCCCCTATTTTTAACAAGTGGCATATTGAATTCAACATGAATATACATGTGCAATATACATAAATATAAATATAACCTAACATTTTTCATCATAAGGGGTATGTTTCTAAATTCATGATATGTTTATGCATCCTTTATCATTTAGATCATTCTTTCTGAATATTCCCATAAAATAGCTTTCGCATGACTTGTGACGGTTTATTATTCTTAAATCATTTCTCTTCTAACATATAATGATTTATCTTTGACTAAATCGTTCCCTTGCATAACATGTAATGGCTTACCATTATAAAAAATTTCTTTCACAACATGTAATGGCTTACCTTTCTTAACCATTTCTTTCATAGCATGAAATGGTTTACCTTTATAAATCATTTCTTTCATAACATGTAATGGCTTACCTTTCTAAACCATTTCCTTCATAACTTGTAATGGTTTATTCTTTCTTTAAACCATTTTCTTGCATGACATTTCAGTACATGTGTACATACACTTTAACATTAGCATAACTGTGCATATACCCATGACATTAATTTAATTGCACATATTCCCATGATATTAACTTAATTTCACATATGTCCATAACATTTTCAATGTTTAGGGTTGTCTTAATTGATAGATTCTTAGGCGGCTTTGATGGCTTTGCTGGCTTTACCGCTGGCACTAGCAGTCCATAATATAACAAGATAATGTAGCTACAATTGTAGAGGACTTAGCTTTTGCCTCTATGGTTCCTTACAACCATATACCCCTTGTTGTGTTGCCTCTTGGGCCTACAATAATTGGACTTTAGAGGTGTTTCCCACCCTTAGGTGTAGCACTGCTTATCGTCAGTAGCTACAACAGTAGAGGACTTAGCTTTTGCCTCTGTGGTTCCTTGCAACCATACGCCCCTTGCAGCGTTGCCCCTTGGTCCTACGATAATTGGACTCTAGAGGTGGCTCCCACCATTAGGTGTAGCACTTAGCTCCGCTTATCGTTGTCGTGCCATTACGCATCTTAAGTAAATTCACATTTCTTTTATTAGCATTTCCTTTTCCATGCAATAGTGCTTTATTTAAACATTTCAGTTCCAACATCTTACTATGAACTCTTACTTGATAGCTTGAATTATTATCAGATAGTGATGCTTATTAATCAAGATTCCTCATCCATAAAAAGATTTCTATACTCTATGTTTCAAGTAATATCATGTAGGTTTTCAAAGAACAGTCGATAGACTTTTCCTAAGACTTAGTCATAAGTAGATTAGGAAATATAACAAAAGATATGAATGTTCTGTATGTATAGATAAAGAATATATTCTCAATATTAATTACCCTTATCTTACCCGTAAGTCAGATTTCTTTTTGCGCATTATATGTTAGATATGAATAAGTCGTGAATTTTAAAGGCGTGAATCTCCCATGAAGGTTATATGTAAAATTGTCTAGATAAATGTAACAAATATATACATTTTTACTATACAAATATTGAATGTTTATTTTTTTTCCAACAGAGGACGTGTGTGTGTATGTATGTATGTATATAGCATGCCTTTATTTTTCCAATGGTAGGAGTTAAGTTTTAAAAAAATATAAACAAGAGTCTCATGTGATAGTCTATGGAGATCCCTACTCTAACATTTTTTGTTTCCCAATCACATACGATCTCATGTTTGTGCCGCCAACAAAAGGAAATATAATATCAATATATGTTTAACTATCATCACTCATTATGTAAAAATTATTATATTTCTTTATAATAATTAATGAATCGGCTTATACAACAATTGCTCATGCGACTACGGTTTTAGGATCGAGTACAAGGATAGATATAATGATTAATAAAAGCATGTACAAGTTAATATGTGTCTTGGAATACGATTTCACACACTAAGGTTTCGTTTGGTTGCAGGGTTGGGCAGGGTTGGGTTGGCCCAACCCGGGGTACCCCTCCTTCCAACCCTCCCAATCCTCCTCACAGTTTACTATTCACAGGGGTACCCCAACCCAACCCTGCCCAAGCCTGCAACCAAACGAACCCTGATAATACAAGCAATTAAAGTTTCATGATTAACTCCAACATCAAGTGCGGCGGTATAATACGAATCTTAAAATCCAACACATACATTCATAGATTGTATTTCAGATTTGATCTTCGTTTATATGTAATCTTAAACCTAGCTGATACATACCTCTAACTCCAAAGCTTGCCTAACCCGACTGTGGTCGTCATGGTTCCTTCCGATCACATATCTGCACACTCCTTTTCGGATTAGATGTCGCCATCTCCTATGACGAAGATCGATCTTCGGTGATTCCTCTCTCTCTCTCTAACTTGCCCCCTCTTCCTCTCTCTCTCTCTCCAATTCTTTTACAATGGAAAGTGACATGGGGATGGGTGGAAAGGCCATGGGATTTTTATGCCCCTCAATGAAAGGAGTTAATGGAATAAAAATACCCATTAATTCGAATTAAATATTTAATTTCCTTAACAGTAATCATAAGAGAAAAGGAAATTGGTTGAAATTCCCGACCGTTACACTGTGTGGGTTCTAATTTTTGAATTTGAGATCCAATCATTTCATCTTCCATTTTCCTATATGAGCTGGGAGGAGATTCTCTTAGAATATCCAATATATGATTGTTGTTTTATGAAAATTTCTCCTCAAAAATCATGGAAGGAGTCTGCTCAACAGCAGGATTTTGCGGGAATCTGTAGGTCTCATACTCAGCATACCGTGACTTGGGCATGCAATGTTGGTTTGAGTAGATTCTACTTCTGTTGTCGTGATTAGTCGTATCCTTAAAAAATAGACTCATACAGGGTTCTTATATGTCGATATCATCAGTTGGGTCCTCTATATGTGCGGGTTGTCCAAAAGAGTGGTGTTCTGGTTGGTCAATAGGGATTTGATCGTTAGGGTCAATCCATTATGGTTGATCATTAGGTGTGGACCTCTCCTTGTGGTTTGATTGGGCCATCATATTATTCCCTCAGGTCCAGTCTGGATATATTTTTGTGAATTGTGGACCTATCCCAATAAGATTGTGAGGAAAGAATGAAGTCGGTTGGGTTTGGTGTCTCGGCCAGTCATGAGTCTCAAAAGTGATTTGATCTTTAAATGGTTCATGAGTTTCGGTGAGAAATCAGGAATAAGATGGTTCAGTCCAGGATGGCAAGTGATTATGCGTGGTCACAGGTGGTGGAGGTGGGAAGGTTGTATTGAAATTGATCGGATGATTCGAGTATAATGGCTTGGAATTCATCGAGTGGGTCGGATTCATCCAAGAGTGAAAGTCTCCCACAAATGTTGGAGGATTCTTGACAGAAGAGGGTTTAGATAATTTGGATTTGACCGAGACAAATTCATTTTCACAATACAGATCTGATGGATACTCGGACCAATGTCTCTTTATTTTCAAAGGTGGATGAGTTGTCATAATGGATCTTGGCTGAAAATGTTCAAGTGCACGGGATACTCAACAGAAGAAACCCAAATTTTTAAATCAAGAGGGAAAGTGATGGCACAAGTGTGTGAGTTTTGATCTTCGAATTCGGTTTACGTACACCAATGCAAATGCGATATAAACCCTAGTTTCACCAACTCACACAACCGCAAGAGTTCGGTAATTATCTTTTCAATTTTAATTGGTGATAAATTAATTCTTGGATAAAATTTAGCAAGTCGTTAGGTGCCAAAAATTTCTTAAAGACTAGCTCAAATTCTTACGACTAGGTGCATCTACTTCAACCGGTATGGGAGTAAGTACGGATAAAAAAATGGCTACTCGTTACTTAAGGACAGAGCCTTACACAGTGTCCTTTAAACCACCCACTCCACTAAGGAAATTCAGACCATTTAACAGCTACTCGTATTTCCTCATTAGAATTAGCTAATCATTTTTATAGAGTCGGTAGTCTGAGCGAAGATTTCGGAGCTGGGCTCTAGCCATAAGTGTTGTCTCTCGCTCACTCAAACAGATAAATGAATCCAAGGTTGGGGTTGATCTGTCGTAAAAATTCTTGATTTTATGAGTTAATTAAAGTCGACCTTGCTTAGCAGTCCTAATTTTAAGCAGGTGATCACTGAAAATTTAAGGTGAGTAGAAATACACATCTATCATCTAGTCTCAGTTTCCTTTAAAATTATGTGACAAAACAGGAGGGGAAAATTCGGGAAAAGTCGATGCAAGTGAAACAATGATGTATGCTCAAACATAAGACTTATAGTGATTCATCACAATCTCCATGTGGGATGCAATACAATAATTGAACATTAATCTATATGAATGCACGCCGACAAAAACCGCACCTAACAGACAGTTCTATTAGCCGTGAAGAATTGAGTTAAAATTTTGACTAAGTTGAGCAATCTAATGTGCGTCTCAATTAATGTGAAATGTGACCTTAAGTTGTACGAGCACAAATAATAAAAATCCTAAAAGCTCTGATAGTTGTATGTGCAGGTCTAACCTACGAACCGCTCAAGTCGAACCCCACCCTCACCAGAGACTGAAACAGGTCACGACACACCACAGAAAAATTTCAAGGTCTTGTTACACATGCGAGAGTCCAACGGACACTGTTGTAAATGAGTGATTAACTACAAAAATTAAAATTGCCGAAATTAAAATCCTAGACTCTACGCTCTCTCATGACTTGACTCGATCTTAATTTTATGCAACTTTTCTAGCATCGGTGAAGATGCGTCAATTTTCAAAAATCATTCCACATAAGCCTGGTACCTCACACGAAAAATAAGAGAGAGATTGTAAGAGAGTGGCTCAAAAATTTAAAAAAAAATAAAGACAGAAAATAAATGCTGAAAATAAATGAAAAATGTAAAGTGGCACGTTCGGGGGTTAGACTACCCAAATGTATAGAAAACAAAGCACTAATTTTTTAGACAAAATCTAAGTTGTTTGCCTCCCCGACAATGGCACCATTTGACAATTCGCGAAAACCCGACATTAATTTATGTGCATTATTAAGCATTTGAAATATCGATGTTTGTCGTTTCGTTGTAGGCAGGTAATCGGAATCGATCAAGAAATAACCACAATTTATTTATTTAATTTTTAATCCGAGCGGTTTTTTTATTTATTTTACATAGGCAAGTCCCAAGGCCGAACTCAAGGAGGTAAAGGAACAACTTAGAATTATGTCTATAAAAATTCATGCATAGTTTTCAAGGTGGAATGTTTTTGGTATTTTTGTAATTTTTGGATGCGAATGAAATGCAGGCTAATTTTAAGGACTAAAAAATGAATATCAGTCAAACAATGTCCAAAAATTATGAAACTTCATCGAGATGTTAAATATGGTGAAAATGCTCTATATTGTTTTTGGAATTTTCAGATGCAAGATGAATATTTAATGAATTTATGAATGCAAATGGTGTGAATTTCAATAACTAATTGTAATAATATTAAACCTATTTATTTTCAAAGAATAAAATTATCCAAGATCTAACACTAGGTGAATGATCTCAAAAAAATCCTAAACCTTTAAAATACGAGATCTAGTACCTACTAAAAATTAATGACTGAAATCTACAAAATTGTTTTTATAGAGCAAATCATGCATGCAAATGCAATTCTTTTTGGGAATGATGTTAAATACAATTAATTTTACGATTCATGAATTTTCAATAATTTTCTGAGCAGTGGTTAATTAACTATGAATTTCCAAGCATAAATTGAGTAAAATATGCAATTTATCACAAGAATATTAATTATTAATTAACCACAGAGAGTAAAACTATCACAAGCATGACATATTGTAGAGAACTAATTGTTGGAATATCATGCTAATTTTTAAATAAAAAAAATGCAAAGAAAAGATTCAAATTAGAGGATAAGATAGAGGGTTCTGTTTGTAATATTACATAGTGAAGGGCTAATGGTTAATTACATAAATCTCAGGGGGTTTCTCTGTAAAATTCCCAAGCACGTGCACGACATGTACCCTATAGTTGGCGGGGATGGTTTTGCAATATGATAGTCTTCAGGGGGTTGAATGCAAATCCATCAAGCGGTCACGTGCTATGCACATGACCCTTGACAGGTGAGGATGATTGGAATACGGCAATCCTCTAGGGGCTTCATTGCAGAAGTTCCCCAATGTGTGTGCTCTACACGTGCACGGGGGCCTCGGGTTCCTCACCTGGTGGTTGGTGTGGCGGAGCAGCGGTGAAGGGTTGCTTGGCGGTGGTCACGTCGGAGCAGAGAGGTCCTCGTCTAGCGGCGCTCCGGCAGGCGATCTGATGGATGATGCTTGATGCTGCTAGACAATGGAACGGAGGGCGGAGTCGAAGGTAAAGGAGCTCCTGCTTTGGTGGTGGTGGCTGGAGTTGTTGAATATGCGCCGGCAGAGGGGCATCCAGTTGACGGAGGAGGTGAAGCGTGGAAGGGCAGTAGCGGGCTCAACGGTGTGATGCCGGAGCTAGGGTAAACGCGTGAGACGCACGACGTTGCGACAAGCCCAAAATGCTTGGATCTCGCCGGAGAATTTGAGGATGCCATGTTGTCACCTTTGAATCCTCTTGTTATTTATTGCAGATGGCAGATGTTTGAAGTGGTTGACGGGGCTTTGGTTTTATAGCAGAGAGAGGCGAAGAGATCGGGTTGGCCGATTGGAATTGGAGACGAGATCCAGTGGTTCGAGGCAATTTGAGGAGGATCGGTGGAATATGGCAGCACGACTTAGATGGAAAGAGGGCAGAGATGAGATCCAGTGGTTTGAGGATGTTGAGAGAGATTTGCAGGCGGCGGCCCGAGATTGATTGGGAAGGTGCGACGGCGACCTAAGAAGGAAGGCGATGGCTGGTCAAGAATGGAAAGGAGGCGACGCCACATCGCGAGATCCGCAGAGGTGGGTGGCAGCGGAAAAAATCACGGAGGAGGACGGGGGACGGCGGCGCCGATTTGGGAAAGTGGGGGGAGAAGGGAGATACACAAGTGTCGTCCGATCAGCCGAGATCGGACGGCCCTAGTGTTGCTACATCATTTTTTATTATTTTTTATCATTTATTTAATTTTTCAAATTTTTAATTAATAATTTTTTAAATTTTTTTTATAAAATAAACAAAAAATAAATAACAAAAAATGAGTGACATGTGGCAGCTCCAGGAGCGGTCACGTGTCAGATACAGAAAAATCAAAAATAAAAGAAGAAGAAAAATTAAAAACAAATAGAAAACGACCACGAATCAAAAATATTTCTTCATGATACTTGCTCGTCTTGATGAGATCTACAACTTTCATGAAGAGACCAAAACCAAAATCGATCATTTGCATAAAGTGGTATTTTTTGGGTACTCTATGTACATAGAGTACCTTGATTTTTGGGTTTTATAATTTTTATCATTTTTAAATAAGATAAAAATCGAGAGAAATTGTGATAAAATCAAAGATAAATATTTACTCATTAATCTATTTTTTGTATTTTTATTAATTCGGAAAAAGGAGAAATAAAATAAAATGTGAAAACTACAACTTTTATATAGACTGTTAGTGAAGACTCAGACTCAATTAATTTCTTTGATTTTGGTCTTATTTTGGTTTTGGATTTTTATACATTTTAATGAAACTTTTATCAAAGAAAACAAATGAAAAACAAATAAAATAAAATGAGTTAATTATAATAGTCAAAAATTAGGTAAAATACAAAATGTACAAAAGAAGCCCTAAACCCGACTTTCACATATGAGCTCTGATTCACTTGAACTTGATCTTGTTTTTGAGGTATTTGAATGTACATTAGTTCAAAAGTGAGTAGGATCAAATCGGACAGTGTATGAGGAAGATATCAGCATTTTAGTCCGGAAATCCTGGAATTAGGTTTTGAGTTTCTGGTCCACTTATTTGGGTTAGTGATTTTTGTATTTTTTTATTTTTTTCTTGTTATTAATATGTACACAATGGAGATGGTTCCAGGTCATTCGGAGTTAGCATGAATTAGTTAAAATTAGAAAAGTTAAGCTATTTTACATGTCAATTGGGCTGGGATTTTTGGCTTCTTATTTTATGCAATTATAAGTGATAAAATGCAATTATTATTTATACATGCATGAATGCTAATTATGCAATATAATGTATAGAATGCAGATGATTCTGGGAATTTGAGCTTAATTAATGTCTTCTAGAGTGATGAATTTGAGATTCATCAAAGCACTACGTCTTTTGAGAACTGGGTAGTCTTTCTTGAAATTCCATTTCTTCTTACAGTTGAAGCACTCGAGATGGCTTCCTTTTTTTCATATCGTTTCTCTTGATGACTTTCTTAAACTTCTTAGTAAGCGTAGCCAGGACTTCAACTGGGCTATCTTCCAAAGTTGATTTTGTAGCCTGAAGTGCAATACCTTTCTTCTTCTTGACTTCGGCTTCCTCTTCAATCGTTTAAGTCTTCTCAACTTCATATGCTAAGAGTTTGCCTATGAGTTCATCAACAGGGAGGATGTTGACTTTGTTTGCTTTTTTATGACAACATCTACTGTACTTCAGATAGGTATGAGAGATCTTAGTATATTTTTCACATGTTATGGTTCTCCTATAGGTTTATGAGGATGTTGATAATAGTTGAGAATCTTGTGCATATGTCAACGATCGACTCTTCACTTTTCCATTTTGAATAACTCATATATCTACTGTTGCAAATAGGATTGTAATTTCTACAACTTTGTCGTTCCTTCACAAGTAATACTGAGCTTGTTCCATATCTCATATGCAGTCTTACAAGTTGAGACTCGATTGGACTCATTTACTATAATTTCACAGAAGATTGACTTCATCGCCTTTGAGTGGTAAGTTGCTTTCTTTTTATCTATGTCACATAGGATGCTCCCTAATAATTGATCTTGTGTACTTAATCTCTATAATATTCCAAACATCGATATCAATAAGATTATAATAATATTTGCATTTGTACCTCCCACGTGTAGTTTGTGCAGTTGAAGTGCAGTGGCCTGACCATGAACTGGACTTCAAAGTCTTTGCTTGCAATAACTGCCATATGTATCATTGAGTAGTGAATTCGAGATACTGATCAAATCTCTAGTAACAAATGTGAGTTTGGGGATCGTGATACCACTAGAGAAAGGTGAATAGTGGCTCATGACAGTTTTTAAAAATTTTACAGAACAACCATCAAGCAAAGAGACAATCAACCAAGCAATCCAATAAGCACACTTTGCACAGTATTTTAGTTTCTCGATTAACCAAGCTAATCAACTGCTTCACTAAAGCCCGAGATATTTACACAAATATCTCAATCGTTTACAAAGTAAACACTTTACTATCTTGGATTAAATACCATGATCAACACTCTAATCAAACATTGTAGTACATGTAGAAGAAGATACGAGCTTCACTTTCTTTGTACTTCATCGGATGTCTAACATCCAAGAGTTTTACAGCAACTTAGGATCAAACATCTAAAGTCCTATAGAAAGATGTTAATTGCAAATAAAAGGATATAATAATAATCTTTTCCAAATACTTTATCTTTATAAATATCAATAAATAATTCTCCAATAAAGAACAATGATGTCTAGAGATAAATCTACAGATTATAATTGCATTAAGACTGATAATATAGTACAACAATTATATCATAGATAAAACATGTGAATAATCAATATGAGACAAATAATAAATATCACTATGTTGAGAAGGTTGCCAAAAGTGTTCTGACTCCAATCAAGAAAACCTGAGATAAGTGAGCGATCAAACTTTACTGAACTGAAAAACTTTGCTTGACAGCTTTCAACAAAAAATATTCTTCTCGAAAGATCGAATGAATCGACGAACATTAGAAAGAATATCGAGGAAATCACTCAGAGAAAGTTTCTTGCATTTCTAGAGAAAGTAGGAGGGATTGCTCGAGTTGTATGTCCGCCAACAATGGGTATGGGATCCCTTATATAGGGGTCTAATAGAATATGACCTTTGGAAATAAAATAGGTAAGAAATTAGAGATGATTTTCTGATATGATTGATCAGTACAAAAAGTATGATCGATCAATGGAAAATGATCGATCATGTCAAAAGGCTATGATCGATCAGTTCATGACTGTATGGATTTGAATGATGATCGATAAGTTCAACAAATTTTGATCTATAAGACATAATCAATCATTAAAAGAGGCATGGTCGTAGTGGTGATTGATCAATGATAAAAGGATGATTGATCGGTTCATGAATGTTCAAAATCACGACTTGGGAATTCCCAGCTGAAGCTTGCTCGAGATTACAATTTTCCAAAAGAATGCAAGTAACCACTACACCAATTTTTGAACAAATACAAGCAACAAAGTTGAGCTTCTGCTTTGATTGAAGTCGACGATTCTTTATAGATTTGTCGAGCTGTAATCCACACTTGAAGTCATGCAAACACAATGAATACGCGAGCAACTACGATATAATCTTGTGTGTATGTGTCATCTTTAAAATCATGAAGAAACAAAGAACTAATAATTTTCGCATGTTATCAATTTAAAAACAAGATAACAAATAAAATAATAATATGAAATAATCATGTCATGTTGGATCATAATAATAATAATATGATTATAATAACAAAAAGACAGAATCACGTTGTGCTGGATCATGATGAAAAATATTATTCCAAAAGAATCATTTTGTGTTGGGTCATGATAATAATAATGCAATATTTTTTGTGTATTATAAATTAAAATAATAGAACCATTACGACAAGGAACGTGTTGTGTTGGATCTTGATTATAGTTGCCACGCACCGCCTCCCGACCCATGCATTGTCGTTGTCATGGTCAACCACCCCCTACCGCTCCACTCATCGACATTGTCACCGTGCCCTCAAGCTTCACGCGATGCCACCTCCACACGCAACCACCCCCTGTCGCTCCACATAATGCCACTGCCATTGTAGCGCATCGCCACTATCGCCATCATGCACCCACCATCGCCTCTACGTATCGCCTCTGAAGGAAAGTTTTAAAGTCCTCACACATCACGAAAGCATGTGGATTGAATCACATCCAGTCAAAAATCTGAATTGTCGTACAAGTCACAATAGCAACGAAATTTAAAAATTATTCAATGGAATGACATGGATTGGGAACCATTCCAAATCTGTTCCATAAATATCACACGAGTTTAGAATTACCTCTTGAAGCGTGAATGTAATCCTCAAGTCTCTATTGCAAAAGACCTCATGTCTGAAGTACAATTCGATAGAGACGTCACTTGCGGGCATGGGGATGAACCACGTACTTCCTGCAATCCAACAAGAAGATCTATGACTCCTTTCTCCTGAATTCATCTTGTGAAATCCTCCTTCTTCATGATGATCTTGAAGAACCGAAGGTGAAGAAATTATGCAAGAGATCGATCAAATCGATCCAGCAACATAACAATAGGATTATCCACCATTAATGGTATTATACCTACAGAGGAGAAGGCCCTGTAAAGTAAGGTGGAATATCCAATATTAAGAGCATTATCCCGGTGAGGGGATGCCCTTTAGAGAGAGAAAGAGAGAGAGAGGAGACTTGTTTCTCCTTAGAATGAATTGTATGAGGAAGGCATGGTATACCACTCCTTATATAATTTTCAGACCGCTAGGATTACAATCCTGATTATTGAATTAACGACCAAGATCAAAGAAGCTCATAACCAGTTTTAATATTAGAGTTTATAAAATTATCAATTAAAGAATCCATTTAATCCTCTCAATAAATTAATTAACAAATAACTAATAAAAGAAACATAAATAGGAGGCTCCTGAAAATTAAGGACGGCCATCATGGTTATTACAGCCATGGACATCCTCCTTTTTTAGGCAGCTCATTTTTATTGTCCTTTAATATTATAATAGTTGTAATATTTCAACAACCATAAAAAAATATTTATCAATTTATTTCTAAATTAAATTATCAATCAGTAATTCCAAATTATTTATGATATTTGCAAATAGGCCATTGAAAAATATTAACCATATTCACGGGTCCAAAACTAAATGTAGATCATATTTACATTTATTGTAAAATGTGAATCCAAATCAGATTAACATCAATTTGTGAACCCTATTCACAATCAAGTCTGAATTGGATATTGTGAATCTTATCCATACTATCTATGATTACTGCAGATATCACTATCCACATTAATCTTATCCAAGATAATTAAATCCAATTTAGTTACCTCGAGATCCTCCTTATACATATTCGAAAATAATGTGAATCTTATCCACATTATTCTTGAATAACTATGGATAACATTATTGAAGATAATGTTATCCATGATATTTAAATCAAATTTAATAATCCTAAGTTCTCCTCTTCACTTACCAAATCAAACATCACTTAACAGTCCCAATTCTCATATTTATCTCTTTAGGAACCCTCATCAATATCTTTGAGGATAGCATGCCTTCTCTGTGGATACTCGGAGATAGGGTCAAAGTGATTGTATATCCATGTATTATGACATGGATAATAAGATATAATCTCATATCCAGATCTAGAAGACCTCTCAGAGACGTTTGATCATGTCAGACAAAGTACCCAATCCTCTTATTGTCTCTGAATCCTGTTCAGATCAATATCCAACATTTCGAATAAGACTGGATAACTAGTTCACTGAGCGGAGTCACTAAAATCCAAACATGTTTATCACCCCCTCAGAATGGAAGTGTCTTGGTATACAATCGTTTAAGATCACATCACCCTCGAGTATTCCTAATACATGTACATCCTGCACATACTAGAAGACTATGATTAAACTTGAAGTTCTGATCCCATTTTGGATTATCTCCTTCATGGGTTTTATCTGGTTAGTTTCTCATTCGGACATTGGGAGTTGGTATCAATCATATGCTTTCCAAAATCATGTGCCATATCTTAAAATCATGTCTTGTTTTCGAAATAAGACGATCAGTGTTGGAATTTGATATATCCCAATATCTCATGAGTGATCTCATGTCGTCCCATTCAGTAGTGAACATGTATGATCCATTTGAGAGATCGTATTACTCATATGTGCTTATATGCATACCAATGCACCAGTGTATAGACCTTGATTAGATCATCAATATGATGGTATGCATAATGTACATACTCAGACATGTAATATTACATATGTCTCCGGTTAGAGGACGCATGCTTGTATCGTGACAACATACGATACATGTCTTGGCTATCTCGATCTCGCTAAGTCAACTATTTGACTTAGCTTATCTGACACCTCTAAATCTCTATTCCTATGCATAGGACCTGCATCAAGAGCTAGGTCAGATTCCAGCCTTTAGAGTAAGGATTTCCAATTGCTATTCATGCAGGAGATCCTTTATCCATAGTATCTTGACGTTGAGATTTAACTCTTTATATATCCAACCATGCACCATCCTTTATGATCTAGCATTTGGATCATCAAATGTATGATATCATGATGGTCATGGTACATAATTGTAATTGTACAAATGGACCTATTATGCAAATGATTTATTATTTATTTTAGTTTAAGGAGTCATTTTTAATAACTTTTATAAAGGAAGTAAATAAAAAATATTTATTATGCATCACAGAAATGCGGAATATTTAGCAAACATTGTGCCAAAACAATCTCAGTTCATCATATGAACTAGAAAATGTAGCACAAAATTTTGTGCATTCAGAAATTATAAATTCTAAAGGAAAAAATTCCAAAGTAATTTCTGATATTCATAATGAATATAAAGAACAAATCAGGGTTAGCTCTTTAAGTGTGAGTCTCTAAGGTAAGAGATCTCCCCATTCAAGTCTGATCTATGTTTGATTCTCTTGTGGGCACGATGATGAGTCACGTTGTCCCACGAACCCGACGTTGTCTAGGGAAATAAGAGGAGTATGAGAGATGGAGACTCCCACGACTCTTCTATGTCTCAAGGATACGAAATTCTAAGGACTATTTCTCTCCAAAATTCAAGTGCCTAAAAGAGAGAGTCTTACTCTTCTTTTATACACATTGTACACACCTATTGAAGAGTCTTCTCTTCAAGTAGATGTGTGTAATGACAACCTTTGGATTATTGATCAAGGTCTTAAGACTAAGTCCATGTTCAGCAATACAATTCTCTCTTTTTATCTCCAATTATTTAACTAATAAATCAAGAAACAAATCAACAAAGAATTCTTCTCAAAGACTCTTTGTAGTGGAACCATGTGTCATCACACAAGGCCAACCACTTCCATATATGGAATGTATTTGTTGCTAATTTATTAAATGATTAATCAATAAATAATGCAACAATATAGAGAGTCTTATCATAAATAGGACTCAGGCATATGGCACCATGTGTATTCAATACACACGCCAACATTAACTAAATATAGTCAATGTTGTTGCATTTTGCTTATCAACTAATTAACTTTATAATCAAATCAATATTGGAAAAATTAAGAAAATAATCCATATAATGAATCATGTTCACGAGCACAAATTAAATGTATATCCAATTTACATCTACAAAAACATGTGAATCAAATTCACACAATCTCATGCCTTGGAAAATTAAATACTTATATGAATCACATCCAAATAAATATTAATTATTGTAAATAGCTATTCACATCAATTAATAAGATATATTTGTGAATCTTATTCACAAGCCCTTGCAATAATAACTATTATTATTACAATATTTACATCAATAGAAGTGGGTCCTAATCCAATTAGGACTCGTGAGATACAAATCAGATATTTGGAGATAATATTAGAGAGATTATACTATCCATGTATAGTGACTTGAAATGTGGATAACTATCCAATTTCAGGGTTTATACCATTTTGCAAAAATCTGTCACCTACGAATGTTGAGCTTGAGCTGTAGTACTTTACACTATTAGTGAGCTCAACGAAATGCATCACACTCTCCATGAGCTAGAAAAAGTGTTGGTGAGTTGAATCTAGCTTCCTTGACCATTTCTAATCGTAGTCCAAATCATTTGGAGCTAAGAAATGAGCACAAGGAGCTTGTATATTTCCATTTTCATGACCATTTCTTTTCCAACATTTGGACATTGAAATTGAAATTGGAATTGGAAATTGGATTCAAATGGATTGTGATTTAATCCAATTATATCACAAATCATCTAAATAAATGGAGCCACTAAAATCCATCTTATTTCATCACTCCCTCGGAATGGAAGTGTCATGGTAGATGATCTACTAAAACAGATGTAACCCTGAGTATTCCCAATACTCATTCATCCTTTACACTAGAAGATTTAGATAAGTCAGAAGTTCGAACGCTGGTCTGGATGTCTTCTTCGGAGTGTATCAATAGATATCTCATTTGATGATTGGGTGATAATATTAATCATATACTTTCCAAAAGCATATATTAATATGTCGAATTTGTGTCTTATTTCATAATCAAGATGACCTGATAACCTGGCCTGAGTGACTAAGGTAAAGGTACAGAAATGGTCGTTGCGACCTCAATCACTCAGATTAAGTATATCAAGAAAAATCGGACCACTCAATAAATCAAAGATCGATCAAAACAACGGATAGCGGTCCAGCTATGAGATTAACCTGGTATAGCACCCAGGGTCGAACTCAAGGAGCACGGGTTGGCCAAAGGCCTACGAAGTAGTAAAAATAAAATAAAATAAAAGACAAGTATTTTTAGTGGTTTTTAATGATTTTTATATTTTTTTATATTTTTAAATGTGAAGAAAATAAAAGAAACACAAAATCAATCACACTTTGGCTAATTATTTAATGTGTCAAAAACCAAGCAAAAATTCAAACAAAAATGTTTTTATGTTTTTTAGGTTTTGTAGTGTTTTTGGTTAATTTTTGATAATTTTCTGATGTATATTTTATTTTCTAAAAATCAAACAGTGATAGAAAAGCAAGGTACTGTCCAGCCAGGACCAAAATCCCTAAATAAAATATCTAAGGATCTCAAGAGGGCCTGGAGGTATTTTTCCTGTATACTAGACAAAACAAGGAAAATTTGAGTACCACAATTATTGTTTTTTGGTTTTTAAATTATTTATTATAATTTTAATGAGTTTTTAGGTGTTTTTGAATTTTTAGGGTTTTTACTCAGTGAAAAATAGCCAAAATTGGCTAGAAATTAAAAGAGCACAAAAGAAACAGTACCTAATTTTTATAGAATTTTTGAGGGGGGTTTTATATTTTTTTGGGATTTTTTAAAACTAGACAGTGGCTGAAATAAAGGTTTTTGAATTTTTAAAAATAACAAATAAACTCAAAAATGACCTCAAAAATTCTCAAAAATCCTACAACATGGCAGGAGCCATGTGTCAAATTTTCATCGAATTTGGAGGTGATTTGATATTTTATTCAAAAATCAAAAGAGGGCACTGTGCACAGGGACTGAAGTGCAAATGCCCGAAGTTCTGGGGGTCCAGGTGCAATTAACCCAGCAACGCACGCGCGCGGCGCGTGCCTGGGGCACTCAGGGACCTTTTTGTAAGAAAAACAAGTCCCAGGGACCTTTTGATAACTCGTACCAAAAGTCCAGGGGGTTGTGTTGCAATTAACCCACAAAATAAACGCACATGCGTAATTAAACACTCACAGGGGCATATATGCAATTACTAAAAAGTTTTCATTCCATCATAAACATCCAGAACTACAGGGGCTAAAGTTGCAATTACACCAATAAAACACGTGGCGACGCACGTGGCTCACACAGACAGGGGCATAAATGCAAATACTGTAAAGTATGAGGTCCAATGTGCAAAATACCCTAAAACTAAACAACTGGCGAAAGTAATTACAGGACTAAAACGAAATAAAAACAAGGGCTGGGCCTAAGGGTAATTTACCCTTTATTAAGCGGGTCGTCGGATGCGCTCCACGTGGATGATCTGACGGGTACGCTGGTGGGCGCTCCAGATGGCGTCTCCTCAGATCGGACGCTCGAGACAGCTCCTCAGATGGACGGCTCCGATCACACCTGGAGCGAGGAGGCACGATCAACGGTCTGGGAGGATCCAGGAAGAACAAGTCGCCGGTGACTTTCGCCGGCCTCGTGCGAGCGCGGTGGTCCTCGTCTGCTGCCTCTGAAGATCGGAACAGGTCCGCGGTGAAGCTCCGCAGCTGATGGTGGGCTCCGATGGCCCAGCCGAGCCCTGGAGGGGCTCCGGTGAGGTCGGCGGAGGAGAGCTCCTGGCTTGGATGTAGGGAAGCCTCAGATGGCCTCCTCTGGACCTGCAAAGTAGCTCAGAAGCTTCGCGGGTCGAGGGCAAAATGCCTCGACCCGGTTAGGCGGCGTGAAGGTGGTCTGTGCGTCGAAGCGGATGAATCCCGGCGAAGCGACGGCGATGGGATTCGAATCCCAGCTCCTGTGCGAGCTGGGTTGAACGGAGGGGCGGAGAAGGTGCGTGGAGGAAAGGCGGAGGTGATGACGGGTTCCGATGATCGAAAGGATGCGTGAGATGGCCGGAATCGACGGAACACGGCGGCGGTACGATTTGGGGCAAACTAGAAATTAAGCTAAATAGAGAAGCTAAGGGGTTACCTGGGCGGATGGTGAGACTATGCTGGAGCTGAGGTAGCTCCTGGTCGTGGCCTCAAGGGGTGTCTCGGCCCGAGGCTCGAGCTCCTGCTCTGGGCGGAGCACGGCGGCGCTAAGTCGCCGGATCAGTGGAAACCAGCCCCTCTCCTCGCTGCGACACGGGCAACCGAGAGCTGTCACCTCAGGGGCTGCTGTGGAGGTCACGGGACAGAGAATGGGGAACCAAAGATGGCAAAAGAATGCGGCGGAGCTGGGACTATATACGGCTAGGGGTCCGGCTAGATGGGAGTCGGGCATGAAGCTCAGAGCGTGGATCCCAAGGCTAACAGTCGGGCGTGGATCAGGGATGATTAAGGAGCAAATGGAGCCCGAGATTCACAGGTTTGGATGTCGGATCGAGTGGGGATAATATCGAAAAATCGGGCTAAGGGCTCGGATCCGAAACTCTGTGGTCCAAGGGGGGGAGTTGACCGGGGGGTCAACATCCCCCGTGGACCAATCAGGAGAGGCCACGCCATAAATGATTTGAAAATTCAAAATAAAATAGGAAATGACCGAATTATTAAAAACTCAAAACATAAAATATTTTTATTTTAATTTTTTCTATTTTTTGGTGATTTTTAATTAATTTTTCAAAATAAAAAATAAGGTATTTACATAATAGGGCTATATATAGGTATATGTACAACATAGGGTTTTTAATTTTGATTTTTAATTAATTATTTTTATACATTTTTATTCCTATTTTATATTTTATTTATTTATAGAATAAAATGAGGAATAAAAGGGTATTTTTATTTGATTTTAATTATTTATATACATAGGTAAAATAAATAGTTATGTACAACTATATACATGGCATATGTACAATATATTTTTGTTATTTTAATTTTGTTATTTTTATTTGATTTTTGTTTTGATTCTTTTTATTTTATGTATTTTACAAAGAATATTTACAAAAAGTTTAGAAAATAATTTTATTTATGTATAAGGTTGAATAAATAAAGGGGTATGGTCTATGTACATGGTGAAAGGATATTTTTGTTCTTTTTTATTTTCACATTTTTATTTTGTTTTTTAATATTTTCTAAATATATACAAATATGTACAAGCATATTTTTGGGTGAGGAAAATATAAATTTATTTATTTACAACTATATATACACATGAGCCCCTATCTCCCTCTACTTGGCTTTCATGCGGTCAGGCCCATGCTGAGCCCTCCCTTGGGTTAGGTTGCTCAATATTTATTCTAAATATTTCCCTCTTTTTCTTTTTAATCTTTATTCTTTTATTTTTGCACAAAAACATGCTAATATGGGTTTTTACACAATGCATGCTTTTGCTAATTATTCCTATTTACAAGTATCTACATGCATTTGCATAGGTTTTTGTAGCTAAAATATAAGAATAAAGAGTGATGAATGGGTATTCATCACCCCCCTATACTATACTTTGCTAGTCCCTTAGCAAACACTTATTTGAAAAAGAAGTGAAAAAGAAAGAAAAAGAAAAAGAAAAAGAGGATGTACATGGATCAAGGTTGATTATTAAACTTGCCTTCATTAAATTGAGGTATGGAGCTCAATCAGATCTTTGGATTATTAATGTGTCGGAACCTTATTTAGACTTAAGCTTAAGACCTAACAGCCTCTAAGTTCCACCAATCTATAACCAAGACTCCTCAATGCTCCAGATCAGAACAAGTCATCAATCACAAACCCTGAAGACCATGAATCTTTTCTTGTCCTGTGGATGTGAAGTCTAAGCTCTCCACCTCAGAAATGGCAACTTGACAACCCTCCTCAACAAGGTAACTCTATGACCTCAATCTGGCCACTCTTTCCTCGAGGAGCGGGGTATTCCCTTCTAAGTTCAAGTACAACCGGCTCAAGAAGAGAGGGAAGAAGAGAATGGGTCAAGGCCAGTGTAGCCAAGTACCCTTGGGAGCTTGACCAGTGTAGCCAAGTCTCCCTGCTGCAAGCTACAACAGGTGGATCATGAAACCAAGCTTTTGCTTATTGCACTTATATACATACTCCGGTGGGATTATCATTTTCTCTCAGACCCACCACTTTTTTGGAGTTCTTTTCTTTTTGCACATTTTTTTTTCGAGTGCATCTATACAACATATACATGTGCAGCATATATACAAGGAGTTTTTCCTCTTGAGCCAGTAGACTATCCCTCTTTTGAAGCTTTATTGCAACCCACAACTCCCGTCGTTAGACCTCATGGCAACCAGACCAAGTTGAGACGCACTTCCTTCACTATAAGAAGAAGAGAGGTTCCGCCTAGAAGTACTACCCTCATATGCTACCCCAAGTCAAGGAAGACTGCCTCCTCACCACCTCATCCGTAGAGAGCTCGGTGCATAGTGCTGGTGTCCAAGTAAAGCCATAATCTATATGAGTCATGTGTTGTTGTTAAGTGCTCTACTTAGGCTCATTGAGATGACATGTGATCATAGCCTAGTGGACTCAAAGAATTAAGTCACCATGGACCTGAAAAGCCTTAAACCTAAGTCCTATAAGGTTCCTCTTAGAATTAGGTGGATTAAGATCTTAATCAAGCTCCATTTCTCAATTTGATTCCAGGCTAGTTTAAATGTCAACTATCATCCAGAAAAACTATATATATATATATGTACAAAAAGATGCTTATTTACCCACATTTTACAATCATGCAAAATTTTTGAAAAATGTTTTGAAATCATGAATGATGATGCATGAAGTGCAAGTTTTGCAAAAAGGTATTTACACACATTTACACAAGATTTTTGCAAACTTTTGATTTTCAAAACATTTTGGAAAAATTTTGTACTATATACATAATTTTGATACGAAAATATTTACACAATCTTTACACAAAAGATTTTTGAAATCATTTTTACAAAAATAATTTGTACACTAGCTATGTATGTGCAAATAAAAGAAGATTATGTACATGAAAAATTTTTAATTTTTGTGGTTTTTAGCCATTTTTATTTATTAACCCACTCACACAAAGTACGAGTTATGGCTAAAGTATATATGAAATATATACACACCCCCCTATACTTAGCTCGAACGATGTCCTCGGAGTCAAGAGCGATGAAGAAGACATAACTCGTGCTATGTATAGGGAAGTGAAAAGAAAGGCTATACAAAAGAGGAAATGAAAAGTCAAGAGGGACTCAGGTCTCCCCCCTATACTTAGGATCAAATAATCCTAAGTATAGCAGGCTGTATACTAAGGGAAAACCGAGTGGAGAATGTACAGGGTCTACCCCCCCTATACTTAGGGTGAAATATTCCTAAGTATAGGCAGCAAAACAGGGGTAGACAGAAACAAAAGAAATACCCAAAAGGTCTCACATCCCCCCTATACTTAGGGTAAAGTGCACCCTAAGTATAGCATAATCACAAGATGAAGAAAGGGATGTGGGACTAAAGAATGTGATGATATGGACATATGGATCTATATACAGCGGAAGATCAGTGGAACTCAGGCGTGAGATGCATTAGATGTGAGTCAAAGACCACATCTCACGCAAAATGAATAGGGGCAAGATCAACGACCCGCGGCTCATGATCTAGAAATGGCTTGAGCCGCTGGCCGTTCACTCGGAAGGTACTCTCAGAAGACAACTCAGATATGTCGATGCTACCGTTGTCGTATACCTTTCGAACCAGATAAGGTCCTTTCCACTTGCTCTGTAGCTTTCCTGGAAATAATCTAAGCCTCGCATCAAACAGCCATACTCTCTGTCCAATCTCAAAGTGCTTGTGGCTGATATGAGAATCATGCCACTCCTTGACTTTCTCCTTATAATGTAGGCTGCTCGAGAAAGCTGCATCTCTAAGCTCCTCCAGGGCAGCTAGCTCTGCCCTCCTCTGGTCTCCCATACCATCTGGATCCATGATAATGTCTGTAACTGCCCAAAGTGACTTGTGCCTCAGCTCAACAGGTAAATGGCATGGCTTGCCATATACGAGGCGAAAGGGAGATGTGCCCAAAGGTGTCTTGAAAGACGTCCTATATGCCCACAAGACCGAGTCCAAAAGCTGTGACCAATCCTTTCGGTCAGGGCGGACGACTTTCTATAGAATAGTCTTGATCTCCCTATTCGACACTTCGGCTAGACCATTCGTCTGTGGATGGTAAGGTGTAGCAACACGATGGTCGATGCCGAACTCGCTAGCAAGTGCCTTCACCTGGTCGTTGATGAAGTGAGATCCCCCATCAGAAATCAGAACTCGTGGAACCCTGAACCGCGTGATGATATGCTTCCTCAAAAATCTGCAAACTATCCTCGCATCAGCGGCTCGGGCGGGGATAGCCTCCACCCAACGACTCACATAGTCTACGGCCAACAGAATGTACTCAAATCCCTGACTCTTAGGGAATGGACCCATGAAATCGATGCCCCATGCGTCAAAAACCTCACAGAAGTGGATGGGCTGCATCGGCATCATATCACGTTGTCCACAAGTGCCCATCCTCTGACAGTCAGAACACCTCTTCACGAACTCATCTGAGTCCTTGAAGAGGGTAGGCCACCACAAGCCGGATTGGAGCACCTTCTGTGCCGTTCTCCTCCCAGAATGATGTCCTCCCGCCTCAAGCTTGTGGCAGTAAGTGAGGACTCTATGGTGTTCCTCCTGAGGAATACACCGACGCCAGACGCTATCCCCTCCTTCGTGGTAAAGGATGGGATCCTCCCAGTGGTAGGACTTGGCCTTCGCAAGGAAGGTCTCAAGTCTCTGTCTGGGCCAATCTTGTGGGACTTTCCCAACAACGAGAAAGTTCACAATATCGGCGTACCATGGGAGTGAGGCGATAGCAAGGATCGCCTCATCTGGGAAGGTATCTCTAATAGGATCAATCTGCTCAGAATCCTCAGGCTGCTCTAGTCGGGAGAGATGATCCGCCACCACATTCTTGACTCCAGGCTTATCCTTGATCTCAATATCGAACTCCTGGAGTAGAAGGATCCATCTAGTCAGTCTGGCCTTGGCATCCTTCTTTGCCATGAGGTACCTGATGGCGGTGTGATCTGTAAACAAAGTCACTCTAGATCCGATGATATATGATCTGAACTTATCCAGGGCAAACACTACTGCTAGCATCTCCTTCTCTGTGACTGTGTAATTCCGCTGAGCGGAATCCAATGTGCGGCTAGCATAGTGTATGGCAAATGGCACTCCATCCCTCCTCTGTCCCAGCACTGCCCCTACGGCAAAATCGGAGGCATCCGTCATGATCTCGAATGGGAGAGACCAATCGGGCGGCTGGAGGACAGGAGCCTCGATAACGCACTGCTGGAGAGTAGCAAACGACGAAAGACACTTGTCATCGACAAGGAACTCGGTGTCTTTCGTCAACAGGTCAGTCAACGGTCGGGCAATCCTGCTGAAATCATGAATAAATCTCCTATAAAATCCAACGTGCCCTAGAAATGACCGTAGCTGCCTCAGATTGGACGGCGGTGTGAGTTTCCTAATGACATCAACCTTGGCCGGATCAACCTCCATGCCCCTGCTGGAGATGATGTGGCCAAGCACCGTCCCTTGAGTCACCATGAAGTGACTCTTCTCCCAAGATAGCACCAAATGATACTCAATACATCGCTGGAGTACTCGATCTAGGCAGTCAAGACAAGAATCAAATCCGTCGCCGTAGATCGAGAAATCATCCATGAAGACCTCCAAGCACTCCCCTACCATGTCCGAGAAGATCGACAGCATGCACCTCTGAAAAGTCGCAGGGGCATTGCATAGCCCCAATGGCATGCGTCGAAAAGCATATGTGCCGAAGGGACAGGTAAAGGTGGTCTTCTCCTGATCCTCCGGAGCGATGGCCACTTGGTTGTAGCCCGAGTACCCATCCAGGAAGCAATAATGGCTCTTCCCTGCCAGTCTCTCAATGATCTGGTCAATAAAAGGCGGGGGGAAATGGTCCTTCTTGGTGGCTTGGTTGAGTCTCCTGTAGTCAACACAAACCCTCCAAGAGGTGGGTACTCGTGTAGCGATCTCCTCTCCCGACTCACTGATCACAGTCGTGATGCCCGTCTTCTTGGGCACCACATGAAAGGGGCTAACCCACTTGGAGTCGGAAATGGGATAAATAAAACCTGCACCCCACCATTTTGATATTTCCTTCATCACAACCTCTCTCAGGTTGGGGTTCAGACACCGCTGGAACTCACGCGACGGCTTCGCCCCTTCCTCGAGATAGATATGGTGGGAGCACACTGATGGACTAATCCCATGGATATCTGCTACGCTCCATCCGATCGCCTTGCGATTCTTTTCAAGAACCCCCATCAAACGGGATTCCTGCTCTCCAGTCAACTCGGCGGAGATGATGACTGGGTACATCTCTGGCTCGCCCGCAAGGAATCGATACTTCAGCGAAGTAGGGAGCGGCTTCAGCTCTGGTATGCTAGGTGCCGGCAAATCTGGCTGCGGAAGAAACTGAGTGAAAGTTGCAAGGTCGGCCAAATCTGCCTGGGAAAGTGAAAGCGTACTCTCGCAAACTGGATCGGGAGAAGGCTGCTCAACTGTACTGTCTCTGGTCTGCTCTGCATCTACCTCCTCCTCATCTGTAGGCTCAGGGGGAATCAGGTCTGGCATCTGATCATAACAATCGGCCCAATCAGACTCTGAATCCGAGGGATCTGTATCAACCGCGGTGGCATCAGTACCACCGGAGAACAAGGTGGCCTCAGCACCACCATCACTAATCATCGTGCTGCGATCAAGGACCGGCTCTGCTGCCTCAATGGTATCCTGAACCAGGTCTGTGCTCTCCAGACTCTCCTCTGCTATCATCTCTGCATCAGCTGTATCTGAAAGTGAGAGGGTGGTCTGTGTCTCAAGATCTGCCCAAGCTGCCTCATCATCTGTGATCACAAAATCACAGTCCTGGTGGATGTCTGGCTCTGCGTCTGTCAGCTGCTCTGAATCTGTACTCGCATCTGAGCGGGCTCTGAATCTAGCTCTGTAGTCTTCGACCGTCTCTATTTGTATACTCTCGCCCTCGACGCGAAAGTACACCTTCCCGCTATCATGATCAGTCACCGCTTTGGCTGTGGCCAAGAACGGACGACCAAGGATGATGGGGGTATCGGTCACTGACTCAGGGATCTCCATGTCCAACACTACGAAGTCCATGGGGAATTTCAGGCCCTAAATCGTGACGATAACGTCTCGTAATAACCCCTTCGGCCTCTTGACAGATCGATCAGCGAACTGAAGGGCTGTCCTGCTCTGTCGAAGAGTGCCCAACTCGAAGCGGTCAAGAAGGGCTGCCGGAAGAAGGTTGATCGACGATCCGCTATCTAGAAGAGTACGGTCGAACCTCTGCTCACTAATCCGGCATCTGACATACGGGGCCCCTGAATCTGGCCTCTTGGCTGGCAGGCGGTTCTGGATCGCAAAGCACGTGGCTTTCGTCAGCACATGGATCTCTGAAGTGTGGTTCCTCCTCCTCCTCCTGACTGTAGTCCTCTCTCTCAAAGATCGCTGGAGAAGGGGGATGTGCTGCAAAGCCTCCTGGAGGGTCAGCTGGATGTGGAATCGATCGATCATGCTCTGGCTGAACTCCTCAAGCTCTCTCTTTTTTGGATCATTTTTCTTCCCCTTCCCCATCTGAAGGGCTCTAGGGAAGGGGATCACTGGGTCCTTCTCAGATGAAGGACTAGGAAAAGGTCTAAGCGGTTCAAGGACCGGATCCACACATACATCATGCACCACAGTGGGACCAGAAGAAAGTAAACCTTTTCCTTTATTCACAACAGAGTTCTGAGATACAGGAATATGAGGAAAAACATCATCTCTATCTGTACAAACACCGGTGGCCTCAGTACCACCACGGGCTGGCTCTGCTGCTGCTGCTGCTAGACGTCGTGCGGCATCAGTACCGCGGGCTGGCTCGGCTGAACGGGTGGCATCAGTACCACCTCCTAGATCTGGTGAAGCGGCGGCCTCAGTACCGCCGGTGGGATCAGCATCCTTGGTGGCTTCAGTGCCACCGTCATCATCTGGTGCGGCCTCAGTACCGCTCTCCTCCTCCTCATGTGGCGCCTCTGGAATGTCCTCGTGGTGAAGCTCAGATGAGGCGCCGCCGCCTGCTGGGGTCCTACCGCTCCTAAGTGTGACAAAATCAGCATCAAATAGATCTGAAGATGTATCATCAAATGGGTCACTAGGAGTGGCTAACTCAGTATGTACTACCTGCTCAGATTTCCTCTTGAGGTTGTTCGGATTCGGCTCTATCTGGGCTGGTATGGCGGCCTTCCCTCTCACCAGGTCCCGCATCTCCTGGCGGAACTCGTCCATCTCCCGTCGGAATGTGGCCTGCTGGTCCGTGAGGAGGCGGGCGATGTCATCCAAAGTGGGGCTCTCGTGGGAGCCCGACGGGTGGCCTCTCTGTGGGTGAGGCTGCTGGAACTGCTGCTGCTGGTGCTGGTAAGAGGGGTATGATGGAGGGTGCTGCTGCTGGTATCCCGGGTGAGCCTGCTGCTCACGTCTCCACGACTGTCCCTGCTGCTGATAGGGACGCGGACCGAAGGATGACTGGTGCTGCTGATATGATGGGGGCTGCTGCTGCGGCTGGTGGTGATCTCTCTGCTGGGAGTACTGCCCTCCCTGTCCTGACGGCTGCTGCTGGGGCTGGGTACTACCACTCCCCCACCTGAATCCGGGATGGTCTCGTCGGATCCCAGGCTGGGGACGGTCATACCAAATCCCGTTGACATCCATCAACGGCTCGGCATCATAGGGGGCTGGCGGGAGTACTGCCAGAGGCTGGTCCGGCTGGTAGACCACCATCTGCATCTCTGGAGATGGTGGGGACTGGTAGGTGGGTTGCGGCTGCTGGTACGGCTCCGCCTGTACAAGTGGACCTGTCTAGGCTGCACGTGGGTGCTGGAGCGCTGGGACGAGCTGCTGCTGCTGCCGGCGTCGCCTCGCGACTGAAGACGGGGCTGAGAAGCCGTCTGTGCCTCCTGGAGACACATGAGCTGTGTCTTCATGTCGCTCAGAACCTGTGCCATCTGCTCCATCTGCGTGATACTCTGGCACTGCTTCTTCTCTATCAGCTCCATGCGGTCCAGCTTCTCGCTGATAATGCCCATGTCCGCAGCTGATGACTCCTGTGCTGCTGCGGCTGCGGACAAACTGGATGGACCTGCATCTACCCGTGCTATCCTCTGGTACTGCACGGGTCCTGGCTGATGTGGCTGGGTCTTCTGAGTATACAACCTGGTCTGAGACATCACCATATAGTTCTCAGCCATCTCCTCGAAGATGGCCCAGACCTGGTCGTGGTCCTTGGCGAAGTAGGACCCGCCGCAAGAAGCATTCACCAGACCCTGAAGCTCTGGCGTCAACCCGCTGAAAAAGCTCTGAACTAGGTTCGGCTTGGAGATGTCGTGGTGCGGGCATCGGTCTAGGAGCTCTCGGAACCTCTCCCATGCCTCGTGGAACTGCTCGTTGGGGAACATGGAGAAGTTGCTGATCAGGGCCCTCGCTGCATTCGTCCGCCCGAGTGGATAGTACTTGTTCAAGTACTCGGTGCGGAGCTGCTCCCAGGTATAGACAAACCTCCCAAGGTGCTTCAGCCAGGTGGCTGCTCTATCTGCCAGTGAAAACGGGAAGGCTATCATCCGGATCGTGTCCTGGTCCACATGCCGGTCGTGGACAGTGCTGCAAATCATCAGAAACTCCTGGAGGTGGAGGTGGGGCTCCTCAGTGGCGAGTCCGTGGAAACGAGGAAGCATCTGCAGGGTGTTCGGGGGGAACTTGAAGTCCCCCACGATAGCAGGTACCACCACCCAATGGTGCATCAGTGTAGATCCGGGATTGTGCAACTCCCGCATCGGTCTAGGTGGTCCTCCTCCTCCCGCGGCTGCTGCGGCTGCGGTCGCGGCTGCTGCTGCTGCTGCGGCGGCTGCTGCGGCTCGTGCCTCTGCATCAGGTCCGTCCTCAGGCTCGCTCTGCTCATCTCGCTCTGCTCTGAGCCTCTCCAACTCTCTCCTCATCTCAATCATAAATGCTCCCTGATCGCGTAACTGCTGCTGAACTGCATCTAATGAGGCGATCAAGGTGGAGTTGATCGCTCCCTGATCCATCACAACATGCTCAGTGCGGGAACGATCCTCAGAACTGCCGGCCATGGCGACGTCTGCAAAACCAAACGAGCCCAACTCATGTGCGGTCAAATGAATCAATCTCTCCTCGGGCTCGTGTCTCTCAGGAAGATCAGAAAAGGGGTCGAGGGGGAACAGGGTGGAATCGTACTCGGGCTCGGAGAGTGGGTCTGGGCTCTCGCGAGCCAACCTAGATGATGGGGCAGACGCGCCCGAAAGCGGTGCAGCCAGAGGCTGCCTAAGAGACCGTCTACCCATCATCTTGATCTGGCGAGTAAGGCGGATGAGATCTGGAAAAATTACGATCAGAAAACAAACCCCCGGTTCACCAACGCAACGCGAGCTGAAGACCGTGAAAGTTCGGTCAAATTATCTTGTCGATTTTATTTTGGTGAACAAACAGAATATCAGAGCGCTTACGTGACCTGTTGGGATATCCGATGCTAACCCAACCGACTGGCCCGCACGGAAGAGTCGGTAGTCAGTCGGGACTAGCAACGGGAGGCTTTACCTAGGGTGCGGGTCACTCTCTCGCGCATCCAAACCAAACAATGAGGGGGTTGCTCTCCCCAAGATAGAATTTTTAGGGTGAGCGGGTTTTAAGATCAATAAGATTAGCAGTCCCAATTTTATGGTTTCACTTTTTTAATATTTTTCAAAGCAAACAAAAGGCCTAACGAATTTTTCGGTTCTCCTGGTTATTAAGTCCAAAACAGGGGGGAGAAGACGAAAAAGCCGATGCACGATAAATCAATGATGCATGCAAAGTCAGAAATGCGTACCTGCCTCCAGCTCTCTACATGCAATATGATCCGCGCATAAAAGTAAAGACAGAAATAAAACTAACCTAAATGATGCAGCGGGAAAAGCCGAGTCCTAGACGAGCAGCTTCTAGCGAAGAACCGTCTAACCGGTCACCGACCTCCAAGCCAAAGAGTCCGGTCTTGGCCCGTCCCTCCTCTGTCCGACAAATCGGGGGTAGGAGTAAGCGCTTTACAGGACGGGCTGCGGCACGTAGGCTACGGAGGCTAGCGAGTCGGTTATTTTTATTATTGATTTTAAGTAGGTCCAATTACGATCTATAGGAACAGATATGCAATTAGGTGTGTGGATCCTACTAGTTACGGCACATTCACCAGAAAATCCTAAATCTAGGGGCTCGAGCAAAAACCGCGAAAAACCGGAAAAGGCAGAAATAAAAGAAAAATAAAACCGCGAAGAAAGCCGCGAAAAACCGTGAAGGTCCTAAAGGGTCCCCCGAGCACACCGGTGCTCGGTGAAACAGACCCGCTACGGTCAAGTCACAAGAGTGTCCAAGTCCTGTCCCTGTATTATTACAATAATAATAATAAATGAAATAAAAACCTAATCTATCCTCACCCACTCAACTCTCTCTCTCTCGCTCTCTCCTGCGGCTTCGTAGAGAAGGAAGCCGCCTCCAAGTTCCTCGGCTGCACCGGCTCCTCGAAAGTCGCCTCCGCGGTCCTCGGGCCCTAGCAAGACAAAGAGAAGAGTGGTCAGACCGGCAAAAATAATCAAATAATAAAGAAAAGAAAGGAAAATAAAAGTGAGGGTATATATTCAAAAATGGAAAATGAAATAAACACACAAAATAAAACAAAATTAAAAATGAAAGAAAATCAAAATAAAACAAAAAGAAAATAGATACAAAAGCTGCGAAAAGCCGCGAGCTCCGAAGAGCCGCGAAAAGCCGCGAAAATAAAACGAAAAGAAAAATAAAAAGAACTACTAAGTCGTGCTCCCCGGCAACGGCGCCATTCTGATAACCTGGCCTGAGTGACTAAGGTAAAGGTACAGAAATGGTCGTTGCGACCTCAATCACTCAGATTAAGTATATCAAGAAAAATCGGACCACACAATAAATCAAAGATCGATCAAAACAACGGATAGCGGTCCAGCTATGAGATTAACCTGGTATAGCACCCAGGGTCGAACTCAAGGAGCACGGGTTGGCCAAAGGCCTACGAAGTAGTAAAAATAAAATAAAATAAAAGACAAGTATTTTTAGTGGTTTTTAATGATTTTTATATTTTTTTATATTTTTAAATGTGAAGAAAATAAAAGAAACACAAAATCAATCACACTTTGGCTAATTATTTAATGTGTCAAAAACAAAGCAAAAATTCAAACAAAAATGTTTTTATGTTTTTTAGGTTTTGTAGTGTTTTTGGTTAATTTTTGATAATTTTCTGATGTATATTTTATTTTCTAAAAATCAAACAGTGATAGAAAAGCAAGGTACTGTCCAGCCAGGACCAAAATCCCTAAATAAAATATCTAAGGATCTCAAGAGGGCCTGGAGGTATTTTCCTGTATACTAGACAAAACAAGGAAAATTTGAGTACCAAAATTATTGTTTTTGGGTTTTTAAATTATTTATTATAATTTTTATGAGTTTTTAGGTGTTTTTGAATTTTTAGGGTTTTTACTCAGTGAAAAATAGCCAAAATTGGCAAGAAATTAAAAGAGCAAAAAAGAAACAGGACCTAATTTTTATAGAATTTTTGAGGGGTTTTTATATTTTTTTGAGATTTTTTAAAACTAGACAGTGGCTGAAATAAAGGTTTTTGAATTTTTAAAAATAACAAATAAACTCAAAAATGTCCTCAAAAATTCTCAAAAATCCTACAACATGGCAGGAGCCATGTGTCATATTTTCATCGAATTTGGAGGTGATTTGATATTTTATTCAAAAATCAAAAGAGGGCACTGTACACAGGGACTGAAGTGCAAATGCCCGAAGTTCTGGGGGTCCAGGTGCAATTAACCCAGCAACACACGCGCGCGACGCGTGCCTGGGGCACTCAGGGACCTTTTTGTAAGAAAAACAAGTCCCAGGGACCTTTTGATAACTCGTACCAAAAGTCCAGGGGGCTGTGTTGCAATTAACCCACAAAATAAACGCACATGCGTAATTAAACACTCACAGGGGCATATATGCAATTACTAAAAAGTTTTCATTCCATCATAAACATCCAGAACTACAGGGGCTAAAGTTGCAATTACACCAATAAAACACGTGGCGACGCACGTGGCTCACACAGACAGGGGCATAAATGCAAATACTGTAAAGTATGAGGTCCAATGTGCAAAATACCCTAAAACTAAACAACTGGCGAAAGTAATTACAGGACTAAAACGAAATAAAAACAAGGGCTGGGCCTAAGGGTAATTTACCCTTTATTAAGCGGGCCGTCGGATGCGCTCCACGTGGATGATCTGACGGGTACGCTGGTGGGCGCTCCAGATGGCGTCTCCTCAGATCGGACGCTCGAGACAGCTCCTCAGATGGACGGCTCCGATCACACCTGGAGCGAGGAGGCACGATCAACGGTCTGGGAGGATCCAGGAAGAACAAGTCGCCGGTGACTTTCGCCGGCCTCGTGCGAGCGCGGTGGTCCTCGTCTGCTGCCTCTGAAGATCGGAACAGGTCCGTGGTGAAGCTCCGCAGCTGATGGTGGGCTCCGATGGCCCAGCCGAGCCCTGGAGGGGCTCCGGCGAGGTCGGCGGAGGAGAGCTCCTGGCCTGGATGTAGGGAAGCCTCAGATGGCCTCCTCTGGACCTGCAAAGTAGCTCAGAAGCTTCGCGGGTCGAGGGCAAAATGCCTCGACCCGGTTAGGCGGCGTGAAGGTGGTCTGTGCGTCGGAGCAGATGAATCCCGGCGAAGCGACGGCGATGGGATTCGAATCCCAGCTCCTGTGTGAGCTGGGTTGAACGGAGGGGCGGAGAAGGTGCGTGGAGGAAAGGCGGAGGTGATGACGGGTTCCGATGATCGAAAGGATGCGCGAGATGGCCGGAATCGACGGAACACGGCGGCGGTACGATTTGGGGCAAACTAGAAATTAAGCTAAATAGAGAAGCTAAGGGGTTACCTGGGCGGATGGTGAGACTATGCTGGAGCTGAGGTAGCTCCTGGTCGTGGCCTCAAGGGGTGTCTCGGCCCGAGGCTCGAGCTCCTGCTCTGGGCGGAGCACGGCGGCGCTAAGTCGTCGGATCAGTGGAAACCAGCCCCTCTCCTCGCTGCGACACGGGCAACCGAGAGCTGTCACCTCAGGGGCTGCTGTGGAGGTCACGGGACAGAGAATGGGGAACCAAAGATGGCAAAAGAATGCGGCGGAGCTGGGACTATATACGGCTAGGGGTCCGGCTAGATGGGAGTCGGGCATGAAGCTCAGAGCGCGGATCCCAAGGCTAACAGTCGGGCGTGGATCAGGGATGATTAAGGAGCAAATGGAGCCCGAGATTCACGGGTTTGGATGTCGGATCGAGTGGGGATAATATCGAGAAATCGGGTTAAGGGCTCGGATCCGAAACTCTGTGGTCCAAGGGGGGGAGTTGACCGGGGGGTCAACATCCCCCGTGGACCAATCAGGAGAGGCCACGCCATAAATGATTTGAAAATTCAAAATAAAATAGGAAATGACCGAATTATTAAAAACTCAAAACATAAAATATTTTTATTTTAATTTTTTCTATTTTTTGGTGATTTTTAATTAATTTTTCAAAATAAAAAATAAGGTATTTACATAATAGGGTTATATATAGGTATATGTACAATATAGGGTTTTTAATTTTGATTTTTAATTAATTATTTTTATACATTTTTATTCCTATTTTATATTTTATTTATTTATAGAATAAAATGAGGAATAAAAGGGTATTTTTATTTGATTTTAATTATTTATATACATAGGTAAAATAAATAGTTATGTACAACTATATACATGGCATATGTACAATATATTTTTGTTATTTTAATTTTGTTATTTTTATTTGATTTTTGTTTTGATTCTTTTTATTTTATGTATTTACAAAGAATATTTACAAAAAGTTTAGAAAATAATTTTATTTATGTATAAGGTTGAATAAATAAAGGGGTATGGTCTATGTACATGGTGAAAGGATATTTTTGTTCTTTTTGATTTTCACATTTTTATTTTGTTTTTTAATATTTTCTAAATATATACAAATATGTACAAGCATATTTTTGGTTGAGGAAAATATAAATTTATTTATTTACAACTATATATACACATGAGCCCCTATCTCCCTCTACTTGGCTTTCATGCGGTCAGGCCCATGCTCAGCCCTCCCTTGGGTTAGGTTGCTCAATATTTATTCTAAATATTTCCCTCTTTTTCTTTTTAATCTTTATTCTTTTATTTTTGCACAAAAACATGCTAATTATAGGTTTTTACACAATGCATGCTTTTGCTAATTATTCCTATTTACAAGTATCTACATGCATTTGCATAGGTTTTTGTAGCTAAAATATAAGAATAAAGAGTGATGAATGGGTATTCATCATGACCGTGCATGGAATTCATTTTGACCCCAAATCATCTCATGAGTAAGCTCAGACTCCCGTCCATCAACTATGAACATGCATGATTATTTCGAGAGATCATACATATCATATGACTTCATATGCACACCAACGCATTAGTATATGGACCATAGCTAGCTCACCAACCTATTGGCCTGTCAAATGTGCATATTCAGGCATATAAATGCATATCTGTATCAGGTCAAAGGATGTGTGTCTGATGACAATTACAATTCAAGTATTAGTTTATCTCGACCTAATCAAGTCAACTCTTTAATTTGATTATTCCAACACTTCTAAATATCCATTCCTATGCAGGGTACCTGCATCAAGAAGTCAGTTGGAAATCAGTCTTTAGAGAAAGATTGTCATCTCTTTCTCAGACCAAAGATCTGTATTGAATATCGCATGTTTGAAGTCAAGTGTGTCCTCCCAGTTGTAAGGTATTCAATATGTCCATGGTGCGTAGCCCTAATTGTACAAAGGGACCTTAATAGTAAAGTGCACTCACATTCATTCATTTCAGATGGACATGACAAAACAATAACTTTTATTGTATTAACGGTTGCCGAGGGCTTACAAGTCCAACATTTTATTGCATAATGGCTCGCCCCTGGCCACTCATGTCCAACAACATTCACCTCCATTGCAAGCAGGAATATGAATTAGGTTTTGAATATTTGGAAAGAGATTGATAGAAATAATATAGATTGTCACATTATATTTTTAGAAAGTGACATGTGGACAAAATGGGTTTTTAATATTAGTTCATCATCATGACCACTTTATTAAAAATTAATAGATGGAGTTAATAGCTCAACATGGGGATGGTGTGAAGGATATGGTAAGATCCTTAAGCGCATCACAGAAGCATAAGGATCGCATCGTATGGGATCGGGAGCGACTAGTCGCACTAGTTGCTCATGGTAGCAGAATTTAAAAATTTCATGAGATGAAACCACATGATCCAAGAACACTTCTTGGATCGTTTCATCTAAACCACAAACAAGTATTAGGGTTACCTCTTGAAGCGTGGTTGCGATCAAGTCTCTAAACGAAGAGACCTCCTGTCTCAAGTTTGATCCGATGGAGGAGACGCTTGCGAGCGCGTTGATGAAATGCGTGCTCCTCGCAGTCCATGTTGATGATCCAAGTGGCGAATCTCCTGATCTTGACACACGAGATCCGACGTCTTCTTCACGAGCGAGGCGCACTAAAGGAGACAGAGATCCATGAGCAAACAATCCGGCAGCATAACAACGACGCTGCGACGATGGTGACTCTCTCAAGGGCTCCATAGTGGACGACCACAATGAGAGAGAGAGGGGAAGTGTAGATAATGAGAAATAGAGAGAGAGAGCAATAGTTTTGGTTTCCAACTTGTGTGTGTGTGTGTAACCAAGAAGAGCAAGGGGTGTCTCTCCTTTTATAATATTTTTGGATCAACGGATCTCAATCCATGAACAACACAAAACCAATGGCTCACATGATTTGTGCTTCTTTTAATGGCCATGATTTTTTGTAAATTTACAACAATAATTAATTTAATTAAATCAAATATATATTGTATATTTGATTTATATGAAATCAATCTTCATTGGAGAAATAGGAAGGAGGCAAGCCTCCTTCCATAAGAACAAGGGGGATGGCCCACACATTCAATAAGGAGAGTGTGTCCGTCCACCCTCTTCATATGGCAATGTGGCTCCTTCTAATTTCATGAGATCCATATCTCATGTGTATCTCCAATATTTTGCAATAACTTTTTTATTGCAAATTTATTTCAAAAAATAAATCCAATTTATTTTGTGAACATTTCAATCATGCCATTGGAAGTTTGGGAATCACATTCACAACCCAAAATAAAATGTGGATTACATTTTCAATTAATTATCCAATGTGAATCAATTCACATCAATGTTTAATTAACAAATGTAAATTACAAATAGCTCTCTTATATATTATAAATCACGTTTATAATATATATGATTAATATAGATAGTGATATCCACATTATTCATATCCATAATAATTAAATCACATTTAATCATCTTGGATCTCTATTCTCTTGTGCTCAAATAATATAAATCACATTCACATCATTCATATATTTGATAATTAAATCATATTTAATTATCTTAGATAATTCTCCTTATAATATGAATCAAATTCATTTTTTTCACAAGAATTAAATCTCATTTAATTATCAATTTTCCCAATGCTTGGTTACATATATCAACAATGAAGTTATCCTGAACTCTTTCAAGGATAATGCGCTTTCTCCGCAGATACATGGAGATAAGGACAGGGCTATTGTATTGTTCCACGTATAGTGACTTGGATATTGAGATCACATCTCAAATCCAGATCTTGCGGACCTCCCATAGATGCTTGATTAATTCAAGGCTGTATATCCAATCTTCTCATTGCATCTGAATCATATTCAGATCACTGTCCAACACTTGGACCAAGATTAGATCACTTCTCTATTGAGAGGAGTCACTAAAATCTAGACACATTTCATCACTCCCTAGGAATGGAAGCGTCATGGTTGTACAATCATTTATGATCACATTACCCTCAGGTATTCTTAATACTTGTACATCCTGCATAGTGGAAGACCCAGAATAAATCCAAAGTATAAGATCAATTTTACATTGTCCACTTTAGGGTTTTATCACTAAGTTTCTCATTCGACTATTGGGAGTTGGTATTGATCATATACTTTCCAAAAGCATATATCATACCCATGTGTTGATCATATACTTTCCAAAATAAATATCAAACCTACAAATTCAGTCAAGCTTCCAAAACGAGACGGCTGTGCACGGAATTTGATTCTTCCCAATATTTCATGAGTGAGCTCATGTCTTCCGGTTAAGTAATGAACATGTATGATCCTTTTGCGAGATCGTATTACTCATATGCCCTTACATGCACACCAGCGCACCGGTGTATAGACCTTCATTAGGTCATCAACCTATTGGTCTGCCAAATGTACATAGACATATAGTAACACATATGTCTCCGATCAGAGGATGCATGCCTATATCATGACAGCATACGACATAGGACTTTGGTTATCTCGATCTCGTTAAGTCAACTCTTTGACCTAACTAATCTGACACCTCTGAATCTCTATTCCTATGTAAAGGACCTGCATCAAGAGATCGGTCAGATATCAGCCTTTAGAGAAAGGATTTCCATCTCCTTCTCAAGCTAGAGATCCTCTCTTAATAATCATTTGATGGTGCTTGATGAGTCCTCAATCTAACTTCTTAGATATTCATCCAAGCACCAGCCTCTATGATTCAATAATTGAATCAACAACTGTATGATCATTAAGATGGCTATGGTGACCTATTATGCAAATTAGTTATTCTTCATTTCAGAGCAGGGAATGATATCCGCAATAACATTTATTACATAATGGCTCGACGTAGGCTCACATATCCAACAATCTCCCACTAGCCCAAAGAGCCATTAATGGCCTAATCATTTAAACCCACACTCATGTGACAATCATAGGCTTTTTAGAAAAATAGCTAGGTAAGCTGATCAGTCACTCTGTTCCCAAGATACTACGCCAAGTCCTTTTACAGCACTTGCATGTCTCCTAGTAATTGTCTCGCATCCAATGCGAATGTTGCATCTTATGCAACAGATACTCAATTTTGTGAGTTATAGTGTCCTTGACACTACAGTTCAATTATTATTATAACCAGTATGTAATTTCCATTATCCTTATCAGAATACCCTTATTCCTGGAGATCTTTATCTGCTAATGTATATGCAATTAAGACCTTTCAATTACTATCTATAAAGTCTTAAGTTCTTGAAGATAAGACTTTGGGATCACTATCTCCAAGTCTTGTCATCTTTGAAGATATTGTTATTACTGAAATAAAGTGTTTTATTTCCATAGTATGATTAATATCGTTTTACCTACTCCCACTACATGGTAGACATCTGGCTTTTGTACATAAATATAGCATACACCCGGCTTCTCGTAACTGATGCACAAGGGCAAGCAGTTTTATCATTCACCTCCTCAACTTCTTGAGATGTTATGCCTTTAAAAAGGTCAGTACCATATATTGAGGGAAAGGAGCCTTTCTTGAAATTTTCCAAGAATTGAATATGTCCAAGGTGTACCGCTGATGTGACCGTCCCAATACCCTCTTCTCTTTGCTTCTAAACAACTTCAGAACAAAGATCCAAGAGGTATCTTTGAGATCATATCTCAACATATGGAATAGCTAGACTATAAAACACTTATTATCATCATTATATCATTCTAATTGATTAGGATATCATCTACATTTAGCACGATGAACACAATGGTACTCCCAATAAGCTTCACATGGTTTATTAAGATTCTATCTGAAATCATAACATTTATAATTTCATCGAATCCAATGTTCCAACTACAAGAATCTTATTTGAGCCCATAGATGGAGTTCTTCAACTTGCACACTGTGCTTTCCTCAACATGAAGCCCCGGTACTACTTCAAATGAATATCCTCAGAGAGGTATTCATAGAGGAATGCAATATTGATTCCATCTTGAAGATGTCAAAGTCAAGTTGTGTAGCTATAGTTAGCAATATTCTAATAGGTTTAAGCATGGTCACTAGAAAGCAAGTCTCATCACAAGCGATGTCTTCTTTATGGTGTGTATCTTGAGGATACAAGCCGTGTTTTGAAGGTCTCTACCTTCTCATCAGGTTCCCTCTTTCTCTTGAAGATCCATTTACACTAATGGGTCTTACCTTTATAGGTGGATCCTCGAGGGCCCATATACAACACTTGTATATGAAGTCTACCTTAGACATATATTGCTAACATCCATCTTTCCATGTCATGATCTTCAGAAGCTTCATCATATGAAGTAAGATCATTGTCAGACTTAACTGATGCATGAAATCCATGCTCAAACTCATTTGAAGAGATATCAGTGTTTCATCTTTGATAGTCCTTTTAGTTTCCGATTTTAGGAGCCTCATTATCTTCTCAAGAGTAAATGAGTTCCTTCACTTCATTTTATCTTGATTCTCAAGAGAGTCATACCCTTAGAGATGAGATCTTTTAAGAATCTCAAGGAAATAAAGTAGGTATCCAATACCATCCTTTATTTTCCTAATGAAGTAGCACTCTCATGTGCTAAATTCCAGATTACTTGCTTGGAATCTTATTGAGGATATATATTGTAGTCTCTACTACATATATATACCTTGGAAACTAAGAGGTAATTATGTTAAGATTTATCATTAATCAAATCACATCACACATGATACAATTATATCTCCCTATTACTCTCTTGAGTTTAGGTGCATTAGGAGGATTGAGATAGGAATGACATTCATATGTCCATAAGGTATTCCTTTGAATTCATCTAATAGATACAAGCTACCTAGGTTAGATCAAATTCATTTCATCTTCCTTCAAACTTTTGGTTCTAAATCAAAATTATGAAATCTTTGAACATTTCAAAGCTTTCTAAAGTGAAGGGAATAAATCTCATGTCAAAAATAATCATCGAATGATATCGCATATCATCAATGTTTTTAATGATACAAATGATCCACATACATCAATATGTATGAGATCTTTAATATCTCGGCATCTAACACCATTCCCAGAGACGGGTACATTAGACATTTTCTACTTCTGAATACAATATTCACAAGTATGTAAGATTTCAAATTTTAGACACTCTAAAGTTTCATTTCTTACTTATCTATTGATCTCATTAATAGACTTATGTCCAAGACTCGATTCCATATCATTATCAAATGATCTTCATCTTCTTATTGATCTTATAATGTTTTAATTTGCAGTATTAGAAATGTTAATGAACCATCCATTAATTTTCTAATTTAATAGAGTCCTCTAGATGGTAGATTACTATCTGAAATATATCCATCATAACTCTTAATGATAGGTCTATTCCAGAATTCATGTTTATTTCCAACATTTAGAAAATAAAAATGAGTGTATTCTAATATCTAGGTCATAGAGACATTCTCTAAGACTGAGGGCTCACCCAATGAAAAGATGAAGTCTATCAATCCAATAGAGATTGTTGCAACAATTGCATCAATATCCATGTGGATGACTACTAAACCATAAGATGAAATTTTATAGTCTTCTAATACATATGCAACCAATTGCAAGTGTTATTAGAAGAATGAGATACAATTATTAGACTTTGGTCTTATCAAATAAGAAAGTCAATTTCAATGATTATATGTAGATGTAGATTATTCCGATGCACCATCAGGATCCTTCTCTAAGGATCCTAGATAGACTAGATAGTCACACCATCAGTACATCGGCTAATTGCAGTATTGCCATTTATCCAACTATCTGGATGTCGTATGGAAGTCACAAAAGTGCAGTCAACTCTTTGACTTTCCTTCTCGCTTGGGTCCAACCCATGCTTCCACTACGCTCTCTTCATCTATAAATAAATATTGCTTAAGACAAAGGATCTCTTATGTTGAAGTCAAAAGATTTCAATATAAGAGTACGTCAACATTTATACATGCTTCATTCAATTCATACAATATGAATATTATGAAGTCTTATGAATGACTAGAGTATAGATTGTAGAATGATGACACTCATCATATATGCATACATCTTAACTCTTAAAAGACTTAGGTTCAGGTTTCTACTCAAACATTTTTGAATACATCATCTCTTATAGAGCAACCATTCTGCATGATGCAGAGAACCATGCCATTCATGATTAAATTTCAAGAGCACATATGTATGCTAGAACATCTTCTTAGATTTTATAAGGATTGTTTGACAATTACGATCATCATCGACATGTCACTTCCAAAGTACATTCGACGAGAAATCAAGACTATAGAGACATACAAACCCTAGGGCTGTAGACCTATTGTCTATTTAATTGTAAATCCTCATTATTATGAGGAAACTTATACATTGCAACCACATACATTATGGGTTCAACTGCAAGTGCAATATCTTGATCATGGATCCAATTCATGATATTTTACTAGTTATTATTGAGTATGGTGTTGAGTGGGTTTAGTGAAGGATTATCTGAAATACGAAATTTGCATAAGTATATATAAATATATATTTTACTTTGATTTAGGAATTTTTATATCAAAGTTTTCTTGCCTTGTCAACACTGAAAGTTCATTCCCTTAGTCACTTTCAATGTAAGAGATATACTTACCATTATATCTCAAGCAAGATCTGGGATCTCCTTCCTTATCTTTGTCACATCCCAATAATATGAGAAACTGTAACTCGGATAAAAAGAAGCGGGAACACATTCCGCCATACAAGTCCAACTTACATTCCCTATTCGGTCTTTAATAAATGGGCCCACCACCCTTAAGGAGATGTTGACCCGTCATTAATTGAACCAACCATTAATGAATCCTCATTCATCACTCTTTATTCTTTTATTTTAGCTAATTATCTTGGCAAAGCATCATGTATATAGTTGTAAATACAATAAATTAGCAATAAGCATGCATTTGTTAATATCTAATAATTAGCATGTACTTATGCAAAAATAAAAGAATAAAGAATAAAAGAATAATAAGGAAATATTTAGAATAAATTGAGTGACCTAAACCCAAGAGAGGGTCTAGTATGGGCATGATCGCCTAATAAAATAAGTAGAGAGAGATAAGGCCACTCTACCTTGTACATACACACCATTTTATGTATATAATCTATTTTATACAAATAAATTAAAAAGACATTATTACCCCTTGTATATATTTCTAAAAATAAAACAAAAATCAAAAAATAAAATAAAACTCTCTCTCACCTTGTACATAATACATGTATATATGTATCACTCCCTATTTAATTTATACTTGTAAATAAATGATAAAAATAAAACAAAAATTATTTTATACTCCAAAAATTATGTTGTAAATAAATAAAATATTAAATTATCGTATTTGTGTAAAAATAAGAAAATAAAAATAAATGTACAAAATACATAGGTACTTTATACATGTATATAATATAATATGTTGTATATACCATCAATTATTTTTCCTAAAAATAAACAAAAATCACAGAAAACCAGTTTAGAAAAATAACAAATATTTTTCATTTTGTATACTTTTCAATTTAAAATCATTTGTTATTCTTTATTGATTTTATAATTATTTTTTACCATCTATTTTCTGATTGGTCCAGGAGGAATGTTGACCCAGGTCAACTACCCCTCCCGGACCTCCCCTCGTGCGGATCTGGGTTTTATTCTCGTTTCTCTAAATTATCCCGACTGGATCCTGCACCCTCTTGCTCTGATTCCGACGCCCGCATCTCCCCGGTGGATCGGTGATCCTCGCGGATCCCTGGGGAGTCGCGGATCGACCTTGGTTTGCACGCGTGACCTGATTCTTCCAAGCTTCCAAGGACATGCTATAAAGCTCCTCATTTGCTCTCCCAGCAGTTTAGCTCGCGTCGCATACCCTTATGATACCCTAGAAAGCTCCGCCTTGGTGACAACAATGGGAGATCTCCTTTGGTCGTCGGAAAGGTGTTGTGTAGCCGTAGCTCGCCTCTCGTGGCCGGATCACCGTCGCGACGAGCCTCCTCCACTAGTCGCAGTGAAGTCGAGGCAAAGACCCCGTCGTCCGCATCCCCTGGAGCTCAGGATTACATTAGGACCCTTAGGTAGCTCTCATATCAATCATGGTTCCTTTAGTTTCCAGAATCTTTCACTTGTGCTTCATCACCGCTCCGCCAGCTCCGACCAGCCGGTCGGAGCCTCATCAGTTACATCCACCCATTTCGATCGCTACATCCGCTCATCCTCCATCTTTCCTCGCTATCTGACCATCCTAATCTTGGCTCGGATTGCCAAGATTAGGCCACAGGTCTCATCCATCACCTCCACCGGAGACCCCCCTTCCATTCCTCGCCGCTTCTCTTTATCTTAGGTCAAATAACCCTGACCGGAGCCTTGCTCCGAGTCCGAGCTTCCTTTTGTAGGCTTTAGCGTGCGTGGAGATACCCCAGTTCCCCTTCGACTATGCTCGCTGGAGCTCGCCCAGATCTCAATCATCATCACAAAGATCTAACACCGGCGACTCCATCCGAGCTGACCACCCGACGCAGAAGGACCTCACGATTCTTTTGGCGCCGGCCGATTATTCATCGAAGCTTCGGATCCACGCCGGTGCTCTGGCGAAACTCACACAGGCGTTGTTCTTCCAGAGCCCTCCTCTATCGTCGGATTGTCCCTCGCCCCCAGATGCCATCTCAGCCGTCCATTCACAGAAGTTGTCAAGCCGTTATATGTCAGATCTAACGGCCCCCGTACCAGCCACATTACCGACACTCTGATGGCCATTGGATGTAACACATGACCGCTCCAGAGTCGCACATTCGCACCCAGCCAGCGGACGCCTCTTGTCCAGCCATGCGCAGCTCACGTGCTGCATGGGTAATTTGTTCAGTCTATCCTGATTTTATTTTAGTTTGTTGTTTAGTCTATAAAATAAAGTATACAGTTAGGACATTTTGCACTATTGCCCCTGTATTTTTCCATATTTGCTCTTTTGTCCTGTTTGTGTGGACTCACGTGCGTCGTCACGTGGGATTCTGGGATATTTGCATTATTTTTGTTGGACTTATCTGATGTTATGAATTGAAGTTTTACTTTCAGTATTTGCAAATATACCCTGTGCATACTGATTTGAGACATTTGCTGATATTCGTGGAAAATTTACAGATTGGATCCTATAGTTTTTGTGTGTGTTATTATTTGGTCCAGAGACATATTTTCTTTGTATTTTGGTCTATGTGTGCTGTGTGTTTTATTTTTGATTAAATAAATAGTATTTTAGCTCCAAAATTCATGAAATTTTGAAACGTGGCTCCTGCCATTGTATATGAATTTAAGTGAATTTTTTTGTTTTTTTATTTTCATTTTCTATTTTTAAAAATTCAAAAACCTTAAAAATTGTCCCCATTTGCTTTAGAAAATCAACTAAAAATATTTAAAAGCCTTGAAAAATTCCGAAAAAAAGTCTTGATTGCTTCTTGTGTGTTATTTTAATTTATGTCCAATTGTCATCTTATTTCCATTTATAAAAACCATAAAATTAAAAAAGAGTAAAATCTTAGAAAAATCAGTAAAAAATCATTAAAAAATCAAAAAATTGTGTTTTCAGTTATCGTAGTTAGTTTTTATTTGATATTTTATCATAAAAATACTGTTGGGATTTTTAACTTGCCTTTAGATCCCAGCTGGACATTGGTCACTATTTTTTATTTTATTTCATTTTTAGAAAATTAATTAAAAATAAAAAAAACCCATAAAATCCACAAAAACACTTTAATATTTTAAAAACACAAAAATATTTTTATTTTGAATTTTTGAGTGTTTTTTGTGCATTGAATAATTGGGTGAGTGTTGATTTTTGACTTTCTTTTACTCTTTTTCATATATTAAATATCATAAAAATTTTGAAAAATTAAAAACCACCATTTCTTTTCTCTTTTTGGATTCCCGACTACTTTGTAGCTTTCACATCACATGCTCCTTGTGTTCGACCCTGGTAGATATACCAGGTAACATAAATTAGCGAGACTGTTGTCTTTACTGATTGCTCGGTTTCTATTTTGGTGGTCTTATTTTCTAGATTGGGCCCGGACCAAGTGGTTGAAGTTGCAACAACCATTGATACCATTTTACCTTAGTCGCTCAGGCCGCTCATCAACCGTCAACATGATTAGAACTCGCTATGCACAACCCAATATCGCCCCAATAATATGAGGATCCGATATTGGGGACACTACGTGTACGACCTTACTCTTTTGAGAAGCAAAGAGCTCGATCCAGATGCGCTTTTATGCAAGAGTTGTCACTTCAGACAGGTGTCTCCTACATACAATACCTGGCGACGAAACCCTTCGCCTTGAAGAGGGACCATGGATGTCACTTATGTGATCCTCCATATCTTGTCCAAATTCTAATTAATCAGTATGAATCATATTCATTATGATTAACTCTTCCAAGGGAATTACAACTCTATTCATAATAGAGTGTTTTAATTTCAATAGGATTCAAATTAATCTAATCATATTAAATTAATGAACTGATTAATATCCAATTAATATCCAGCAAACATTCTTTATTGTTACTTGAAATATGGTATTATCTCAAATACGTATTATTTCAAATTTTAATAATTAGAAAATACATCATGATCTCTCTAGCATTATCCCTTCCCTACCCGTAGTCATGGTCAGTACTGACGGGAGTGGGACAAACCGCACACGATGCAACTTGCTACCCTAATGCTCCTCGACTAGACACCATATCCGCCTCGGGTTAGCATAATGCCAAATTGATCATTATGTACTTGAGATGATAATCGGTTTTCAATTGAAGTTATACCATATAGTAATAATCAAAACCATTTTGATTATAAGGAAATTTGCTAAACAAATTCCCGATCCTATTCAAGCAACTTTGTTTGTTGGAAAGTAGATTGAGTAACCAATTGTGATCTAAATCATATCTAATCAATTATTGGTTAAGGCAATGACATTTAAATAAATAATTAGCATCAAATATTTCACAAATATTTATCCATAATTATTCCAGGAAATTAAATCATTTAATTTCACTAATTGATTAAATGACAATCACAAGATTCTTGATTAGGAAAGTAGTTTCTAGCAGTGACCCTCACTTACTAAAATTAGCATATCTCAATCAATTTAAATCCAAATCATGCAAAATAAGTTTCCAAAGTTGCTAATTTGATTTGCAACAGAACTTAAGTGTTTGCACACAATTCTAAGTGTTTTAAAGAGTAATTAACTCCTTAATTACGTCAAGATTCGCAGTCCCTGAAACAGTAGATACATGTTCACTTAAATGATCATAACTTGAGCAAACGGAATCCATATCATGCAAACTCAAATCCTATGGTTTCCTTATTTAATGGAGAACATAATACAATGATAATTTTGTGTTTAATCAATTTAAACAGGGTCAAAAAATTACAAAATAGGGTTGCATGAATGAAATGCCATAAAATTTCGCAAACCCTAATGAACCCAAGTCGTCCTAGATTTATGGATCATATCCGAAACCTCTGACCTAAGGCTCTGATACCACTTAAAGGATATGGTAAGATCCTTAAGCATATTATGGAAGTATGAGGATCGCATCGTATGCGATCGGGAGCGACTAGTCGCACTAGTTGCTTAAGGAAGCAGAATTTAAAAATTCATGCGATGAAACCACGTGATCCAAGAACACTTCTCAGATCATTTCAACTAAACCACAAACAAGTATTAGGGTTACCTCTTGAAGCGTGGTTGCGATCGAGTCTCTAAACGAAGAGACCTCCTGTCACAAGTCCAATCCGACGGAGGAGACGCTTGCGAGCGCGTTGATGAAACGCGTGCTCCTTTCAATCCACGTTGATGATCCAAGCGATGAATCTTCTGATCTCAACACACGAGATCTGATGTCTTCTTCACGAGTGAGGTGCACTGAAGGAGACGGAGATCCACTCTAAATAAATATCTAAAAAATATTACTACTAAATTTATATATCAAAGTGAAGGTGAAAAAAATATAAGAAAAAACAATTCATGTTAGATGGTTGAGTAGATACCATTAATTTCTTAATATTTAATCACAAAATAATTTAGCCATAAAATCATTACATATTGAATGATTCATAATAATAAACTTAAATATTTACAAAAAAATAATAAACTTAAATAGACATACATGCAGATATGCATTACATGAGCCAAACCTCAATCAACATACATAAAATATTAGATGATATATTGTATATACTAATAAAAATGATGTATTAGCAAACATTGCATGTGCATAATGGCATAATGCACTGTAATTATATATAAATACATTACATATTCTTACAATTGAATGGAGGAAGAGACGGAGCAACGGAGTAAGCACTCGAATGAGAGGATTGTAGAGTTCAAACTACTGGAGGCTGAGCCACCAAGCCGTTGGAGTAGTATGGGGGCATATGCAAGATATGTGGGGCATATGCATGTCGCATATGCTCTTAGGGCACATAATGCACCGAGTCGTATAATTGATTCAGTATGTAGCCACACAGGCATATGTGGTCGCATATGCGGCTGATTTCTTGAACAATGCCCCAAAGAATGCAAAATTAATTGCATCGGGAATCCATATGAATGTTGCATCATTGACAACTAATAATATCGTTATGGAACTCATGAATGGACTACTTTTAGTTTTAGTTGACGAACCTAAGAATATTTCATTCAAAGATAAAATGATTATTGCTTCATGCTATTTAAATGCCCGCAACTATGTTGTGGAGAGGTTCTTATTTATAGACTATGTTTCTAATACTACAACTTCCTCGTTGAAAGGTTCTTTGGAGCTTAATTTTCAAAACATGACATGAGTCATGCCAAGTTATGTGGACAAGGTTATGATCGTGCAAGTACTATGAAGATGAAATTTCATGGACTTCGAGGATTGATTTTAAAAAAAGTACCATTCAACTTATTATTCATATTATTTTACATATCAACTTCAGTTAGCTCTGATAGTGGTTAAAATAATGTGCAAGTTTCTTAATTATTTAAGAATATTTTCCATCTTCTAAACATTGTTATAGATTCATATAAACATTGCGATAAACTAAGAGAAAGTCACGCTTCAAATTGCTAAATCTATTGATATTACTAAATCATTCTCCTAAATATTGCTAAAGTATGAACCGAACAATTTCTGATACAGAGAGAGGTCTAAATCATTACTACATTTGATACAATTAGACCAAGTTGATTATTTTTTGAAGAATGCAACTAAACTAGTTCACGAGGATCTAACTTCAAAAATATTCAAAGATTGAAAGTAAAAAATGATGATTAGTGGAGTACATATCTTGATATTTTTCATCGAAATTCATATTCACAAAGTTGTTCTCATCCCAGTTCTAATGTAAATGGATTTATATTGTGAAAAAAGTAAGCGGGTGAAAATAAAACCACACAACTCTTTGGAGTAGTGAAGGCTGGAGTCTCATCCAGAATAGATGGTTATTACGGTGAGATTATCGATATATTAGATATTAGTTTTAAACATGAGCTAAGGTGTTCTCTTTCTCAATTTCTTTGGTTTGATGTTGGCCATAAAGGAGTTAGATACATAAAATATCGAAATGGTGCAATCTCTTTAAAGTAGATAGGTCGATTGCAAACCAACGAACCCTTTGCTCTTGCAAGTTAGGTAGAATAGGTTTATTCACCTCGACAACTCGCTCGATGGATGGATCATAACTATTAAAACAATACCAAGTGGTTTTTTTTGTTTATGAAGATCGAGATTTATCAAGTGATTTTTTTATTGCTGAAGATCAAGATTTAGTGGATAATGACGAACCATATCAAAATTCTTCACATGATATTACGATTTCTGTAATTGATTATGGCAAATCTATAAGGACTAGAAGATTCTGTGACAATATTATCACTTAATAAGAGGTGTTATTTCTTTTTTATACATTGCTACTTCTTTTATATCCATTAAATATATTTTCTATCTAATATTAATTAAATTACACTTTTGTCATATGTAGATATGGCTCCTCATCCTAGATGTGTTCAAGAAGATCATGCATCTGTAGGTCAACTATAAGGAGTCTCTATAGATGCAAGTGATAGTGCTTTTGTGTGACGCTGGGACCTCCTCAGTGCATGTTGTTTGATCTCCTTCCTCTAGGATGGACTTTATGAATATATATATTCGAGGTGATATCTTGGATAGGTTGCCCGTGCACGAGTTTCTATCATCTCTCATGTTTTTCGAAAACTTCTCCAGCCCGTGAAGGCTATCATATTGTTCGATTAGGAGATAATTAATTAAATTATAAATCATTTAAATCTTTTTAATATGAATTAATATCATGCAATATAGGTTGTTATGTCCTGGGATCGAGATGCAGTTGTCGATGGGTAAATTCTAGGTCACAATATTGAAATGGTGCATTGAAATAAGGGACACATCAAGGCAAAGGTAAAAATTTATATTAAATAATTCTTAGGATCTAAATACTATGTAGTTAATAATGTTTTCGATCTTATGGTATTATGACATGTAGGTGGCGTTCGAGTAACTGGTACAGAATGTCCCATTGGATATAACCTCGGAGCAACGTCTAGAGTTGATTAATTTGTGGTTGAGTGATGCATTGAGGTATGCAAATTTGAAGATTTATATGGTTATTTTGTCATTTATGATGATTTTGGAATAACATTTAGGTGTTATCAATGAAAAATATCGGTCGCCATGCAATGGGATTCCGGTCTACCCATAAGATGGGTAGGAAGAATACAAACTAATAAAACGATGGACTCCTAAGTTTGTTGTTATAGATTTAGCTCTTATTGATACCAATAATGGATTATGCATGTTATATTTAGTATTTTTTAGATCAAGAGACACGGTCGAGAGTCCATCCATGATAGAAATCTTTGAACCACCAAAGAGTCGTGATTTGGAGGGAGGGTCAGTAGGCGGACGAGGATGATTCTTACGCTCCAATTATTGTAAGTTAAATTTAATATTTCAATTTTGTCAACATATATTTTTGCCTAAAATATTATTTCTTGACTTATTTTTTATTATTTATGTAGGAGGAAATGATTAAACTCACTATCGTCGACTTTCCATCTAGCACAGATATGAGTTAGGTAATGTTATATGTTGATGACGCCTTCCTACAAGCGATAGGTTCGTAACACTTCGGCTGTGTACATTGTGGCAAAAGGAGAGCTATGCTCCATACATGGTATAGATCAGGTGCCAGCGAATCTTGTTTATAGTAGTAAGGAACTCAATGGGAAAGAGAGTTTGAGCTGAAGTTAACTACAATGGAAGCAACGATGTCGAAACGAGATGGAGAGATGGAGAAGATGCGTAATGATATTGCAAATGTTTTGGCTTACATTTAGTAACTACAAAGTGAATGTGTGCATCGATACCACTCGCAATTCCCAATGACAACAAGGATGAAAGCGGAGAAGAAAACAATTAGGATGGAGGCAATGTTTAGTCATCATTTGTTACTACCTATGTTGTTATATTTTTTTAAAATGTATAAGTTCTTTAACATGTGGTTTAGATATGAACCTTTTTCCTTTATCTGTGAACACTTTTTCTTTAACTAAAAGTTGTATGTTTGTTCTTATTATATATGTGATGTGCTTTGTGATTTGAATTTGCAGATGCTATAGGTTACGATAGGATGGAGTGCTGGTAAGCTAATTTTACTTTTTAATAGATAAAAAGGAGGGATGGTTGCCAACGCAGGTCCTCTCTGGAAGCCAGAGGGGATGGTCTTCACTGTCTGCTTTGGGTGTCCAGGTGTTCTGGTGGAAAAATGGCGAGCACCTCCTACAGAGGATGATCTTGACCATCCCCTCAATCTTTCTGTATCCGTCTTACACCACCCATGCCCCTGCCTCAACTGGAGGGGATGATCGTGACTATTTTCTTATGGTTAATGTAGGGGACGGTTGTGACCGTCCCCTTTGGGTGCTCGGGCCTTTTTGGTGGAAAAGGGCAAGCAAGACCTAGAGGGGACAATTAAGCAATCTTGGCCATCCCCTTATACCTTCTGTGCCCATCTTGCACCACACATGCACCTACAACAACAAAGGGGACAGTAAAAATCCTCCCTTCTGGTTAATGTAGGGGTGGTCGTGAGCACCCTCTTTGGGTGCTCGAGCGTTTCTTGTGTAAATTGGGGCAAGTAGGATCGTCCCTCTAGCCTTCTGTGCCCATCATGGCGCCTCCCATGCCCTTGCAACAATCGGAGGTGATGGTTGAAACCGTCCCGTCTGGTTGACATAGGGGACGGTCGCAACTGACCCCTCCGTTGTCTGACGGGGGACATTTGTTGATTGTCCTGATAGATCTGCACGGAGGGGATGCTCGCAACCATCCTCTCTACCGATTGAGAGGGGACGCTCGTAGCTCTTTCTGAAAGATCTAACTGAAGGTGATGGTTGCGACTATCCCTTCTATCTACCAAAAGGGGATGTGCGTGATTTATGTCCCCTCTTTTTAGATGATATGTCTGCAAATGGGATGACATTTTTACTATTCCCTTTAATCATATGGGATTATTTTTCTCTCAAAAGAGATGGCACGTGACCGTCCCCTCTAGCGTAGCACTCTTCATATCTACATACATCTTAACTCTTAAAAGACTTAGATTCAGGTGTGTACTCAAACATTTTTGAATACATCATCTCTTGTAGAGTCACCATTCTGCATTATGCAGAGAACCATGTCATTCATGATTAAATGTCAAGAGCACATGTGTATGCCAGAACATCTTCTTAGATTTTATAAGGATTGTTTGACAATTATGATCATCATCGACATGTCACTTCCAAAGTACATTCGATGAGAAATCAAGACTATAGAGACATACAAACCTAGGGTTGTAGACATATTGTCTATTTAATTGTAAATCCTCATTATTATGAGGAAACTTGTACATTGCAACCACATACATTATGTGTCCAACTGCAAGTGCAATATCTTGATCGTGGATCCAATCCATGATATTTTACTGGTTATTATTGAGTATGGTATTGAGTGGATTTAATGAATGATTATCTGAAATAAGAAATTTTCATAAATATATATAAGTATATATTTTACTTTGATTTAGGAATTTTTATATCAAAGTTTTCTTGCCTTGTCAATACTGAAAGTTCATTCCTTAATCACTTTCAATGTAAGAGATATACTTACCATTATATCTCAAGCCAGATCTGGGATCTCCTTCCTTATCTTTATCACATCCAATAATATGAGAAACTATAACTCGGATAAAAAGAAGCGGGAACACATTCCTCCCTACAAGTCCAACTTACATTCCCAATTCGATCTTTAACACACGGGCCCACCACCCCTAAGGTGATGTTAACCCATTATTAATTGAACCAACCATCAACATGATTAGAACTCGCTATGCGCAACCCAATGTCGCCCCAATAATATGAGGACCCGATATTGGGGACACTACGCGTATGACCTTACTCTTTCGAGAAGCAAAGAGCCCGATACAGATGCGCTTTTATACAAGAGTTGTCACTTCGGAAAGGCATCTCCTACATACAATACATGGCGACGAAACCCTTCACCTTGAAGGGGGGCCATGGATGTCACTTATGTGATGCTCCATATCTTGTTCAAATTCTAATTAATCATTATGAATCATATTCATTATGATTAACTCTTCTAAGGGAATTACAACTCTATTCATAATAGTGTGCTTTAATTTTAATTGGATTTCAATTAATCTTATCATATTAAATTAATGATCCGATTAATATCCAATTAATATCCAACAAACATTCTTTATTGTTACTTAAAATATGGTATTATCTCAAATACGTATTATTTTGAATTTTAATAATTAGAAAATACATCACGATCTCTCCAGCATTATCCCTTCCCTACCCGTTGTCATGGCCAGTACCGACGGGAGTGGAACAAACCGCACACGGTGCAACTTGCTAACCTAATGCTCTTCAAATAGACACCATATCCGTCTCGGGTTAGGATAATATTAAATTGATCATTATGTACTTGAGATGATAATCGGTTTTTCAATTGAAGTTATACCATATAGTAATAATCAAAACCATTTTTCTTATAAGGAAATTTGCTAAACAAATTCCCAATCCTATTCAAGCAACTTTGTTTGTTGGAAAGTAGATTGACTAAGCAATTGTGATCTAGATCATATTTAATCAATTATTGGTTAAGGCGATGTCATTTAAGGAAATAATCATCATCAAATATTTCACAAATATTTATCCATAATTATTACAGAAAATTAAATCATTTAATTTCACTAATTTATTAAATGAAAATCACAAGATTCTTGATTAGGAAAGTAGTTTCCAATAGTGACCCTCACTTACTAAAATTAGCATATCTCAATCAATTTAAATCCAAATCATACAAAATAAGTTTCCAAAGTTTGCTAATTTGATTTGCAACAGACCCTAAGTGATTTGCACGTATTTTTAGGTATTTCAAACAGTAATTAACTCATTATATACGTTAAGATTCACAGTCCTTGAAACAGTGGATACATGTTCACTAAAATGATCATAACTTGAGCAAAAGGATTCCATATTATTCAAACTCAAATCTTATGGATTCCTTATTTAATGGGGAACATAATCTAAGTGATAATTTTGTGTTTAACCAATTTAAACAGAGCCTAAAAATTTAAAGTAATAGGGTTGCGTGAATGAAATGCGATAAAATTTCGTAAACACTAATGAACCCAAGTCGTCATAGGTTTATGGATCGTATCCGAAACCTCTGACCTAAGGCTATGATACCACTTGAAGGATATGGTGAGATCCTGAAGCGCATTACGGAAGTGTGAGGATCGCATCGTATGCGATCGGGAGCGACTAGTCCCACTAGTTGCTCAAGGCAGCAGAATTTAAAAATTTCATGTGATGAAACCACATGATCCAAGAACACTTGTCAGATCATTTTATCTGAAACACAAACAAGTATTAGGGTTACCTCTTGAAGCATGTTGCGATCGAGTCTCTAAATGAAGAGATCTCCAGTCTTAAGTCCGATCCGACGGAGGAGACGCTTGCGAGTACGTTGACGAAACGTGTGCTCCTTGCAATCCATGTTGATGATCCAAGTGACGAATCTCCTGATCTCGACACACGAGATCTGACGTCTTCTTCACGAGCGAGGTGCACTGAAGGAGACGGAGATCCACAATCAAATGTTTCGGTAGCATAACGACGATGCTGCGGAGATGGAAACTCTCTCAAGGGCTCCATGATGGACGACTACAATGAGAGAGAGAGTGAGAGGAAGTGTAGAGAATGAGAGAGAGAGAAAGAGAGAGAGAGAGAGTGATAGTTGGTGTCTCCAACTTTTATGTGTGTAACCAAGAAGAGCAAGGGGTGTCTCTCCTTTTATAATATTTTGGGATCCATGGATCTCAATCCACGGACAACACAAATCCAATGGCTCACATTGATTTGTGTTTCTTTTAATGGCCATGATTTTGTTGTAAATTTACAACAACAATTAATTTAACAAAATCATATATATATACATTGTATATAATTTGATTTATATGGAATCAATCTTCATTGGAGAAATAGGAAGGAGGCAAGCCTCCTTCCATAAGAACAAGGGGGACGATCCAAACATTCCATAAGGAGAGGGTGGATGTCCACCCTCTTCATATGGCAAGGTGTCTCCTTCCAATTTCATGAGAATCCATATCTCATGTGTATCTCCAATATTTTGCAACAACTTTTTATTGTAAATTTATTTCACAAAAAATAAAATCTAATTTATTTTGTGAACATTCAATCATGTCATTAGAAGTTTGTGAATCACATTCACAACACAAAATAAAATATGAATTACATTTTCAATTAATTATCCAATGTGAATCCAATTCATATCAACATTTAATTAACAAATGTAAATTACAAATAACTCTCTCTTATATATTATAAATCACATTTATAATATATATAATTAATATGGATAGTGTTATCCACATTATTCACATCCATGATAATTAAATCACATTTAATCATCTTGGATCTATATTCTCATGAGACCAAATAATATGAATCGCATTCACATTATTCATATCTTTGATAACTAGAACATATGTAATTATCTTAGATAATTCTCCTTATAATATGAACCAAGTTCATATTATTCATGATAATTAAATCTCATTTAATTATTAATTTTCTCATTGCTTGAATACATATATCAACAATGAGATTATCCTAAACTCTTTCAAGGATAATGCGCTTTCTCTGCGGATACTTGGAGATAAGGACATGACGATTGTATTGTTCCACGTAAAGTGACTTGGATATTGAGATCACATCTCAAATCCAGATCTTGCAGACTTCCCTTAGATGCTTGATTAAATCAAGGCCGTATATCCAATATTATCATTGCATCTAAATCACATTCATATCAATGTCCAACACTTGGACCAAGATTAGATCACTTCTCTACTGAGAGGAGTCGCTAAAATCCAGACCCATTTCATCACTCCCTAGGAATGGAAGCGTCATGGTTATACAATCGTCTATGATCACATCACCCTCAGGTATTCCTAATACATGTACATCCTGCATGCTGGAAGATCCAGAATAAACCTAAAGTATAAGATCAATATTACATTGTCTACTTTAGGGTTTTATTATTAAATTTCTCAATTGACTATTGGGAGTTGATATTAATCATATACTTTCCAAAAGCATATATCCTACCCAGGTGTTGATCATATACTTTCCAAAAACATTATCAAACCTATAAATTCAGTCAAGCTTCCAAAGCAAGACGACCGTGCATGGAATTTGATTCTTTCCAATATTTCTTGAGTGAGCTCATGTCTTCTGGTTCAGTAATGAACATGTATGGTCCCTTTGAGAGATCGTATTACTCATATGCCCTTGCATGCACACCAGCGCCCCGGTGTATAGACCTTTGTTAGGTCATCAACCTATTGGTCTGCCAAATGTACATACTTAGACATATAGTAACACATCTGTCTCCGGTCAGAGGATGCGTGCCTATATCATGACATCATACGATTTAGACTTCGGTTTTCTCGATCTTGTTAAGTCAACTCTTTGACCTAACTAATCTGACACCTCTGAATCTCTATTCCTATGCAGAGGATCTGCATCAAGAGGTCGGTCCGATATCAGCCTTTAGAGAAAGGATTGCCATCTCCTTCTTAGGCTGGAGATCCTCTCTTAATAATCATTTGATGGTGCTTGATGAGTCCTCAATCTAACTCCTTAGATATTAATCCAAGCACCAGCCTCTATGATTCAATAATTGAATCAACAACTGCATGATCATTAAGATGGTCATGGTACATAATCCTAATTGTACTAATGGACCTATTATGCAAATTAGTTATTCTTCATTTCAGATCAGGGAATGATATTCACAATAACAATGATTGCATAATGGTTCGTCGTGGGCTCGCATGTCCAACATGGTAAGCCCCCATCTCATTTGAAGTTATATTTTTATTGGATATTATCCAATGGGCCCTCTACCCATTAGAGTTGTGATGAAAACTGATTCTGGTCCTTCTGATCATCGTCGTGCAGTTAAAGAGGTTTTCTTTTTTAAAAGACATCAGTTTTGGAAACATGAAAACATGGATGGGAGATTTTATTTTTTTTTCTATATTCCAAATATAGTGTATCCTAAAACAATACGAATGATTTTGAATGGAGAATGTATTCACCCAATACTTTTTGTGTGGATAAATGAACGTGGAAATATGATCCAAAAATGAGAAAGGTAAGATCATTACGGTAAGATCAGTACCGATGAACTTATAAGAATTCGTGTTTTCCTCTGCTTATTTGTAACTTATTTGGCCTTTTCATATTTAAAGGACATTAAGTTTGTTATTTCTAGTAAATGATTTGATGTAGGTTCAATCTTTGAAAAGAATTGAGCTGTTTTTCTTTTTAGAAAAATCTCTCTTTTTCAATCTTGTGCACATGACATTGAGAATTGTTTTTCAAATATCTGAGAGAGAACACGTAGAGATTTGAAGATTCGAACAACATTGGAGATTTAAAAATTTTCTGTAGAAGAGAGAACACATCATTGAGGATTGTTTTTTGAATCTCTAATATTTTTTTCTAAATATTTGAGGATTTGTGGATAATAATCTTGCATGTGACATTGAGGATGTTTTTTTTTTAATCTCTAATATTTTTAGAGTTTTGGTAATCTCCGTAGTCATCTAAAAACAATCCTCACATATTTAGAAATATGCGCTCTCGGATCAGTGAGATACTAATGCTTAACTAAATATTACTTTTTTAAGTTTACTAATTACTAACATCAATTGCTCATGTTATTTATGCTCTTGTTATTAGTGTAATTCATTGACTTACATGTGCCTTTTTCTTTGCCATTTTAGTTACTAAAGTTATACATTGATTCACTAATGTATCGTTCTTAGTTACTTTTCAAATCAATGCAACTACTAACATCAATTAATATATTGCAATTATTTTGTAAAACTTCTATCGTGTATTACTAATATTTGAGCAAAAAAACATGAATTATTTATTTCGATTGTATTATTTCTTACAATTTAATGTTTTATTTTTACTATTCCATGTTTAATTCTTACACCTTGTAACTAATGATTTCTTGATTTATTTTTTCATGTATGTTAGATATCAGGATACGTCTTATAATTCATGGATGAAGACATGAAAAAACAAGGAGTTGAATACATCAAACATGAGAAGAACATCTTAAATAATAATGTTTGTAATAACAAACCCCACGTGAACATCAATGACAAATATAAGTTTGTACGTTGTATTTTGTAACATTGAATAAATTATTCATAACTTATAATATTTAAAAATCAAACGATCAGTAAGTTCAGGTGCATTTATTAGTGAGTTATTGTATTATATCAGTAAGTTCATAGACTTTCATTTGTAAAGAAAATCATAGTGAGTTCTGATACATATTTTCACAAACTATTATCCATAACACGTAAATTACCTCAGTAAAACATTTCATTAAATAAGTAAATGGTAACATTTTCGATGACAATGGAATTAATTAATAAATACATATACCTTATAAGATAAGCAATTTGCAAGTTATCAATAACTTAATGTTAGTTAATTACATAATAATATTATTTTTGTTCTATTTTATTAGAGGATGATTCTACTAATATTTCTTTGCCACTTACTTTTCACATAAAAACAATTACGTACGTCATTAATGCTATTGTTTCTTTTATCACGCGTTACACCTATTTGTGTTGCTAACTTTGTACTCAATGTTACTTTTGTTTGGTTTTTAGTTACTAAAAAATCCAAATTTTAAATATTGATACTTATCATTTGAATCACATGACAATCATTATTGATTTATTACTAGCATTTTGTTCGTGTTACGTAAGGAGAATATATAATTGATTCCATGTCAATCAATTACTTGAATATTGCCCATAAATTACTAATTTTTTACAGGGTAGAAAAGGAAAAGAAAAAACGATGAGCATACCGATGGTCCAAATAATGTTTACAACAAATCGAAATAAAATTACATTACCTCTATGAATTGAAATTTACGTTTACCGACCCTATATGCAAGTAGACTTTTCGGATGAAAAATGACTAACAAGTATGTCTAAATACAACAGTTGGTTGTGTTAGATTACTTTAAATGCACGGTTTGCTTTTTTAAGACGAAATGATAAATCAATTAACTCAAGTAATCAATGTAGTTGTCTAGAATTATTGGAATTAGTTGAAGATCATCATAAGGGGGTAGGAGCTGATTTATTGAAAAATGCCACGAAGCAAGCTTCACTAAAGCGATATGTGTATGCATCCGGACATGTCGTCAAATACCGAATAAGAGGTATGCGGGGACATATGCGAGGTATATGTGGTTATGTGCTATTTTCAATTTTTAATTTAATAAGAAAATAAATATCTAAAAAATATATTACTACTGAAGTTATATATCAAAGTGGAGGTGAAGAAAATATAAGAAAAAATAATTCATGTTAGATGGTTGAGTAGATACCATTAATTGCTTAATATTTAATCACAAAATAATTCAGCCATAAAATCTTTACATAATGAATGATTCATAATAATAAACTTAAATGGACTTACATGCAGATATGCATTACGTGAGTCAAACCTCAATCAACATAAATACAATATTAGACGATATATTGTATATACTCATAAAAATGATATATTAGCAAACATTGCATTTGCATAATGGCATAATGCACTGCAATTGTATATAAATACATTGCACATTCTTACAATTGAATGGAGGAAGAGACGGAGCTACGGAGTAAGCACTCGAATGAGAGGAATGTAGAGTTGAAACTGTTGGACATGCGAGCCCACGACGAGCCATTATGCAATAAATGTTATTGCAATTCACTCCTTAATCTGAAATAAAGAGTACATAGTTTGCATAATAGGTCCCTTAGTACAATTAGGGTTATGTACCATGGCCATCTTAATGATCATACAGCTGTTGATTCAATTATTGAATCATAGAGGCTGGTGCTTAGATGAATATCTAATGAGTTAGATTGAGGACTCATCAGGCACCGTCAAATGATTATTAAGAGATGATCTCCAGCCTGAGTAGGAGATGGCAATCCTTTCTCAGTTAGGCTGATATCTGACCGACTTCTTGATGCAGGTCCTCTGCATAGGAATTGAGATTCGGAGGTGTCAGATTAGTTAGGTCAAAGAGTTGACTTAACGAGATCGAGATAACCAAAGTCCTATATCATATGCTGTCATGATATAGGCACATATCCTCTGACCGGAGACAGATGTGTTACTATATGTCTGAGTATGTACATTTGGCAGACCAATAGGTTGATGACCTAATCAAGGTCTATACACCGGTGCGCTGGTGTGCATATAAGGGCATATGAGTAATACGATCTCTCAAAGGGATCATACAGGTTCACTACTGAACCGGAAGACATGAGCTCACTCATGAGATATTGGGAAGAATCAAATTCCGTGTGCACGGTCGTCTCGCTTTGGAAGCTTGACTCAATTTGTTGGTTTGATATATACTTTTGGAAAGTATATGATCAAGACCTAGGTATGATATATGCTTTTGGAAAGTATATGATCAATACCGACTCCCAATGATCGAATGAGAAACTTACTAACGAAACCCTGAAGTAGACAGTGTAAAGTTGATCTAATACTTCTGGTTTATTCTGAGTCTTCCAGTATGCAGGATGTACAGGTATTGGGAATGCCTGAGGGTGATGTGATCATAAACGGTTGTATAACCATGACGCTTCCATTCCTAGGGAGTGATGAAACGGGTCTGGATTTTAGTGACTCCTCTTAGTAGAGAAGTAATCTGATCTTAGTCCAAATGTTGGACATTAATCTGAATGTGATTCAGATTCAATGAGAAGATTAGATTTGCGGTCTTGATTTAATCAAGCATCTATGGGAGGCCCGAGATCTGGATTTGAGATGTGATCTCAATATCCATGTCACCATACGTGGAACAATACAATCGCCTTGTCCTTATCTCCAAGTATTCGCGGAGAAAGTGCATTGTCCTTGAAAGAGTTCATGGATAATTCTATTGTTGATATATGTATCCGAGCATTGAGAAAATGGATAATTAAATGTGATTTAATTATCATGAATAATATGAATTTGATTCATATTATAAGGAGAGTTATCTTAGATAATTAAATGTGATTTAATTATCAAAGATGTGAATAATGTGAATGTGATTCATATTATTTGAACACATGAGATAAAGAGATCCAAGATGATTAAATATGATTTAATTATCAAGGATAAGAATAATGTGGATAGTAATATCCAATTATTCATAATATATTATAAATGTGATTTATAATGTATTAGAGAGAGTTAAATATAATTTATATTAGTAGATTAATTATTAATGTGTATTGGATACACATTGTTTAATTAATTGAAAATGTAAATTACATTTTGTTTTGGGTTGTGAATTTGATTCACAATAATTCAATGTCAAGATTGCAACATTCCCCAAAAATTAATTGAGAATTATTTTGGTGAATTAAAATACCAACAAATTGTTGTTGGAAATTGGATGGAGAGAAAATCAAGGAGATTGCCCTCCCCTTTTGGAAAGGAGGGGGCGGCACCAATTCCTTGAGGGAATTGGTGGTCGTCCCCCCTTCCAAAGAGGAAGGTGTATCTCCCTTATTTTCTCTCTCTCTATTTGTGTGGTTTAATTTGGTAATATATTTATTTGATTTATCAAATATATTTAATCAAAATTAAGTCACAAGTTGTTGGCTTTTACTAACAACAATCTTGACCATTGGATTGTCATAAATCAATCTCATCCATGATTTTATATGACACATGGATTGAGATCCATGGATCCCAAACCCTATAAATAGAGAGGCATTCTTGGCTCTCTTTTTACACATGCTATTGTAGCAAAACTCTCTCTCTCTCTCTTTCTTTCTAGAGGTCAGCCCTCTCTCTCTCCCTCTCATGGCCGTCCACCATGGATGCCATGGAGAGGTTCTCCATCGTCGCGGCATTGTCGTTATGCTGCCCGTTCTTCTGCTCGTGGATCTCCGTCTTCTTCGGTGTGCCTCGCTCATGAAGAAGACGTCGGATCTCGTGTGTCGAGATCAGGAGATCCGCCGCTTGGATCATCAACATGGATTGCGAGAAGCACGCGGTTCATCCCCGCGCTCGCAGGCGTCTCCTCCATCGGATCGGACTTGAGACAGGAGGTCTCTTCGTTTAGAGACTCGATCGCAACCACGCTTCAAGAGGTAATCCTATTACTTGTTTGTGGTTTAGACGAAACGATCCGAGAAGTGTTCTTGGATCATGTGGTTTCGTCGTATAAAATTTTTAAATTCCGCTGCATCGAGCAACTAGTGCGACTAGTCGCTCCTCGTCGTATTCGATACGACGCTCACGCTTCCGTGATGCGCTTGAGGATCATACCACATCTTTCAAGTGGTATCAGAGCCTTAGGTCGATGGTTTCGAATAGTGGTTCGCTAACCGTGGACGACTTGGGTTCGCTAAGGTCGCGAAAGTTTTCATCGCATTTGATTTCGCAGATCTGTTTAGTAAATAAATTCGGCACTGTTTAAATGGTTTAAACACGAATTTTATACTTGGATTATGTTCCCCATTAAATAAGGAAACCATAGGATCTGAGTTTGCGTAAATCGGATTTCGTATGCTCGAGATATGGTCGTTTTAATGAACATGTATGCACTGTTGCGGGAACTGTGAATCTGAACGTGATTAAAATGTTAATTACTGTTTATACTTGCCTCGAAATGCGTGAAACATCACTTAGGTTCTGTCCTAAATCAAATTAGCAAACTTTAGAAATTGACTTTGCTTAATTTGGATTTTAATATGATTGAGATATGCCAATTTTAGTAAGTAGGGGTCACTGCTGAAATTGCTTTCCTAATCAAGAACCATGTGATTGTCAATTAATGAAATTAATTGTTAATTTCGAGAAATAATTATGAAAAATATTTGTGAAATATTAGAGAATGATTATTTCCTTAATTGACTTGGCCCCAACCAATTAGTTGATTAGATTTGATCTAAACCATAATTGGAATTACAATCATCAAACTTCTTGTTTGAATAGGACTTGGGAATTTGCCTAGCAAATTTCCTTAAAATCAAAATTGTTTTGATTACTATATGGTATAATTTCGGTTGAAGAATAGATGATCATCTCAAGTACAAAATAATCAATTTGGCATTATCCTTTCCCGAGACGGATATGGTGTCTAGTCGGGGATCGCTGGGTCAGCGGGTTGCAACGTATGTGGTCCGCCCCACTCCCGTCGGTACTGGCCATGACAGCGGGTAGGGCCGGGATAATGTCCGAGGGATTATGATGTATTTTTATAATTATTAAAAATACGAACTAATACGTACTTTGAGAATAATATCATATATATTCAAGCATAAAATTAAGTTTGATTGATTGAATTGGATTGATAATTAATTTAATATGATTAAGTTAATTATGTCCAATTAAGAATACTCTAATATGATTAGAGTTAATAATTCCCTTGGAAGAATTAATTATATGAATGTGATTCATAGTAATTAATTAAATTTGAATAAGAGGTGGAGGATCACATAAGTGACATCCATGGTCTCCCGTCAAGGCGAAGGGTTTCCGTCGCCAGGGATTGTATATAGGAAACGCCTGTACGAAGTGACAGCTCCTATATACAAGCGCATCTGGATCGGACTCTTTGCTTCTCGAAAGAGTAAGGCCGTATGCGTAGTGACCCCAATATCGGATCCTCATATTATTGGGGCGATATTGGATTGCGCATAGCGAGTTCTATTCCTGTTGACGGTTGGTTCAATTAACGACGGGTCAACATCACCTTAGAGGTGGTGGGCCCGGGTGTTAAAGACCGAATTGGGAAATGCAAGTTGGACTTGCAAGGCGGAATGTGTTCCCGCTTCTCTTTATTGGAGTTGCAGTTTCTCATATTATTGGGATGTAACAAAGATAAAGAGGAGATCCAGATCTTGCTGAGATATAATGGTAAGTATATCTCTTACATTGAAAGTGATTAAGGGAATGAACTTTCATTGTTGACATGCCAAGACAACTTTGATATAAAATTCCTAATTCAAAGTAAAAATATGTATATATATACACTCATGCAAATTTCTTATTTCAGATAATCCTTCATTAAACCCACTCAATTCTATACTCAATAATAACCCGGAAAATATCCTGGATTGGACCCTTGATCCAGATATTGTAATTGCAGTTGGACACATAATGTATGTGGTTGCAATATGCAAGTTTCCTCATAATAATGAGAAGTGATAATTAAATAGACAATAGGACTAAAACCCTAGGGTTTGTATGTCTCTATAAGTCTTGATCTCATCGAATGTGCTTTTGAAGTGACATGTCGATAGTGATCGTAATTATCAATTAATCCTTATAAAATCAATAAAGATATTCTGGCATACATATGTGCTCTTGACATTTAATCATGACATGGTTCTCTACATCATTTAGAATGGTAGCTCTATAACAGATGATGTATTCAAATTGTTTGAGTACCTACCTGAACCTATGTTTTAAGAGTTTGGATGGATGTAGATGATGAGTGTCATCATTCTACTGTCTATACTCTAGTCATTCATGAAGCTTCATAATATTCATATTATATGAATTGGGTGAAGCATGTATAAACGTTGAAATACTCTTATATTAAATTCTTTTGAATTTAACATAAGAGATCCTTATTCTTGAGTAATGGTTACTTATAGATAAAGGGAGCGCAATGGAAGCATGGGTTGGACCCAAGTAAGAAATATAGTCAAAAGGTTGACTGTATTTCTGTAACTTCCATATGACATTCAAAGAGTTGAATGAATGCCAATACTGCAATAAGTTGATGCGTTGATAGTATGACTATCAAATCTATCTAGAATCCTTAGAGAAGGAATCAGATAGTGCATCAGATTAATCTACATATAATCATTGATATTGACTTACTTATTTGATAAGATAAGGTCTAATAATTGTATCTCAATTTTTTAATGACACTTGCAATTGGTTGCATATGTATTAGAAATTTGATCTTAAGGTTTATTGGTCATCCATGTTGAAAGTGATGCAAGTGTTGCAACAATTTCCATGAGATCAATAGACTTCATATTTTCAGTGGGAGCCCTTAGTCTTAGAGAATGTCTCTATGACCTAGATATTGGAATACACTCATTGTTTATTTCTAATTGTTGGATATAAACATAAATTCTGTAATAAATCTATCATAAAGAGTTATGATGGAGATATTTCAGATAGTAATCTAAAATCTAGTGGACTCTATTAAATTAGAAAATTAATGAATGGTTCATTAAGTTTTTTAATACTGAGAATTAAAAAGATCAATAGGAGGATAAAGATCATTTGATAATGATCTGACATCAAATTTTGGACATATGTATGTTGATGAGATCAATGGACTAGTAAGACATGAAACTTTAGATTGTCTAAAGATTCAAATCTCACATACTTGTGAATATTATATTCAAAGTAAAATGTCTGATACACCCTTCCTTGGGAAAGGTGTAAGATGTCTAGGTATTAAGGATCTCATACATATTGATGTATGCAGATCATCTATATCATAATAAACATTATGGATATGTGATATCTGTTAATGATTATGTATGATATGATATTTCTTCTCTCCACCTAAGAAACCTTTGAAATGTTCAAAGATTTCGCAATTTTGGTTTAGAACCAAAGTTTGAAAGAAGATGAAATGAATTTGATCTAACCAAGGTAGCTTGTACCTATTAGATGAATTCAAGGAATACCTTATGGAGATGTGAATATCATTCCTATCTCAATCCTCCTGATGAACCTTAACTCAATAGAGTTGTAGGAAGATACAATTGATCATGTGTGACATGATTTGATCAATGATTAATCATAGCATAATTATCTCTTAGTTTCCAGGTATATATATGTGGTAGAGACTACATTATATATCCTTAATAAGGTTCCATGTGATTAAGCTGGAATCTGGCACTAGAGAGTGCTACTTCATTAGGAAAATAAAGGATGGTATTGGATACCTACTTTATGACCTTGAGATTCTTAAAAGATCTAATCTTTGAGAATATGATTCTTATAGGATGACTCTCTTGAGAATCAAGATGAAAATGAAGTAAAGGAACTCATTTAATCTTGAAAAGATAATGAAGCTCCTGAAATCGGAAACTAAAATAGATAATTAAAGTTGAAACATTATTACCTCTTCAAATAAGTTTGAAGATGAATTCCATGTGTCAGTTAAATCTGAAAATGATCGGACTTCATGTGATGAGCTCCTGAGATCATGACATGGAAAGATGGATGTTAGCAATAAAAGTCTAATGTAGACTTCATATACAAGTGTTTGTATATGGACCCTCGAGGATCCACCTATATGGGTCAGACCCATTAAGATGTAAATGGTTCTTCAAGAGAAAGAGGGAACTTTATGATAAGGTAGAGACCTTCAAAGCACGGTTCGTAGTCAGGAGCTACACACCGAAGAGAAGACATCGCTCGCGATGAGACTTGCTCTCCAGTGACCTTGCTTTAACCCATCAGAATATTGCTAACTGTAGCTACACAACTTGACTATGACTTCTTCGTGATGTGAGTCAAGATTGCTTTCCTCTATGAATACCTCTCTAAGGATATTCATATGAAGTAGCCCCATGACTTCATGGTTGAGGAAAGCAAGGTGTGCTAGCTGAAGAACTCCATCTTTGGACTCCAATAAGTTTCTTGTAGATGGAACATAAGATTTGATGAAATCATAAATGTTTTGATTTCAGATAAAATCTTGTTGAACCATGTGAAGCTTAGTGGGAGTGCCATTGTGTTCATCGTGCTAAATGTAGATATTATTCTAATCATTTAGAATGATATAAGAATAATAATAAGTGTTTTATAATTTGGTTGTTCCATACCTTGAGATACGATTTCAAGGATACCTCTTAGATCTTAATTCTAAAGTCGTTCAGAAGCAAAGAGAAGAGGGTATTGGGACCGTCACATTAGTAATACACCTTGGACTTATTTCAATTTTGGAAAATTCCAAGAAAGGCTTCCTTCCCTTAAGATGTGGTAGTGACCTGTCTAAAGGGATAGCACCTCAAAAAGTTGAGGAAGTGAATGCTAGAACTACTTGCACTTGTGCATCAGTTATGAGAAGCTGGGTATATGCTAGATGTGTACAAGAGCCAGATGTCTGCCATGCAGTGGGAGAAGTAAACTGTTACTAATCCTACTATGGAGATGGAGATAAAACGGCTGTGATTTGCAGTAATAATAATATCTTCAAAGATGATAAAACTTAGAGATAGTGATCTCAAAGTCTTATCTTCAAAAGTTTAAGATCTTGTAGATAGTGATCTATAAGGGTCTTAACTTGTAGATCCTTAGGAGATAGAGATCTCCGGGAATGAAGGTATTCTAATAAGGATTATGGGAATACTGGTTATGATAATTAATAAGATGTACTGTCAAGGACACTATAACCAACAAACTTGAGTATCGGTTGCATGAGGATGCAACGTTCACATTGGATGCGATCACTGTTACTAGGAGATATGCAACTGCCGTAAAAGGACATGGCGTAGTCTCTTGAAAACAGAGTGATTGATCAGCTTACCTAGCTATTTTCTAAATAGCCTATGATTGTCACATGAGTGTGGGTTTAAATGATTAGCCCATTAATGGCTCTTTGGGCTAGTGGGAGATTGTTGGACATGCGAGCCCACGACGAGCCATTATGCAATAAATGTTATTGCAATTCACTCCTTAATCTGAAATAAAGAGTACATAGTTTGCATAATAGGTCCTTAGTACAATTAGGGTTATGTACCATGGCCATCTTAATGATCATACAGCTGTTGATTCAATTATTGAATCATAGAGGCTGGTGCTTAGATGAATATCTAATGAGTTAGATTGAGGACTCATCAGGCGCCGTCAAATGATTATTAAGAGATGATCTCCAGCCTGAGTAGGAGATGGCAATCCTTTCTCAGTTAGGGCTGATATCTGACCGACTTCTTGATGCAGGTCCTCTGCATAGGAATTGAGATTCGGAGGTGTCAGATTAGTTAGGTCAAAGAGTTGACTTAACGAGATCGAGATAACCAAAGTCCTATATCATTATGCTGTCATGATATAGGCACACATCCTCTGACCGGAGACAGATGTGTTACTATGTCACGACCCCATTTCCCGGGTCGTCGGATCCTCCCATATCCGGATCTTGTTACTCAGCAATAATTTATTCAGCAATCACAACTAACATTCAGAAATATACTGCAAATAAAAATACTCGGAAGAAAGTATTTCAACACTTTTCCATTCACAAAATATAGTTTCAGATGATACACTGTCCACTATAACCATTTACATGTACATCAGCTTGAAAGAAAATACACAAAAATATTACTAACTACCTAAAGAGTAAAGCTACTGTGGCTGGCTGGATGTCTAGTATGTAAGCCGGATGAATTTTAAAGTCCTTGCGATTGCTCACCGATACCTGTTGGGTTTTCCATAAATCATAGGATAAAAATTAGCGAATGCTAAGTAACGAAGAAGAGAAAAGCAAACAGAATTGTGTAATTTTTCAAACTTGATATCACAAAAATTTCATTCCTTTTCATTAACTTAAGTCCTATTCTTTCTATTCACATCAGGGATTAGTCCAGGGGAACCCCACCATTCTTGGACTCCGAAGCTGTGGATGCTTCAGGATTGGAGATTGTGTTGATCTTGGTAAGCTTATGCCGCCGCACATCGCCTCAACCAATCCTCCAATACTACCCTGACAATTCCTTTTCTTTTATTAAACAAGGTCTCAACCCTCAGCCTGAAAAAAAAACAAAAGAGCACACCGTCCTCGAGGACTCGGTTGCTTAAAACCTCAGGCTACATTTAATCATATAACCTAGCGGCTTTAAATACAAGTTATCGTGACTCAGCCGCTATTGAACCACCCGTGCCTCCACATGGCACGACCACATCTTCCGTCGTTCCAACCCGAATATATTGGCTCCCGATACCACACGTTGCAAAACATTCAATTTGTGCGCACTTATCATAACAGGGCAACCGTGTACCACCTAGGTAGGGAAGTGCCAATACGGGTTCCTTCCGACAACCTACAGGTTGCATGCCCGACCTGTAGTACTACTCCCAGTCATCCTTATCGGGACACAAGATCCTTTTTGGGATCCAACTCAAATCACACCAATTCACATGATGTAATTCTTTTGTTACGTCTTTGATTTGCCTAAACCGCAATACTTAGTATCGACTCACATGTTTATTATTCATAACCATATATATACTCCTATTTATGCCTATTTTAACTCCCAAACCCTAACTTTCAGAGCCAACGCATCAATTTGATGCGTAAATCTTATTTTAGTGGGAATCACAAAGCAATTCTTCAGACTTTTTCAAAAATAACCAAAATTAGGGTTCCTCGTAGCAAAGAATACAAAATCAAGAATTTCAATAATTTCGTATGAAAACCCAACACAGCAAAAGGAAGGATTTCGTTACCTAATCGAGCTCTCTCTCGTGTATGCAAGGCTTTACCGAGTTTTGTTTTTAGAAAGGCTAATTTAAGGCTCCTGAAAAGATCGAATTTCATTTTTTCATATCAAAACGCTAAGAACATGTTAAGAACGCGAAGAACGAACGAAGAACGTGAAGAACGCGAAGAACACGAAGAACGTCAAGAACATATTTTCTCTTAGAATTTCGGTATAGTTTTCCCTTATATCGGGATATATTTCTCGGAAAATTTCGGCAGAGTTTCCCCTTATATCGGGATATATTTCTCGGAAAATTTCAGCAGAGTTTCCCTTTATATCGGGACATATTTCTAAATAAAACGAAAAGAGTTTCCTCTATAAAATCAATCGAGAGGAAAATAACATGAAACTGAAAGATATACTCAACAACAAGAGATGAAGAACCGGTAGACACCACACATCTTAGGTGAGTGAACGTGTGACGAATCACAGGGTCACTGACGTGCATAGCCGCCCGCACCTAAGTAGGGTGTTACACAAATTTCTCCTCGAACCACAACAGGGAAAACGGAATCGGAAAGAAATATGAATCAAAACAAAACTTGGAAGAACAAGAGTATGAATTGAAAGCCTAGCTTACGAAGCAACTAAGAGAGGATTATACCTTTCTCCTCCTCGTTCTCCCGGCAGCGCTTCGCTAGCGCTCCTCCCTCGCCTCCCACTCCTCCTCCCGACCTCTCGACCCTAGCCCTTGGGGTGGTGGTGGTAGTGGAAGTTGTAGAGAATGAATGGGTAGGGGGTCTATTTATAGGCCCAGAAAACCACTAACCATGGTAGAAAACCATGGTTTAGACCTTAACCATGGTTTAGCGGGCCCATGGTTTTGGCCCATAGTTTTAGCCAAAAACTTATCCCAAACTTGGAGCTTAAGTTAGAACATTCTAGAGGATTCTAGATTCGCTAATGACGCTTAATTAACACTAATCGTGATTAACTTTCACTAATCGCGATTTAACTTTCGCGGCTTATGCATATCTTTTGTTAACTATTGATTAGTGTTTACTAATGATCATTAGCGGCTTTCAATCGTCATTAATTTCTTTAATCATGTTTAATTAGTCTTAATGACAGTCATTATGGATTAATGACATCTTAGCCTTCCTTACTTCTCTTTCTTCCGAAATTCATAACAAATCGAAACGAAGTCCGATTCACACGAAACAAATTCTACCGGTTTCCTCTTTACGAGCCGGATCTTATTATATAGGATCCGAGATATGCCCAGTTCAAGGCTTTACAATTATAACAACCTTAAAGGAAGTCTCGTCCTCGAGACTAGAAATGCAGTATAACAACCTTAAAGAGGATTGAAATCATAACAACCTTAAAGAGAATGAACGTCATGTCATGAACATATACATAATACATAATTTTATTATTCAAACAAGTACGGATATTTCTCTCTCATTTCTACCTCAGGTTCCCATGTGGCTTCTTCAAACTCTTGGTTTCGCCACAATATTTTAACTAGAGGCACCTCTTTGTTTCTCAACTTCTTGATATCCCTTTCAAGTATTTGCACAGGTATCTCTTGGTATGTCAAGTCTGGCTCAACATGTAAACATCATTACTTATCTTATGCTCTGGATCCCTAATGTACTTTCTCAGATTTGATACATGAAATACATCATGTATTGCCGAAAGATGTGGAGGAAGTGCAAGTCTATAGGCAACTTTTCCAATCGTTGAATAATTTCAAAGGGACCCACGAACCTGGGTGCTAACTTCCCACGCAAGCAAACCTCTGAACACCCTTCATAGGTGATACTTTGAGAAATACAAAGTTGCCTACCTCAAATTCAAGGTCTCTTCTCCGGGTATCACTATAACTTTTCTGGCGACTCTGAGCAGTTAATAGTCTTTTTCTAGCAAGTTCTACAGCTTCCCGTGTCTCCTGAAGTCTATCTGAATCATAAAGGTTCTTTATTCCGACCTCTTGCCAACACAAAGGAGTAGTACACTTTCGTCCATATAGTGCTTCAAATGTTGCCATGCCAATACTTGTATGGTAACTATTATTGTAGGTGAATTCTACAAGAGGCAAATGTTTAATCCACGATCCCTTCCATTCTAAGGCACATGCTCGTAGCATATCTTCTAGTGTTTGAATCGTACGTTCTGACTGACCATCTGTTTGTGGATGATATGCTGTACTCAAGCATAGTTGTGTACCTAGGGCTTTCATGAAGTTCTCCCAATAGTGTGAGGTGAATCGTGAATCTCGATCAGAAACTACTTCCTTCGGGATACCATGGAGGCGAATCACATGTGTAATATATAACTCAGCCAGCTGGTCTGGAGTGAAAGATAAGCTTATCGGAATGAAGTGTGCTACCTTTGTCAGACGATCTATTATAACCCAGATACTATCTTTACTACCAGTCGTCTGAGGTAAGCCAGTAACGAAATCCATGGAAATGCTTTCCCATTTCCATTCAGGTATAGGGAGGGGTTGCAATAATCCTGTTGGCTTTTGGTGTGAAGCCTTTACCTGCTGGCAAGTGAAACATGAATTCACAAACTCAGCAACATCTTTCTTCATTCCCGTCCACCAAAAGTATGAATGAAGATCCTTATACATCTTCGTAATTCCTGGATGAATAGATAATCTAGAACAATGAGCTTCTCGTAAAATGTCTTTCCTTAGTTCAGGTGTGTTTGGTACACAAACTCTGTGATGATTATACAGTAAACCATCTTGTATCTGGAATCCCTCTATCTTATTCTTCTCAAGTTGTTGTTTTAAGTCTTTGAGGACTGGATCATCCTCCTGTCCTTTCTTTATTTTATCCCATATTTCTGGTTTGTATCGATGAGGAATAGTTATAGTATCAGCACTACTATCAAATGGTTTCCATTCACTTAACGTTGATAGTAAACCCCAGAAGTGGATAGCACTCACTAACCCGGGTGAATAAGTTCTTCTGCTAAGGGCATCTTCTACGACGTTCCCCTTACCAGGGTGGTAGGAGATAGTGCAATCATAGTCTTTCAGCAACTCTAGCCACCGTCTCTGTCTCATATTGAGTTCCTTCTGATCAAATAGATATTTCAAGCTTTTATGATCGGTGAAGATTTCAAAAGTAATACCATACAGGTAGTGTCTCCAAATATTTAAAGCGAACACTACGGCAGCTAATTCAAGGTCATGTGTTGGGTAGTTCTTCTCATGTGTCATGAGATGTCGTGATGCATACGCAACTACCTTACCATGTTGCATAAGAACCGCCCCGAGTCCTTCTTTTGATGCGTCAGTGTACACTGTAAACCCTTCACTCCCGTAGGGTAGAGTAAGGATTGGTGCAGATGTTAGGCATTCTTTCAGTGTCTGAAAACTAGCTTCACATGTATCAGACCATAAGAATGGGACCTCCTTTTGAGTTAGTCTAGTCATTGGCAATGCTATCCGTGAAAAGTCCTTCACGAATCTTCTATAATATCCAGCTAAACCCAGAAAAGATCGTATTTCTGTGACAGTCTTCGGGCGTTCCCAACACATCACCGCACTAACCTTTGTAGGATCAACTGATATACCTTCCCCAGAAATAACATGGCATAAGAAAGATACTTCATATAGCCAGAAGTCACATTTGCTATATTTAGCATACAGTTTGTTCTTCCTTAGAGTTTCAAGTGCCTTCCTGAGATGATGTTCATGTAGATACTTATCCTTTGAGTAAATAAGCACATCATCAATAAAGGCTACTACAAAGTGATCTAAGAACTCCTTGAATACTCTATTCATGAGATCCATGAAGGCTGCTGGGGCATTTGTTAGTCCAAAAGGCATAACTAAGAATTCATAATGCCCGTATCTAGTTCGAAAAGATGTCTTGGGAATATCTGTATCTTTAATTTTCAACTGATGGTATCCAGATCTTAAATCAATCTTGGAATACACAGTTGAACCTTGTAACTGATCAAAGAGATCATCTATTCTTGGCAGAGGATACTTGTTCTTTATTGTCCTCTTGTTTAGTTGTCTATAGTCAATGCACAACCGCATCGAGCCATCCTTTTTCCTAACAAATAAGACAGGTGCACCCCATGGTGAAGTACTAGGACGAATGAATCCTTTATCTAACAGTTCTTGCAATTGTACCTTTAACTCTCGTAACTCAGCTGGTGCCATCCTATATGGAGGGATAGAGATAGGCTGAGTATCAGGTATGAGAGAGATTTCAAATTCAATCTCTCGCTCAGGTGGTAATCCAGGTAGTTCCTCTGGAAATACATCAGTAAACTCGCAGACTATAGGCACATCTTCTATCATTCTTTCTGACCCTGATGTAGTGGATACATAAGCTAAATAACCTTGGCACCCTTGCTCTAACAACTGTTGTGCCTTCAATGTAGAGATATATTTGATATTATCATTGGATGTCTTTCCAATGAACTGGAACTCTATCGAGTTAGGAAGGTGGAATGTTACTGTCTTCTGGAAACAGTCAAGACATGCATGATGCCTTTCTAGCCAATCCATTCCTAGTATAAGATCAAAGTCCTCCATTTCGATTAGTAGTAGTGAAACAGGTAACTGATGTCCCGCTATCACTAATATGCAATTATCCAACATTTCTCGGATTATAAACACTTGTCCTCCTGGTCCCTTGATCCGATAGGACTGTTGTACTTCTACTGGTTTCTTACCCAAAGTGGGTACTAACCGTCGAGCAATAAATGAATGTGAAGCACCAGAATCAAATAAGGCATGTACTGAAAAGCCATGAATAATAACGGTACCTCGTACGACTGTGCCAGAATTGTAGGCTTGTTCTTCAGTAATTGCATTGAGCTGGCCATTAGGAATAGGCAAGCTAGAACCCGCAACACTTTGTGGTGGTTGTTGTGTAGGAGACGCTCCTTGTGAGCCTCGACCTCTACCATGTCTTCCTCCATGTGTTGCTCCATTGCTCGAGGTGGATGCTATACTATTAATTGGGGTTGATTTAAACCCTGAACCTCTCAACTTCGGACAATCTTTCTTGATGTGGCCTTCCTGATGACAGTAAAAACACACACGTGCTCCTGTTTGAGCTGAAGATCCAGCCACAGAGGTGCTAGCTCCTGCTGCTGAGTCGCGAGGATATAGTGGAGGTCTAGAGAAACCCCTTCTTTCTGATAATTCCTGACCCAAGGTCTGTGGTGAGCTTATATTGAAACCGGCTGGATGATAGCGACGATCTCTACGATTATAATGTGCCTTGCTTTTGGATGGTCCACCATTAAAGTGGAAACTTCTTCTTTGGCGGTTTTCATCCCTCTCCATCTCAATACGAGAGGCGATGTCCATTGCTTCATCTACGGTTGTGGCTCTAAAACCAGCAAGCTTTTCTCGTAGATCTCCCTGAAGACCACTAACAAATTTGGTAAGACACTCTTGTGGTGAAGCTTCTAGAGCTGGTGAGTACCGTAGTAGCTCAGTAAAGTGGATATGATAATCTCGTACAGTCTTAGAATCCTGATTCAGAGAAGCCAACTCTCTCCTCTTTAATTCTTCCCAATGAGAGGGACAAAAGTGAGCTCGGAACCTCTCTTCGAAGATATCCCATGGAACAGGATCTGCTAACTTCTTGGAAATTGCTCTCCACCATCGTCTTGCATAGTCTGCTAAGGAGTAATCAGCAAAGTGCACCCAAGTATCTGCTGGTGCGTGTATTATTCTCAACATCCTACTGACGTCATCAAGCCATAATTCAGCCTCGGCAGGTGTCTCTACACCTTTGAATCGAGGAATTTTTCCCTTTCGGTAATTATCTAGTAATGTTTGGTGTCTAAGAAGGGCCTTCTCCATTGCTCCTTCAACCGGGGTAGGAGCAGACTCAGTTGAAGGATGGTAACTAGATCCTTCCTCAGAAAGATGGACAGAACCTTCAATCCTAGCATCCGCAGGCTTAGATGCCTCGGGTCTCTCAGCCTGTGCATTGAGCCTCTCCTCCAATGCTTGTTGCCTTTGTCCCATGTCTTGGAGCATTGCCATCATAGCCGCTAATTGTCTAGACATGTCTTGGTCTGCCATGATCCTGGGATGAGTCAAGGTTAAAGGTCAGATCCTATATGTCTTAGCATGATGTACATAAGGAACAATGACTTGTGAATGGTACTGCAGTCATTTATTAAGATCAAAGGATCTTAATACAACCTTAGTTTCTGAATACCGCTCATAGTTATTAATTACTAAATAAATTACTGGAGTAACCGTGCTCTGATACCAATCTGTCACGACCCCGTTTCCCGGGTCGTCGGATCCTCACATATCCGGATCTTGTTACTCAGCAATAATTTATTCAGCAATCACAACTAACATTCAGAAATATACTGCAAATAAAATACTCGGAAGAAAGTATTTCAACACTTTTCCATTCATAAAATATAGTTCAGATGATACACTGTCCCACTATAACCATTTACATGTACATCAGCTTGAAAGGAAAATACACAAAATATTACTAACTACCTTAAAGAGTAAAGCTACTGTGGCTGGCTGGATGTCTAGTATGTAAGCCGGATGAATTTTAAAGTCCTTGCGATTGCTCACCGATACCTGTTGGGTTTTCCATAAATCATAGGATAAAAATTAGCGAATGCTAAGTAACGAAGAAGAGAAAAGCAAACAAATTGTGTAATTTTTCAAAACTTGATATCACAAAAATTTCATTCCTTTTCATTAACTTAAGTCCTATTCCTTTCTATTCCACATCAGGGATTAGTCCAGGGGAACCCCACCATTCTTGGACTCCGAAGCTGTGGATGCTTCAGGATTGGAGATTGTGTTGATCTTGGTAAGCTTATGCCGCCGCACGTCGCCTCAACCAATCCTCCAATACTACCCTGACAATTTCCTTTTCTTTTATTAAACAGGGTCTCAACCCTCAGCCTGAAAAAAAAACAAAAGAGCGCACCGTCCTCGAGGACTCGGTTGCTTAAAACCTCAGGCTAACATTTAATCATATAACCTAGCGGCTTTAAATACATGTTATCGTGACTCAGCCGCTATTGAACCACCCGTGCCTCCACATGGCACGACCACATCTTCCGTCGTTCCAACCCGAATATATTGGCTCCCGGTACCACACGTTGCAAAACATTCAATTTGTGCGCACTTATCATAACAGGGCAACCGTGTACCACCTAGGTAGGGAAGTGCCAATACGGGTTCCTTCCGACAACCTACAGGTTGCATGCCCGACCTGTAGTACTACTCCCAGTCATCCTTATCGGGACACAAGATCCTTTTTGGGATCCAACTCAAATCACACCAATTCACATGATGTAATTCTTTTGTTACGCCTTTGATTTGCCTAAACCGCAATACTTAGTATCGACTCACATGTATATTATTCATAACCATATATATACTCCTATTTATGCCTATTTTAACTCCCAAACCCTAACTTTCAGAGCCAACGCATCAATTTGATGCGTAAATCTTATTTTAGTGGGAATCACAAAGCAATTCTTCAGACTTTTTCAAAAATAACCAAAATTAGGGTTCCTCGTAGCAAAGAATACAAAATCAAGAATTTCAATAATTTCGTATGAAAACCCAACAGCAAAAGGAAGGATTTCGTTACCTAATCGAGCTCTCTCTCGTGTATGCAAGGCTTTACCGAGTTTCGTTTTTAGAAAGGCTAATTTAAGGCTCCTGAAAAGATCGAATTTCATTTTTTCGTATCAAAACGCTAAGAACATGTTAAGAACGCGAAGAACGAACGAAGAACGCGAAGAACGCGAAGAACACGAAGAACGTCAAGAACATATTTTCTCTTAGAATTTCGGTATAGTTTTCCCTTATATCGGGATATATTTCTCGGAAAATTTCGGCAGAGTTTCCCCTTATATCGGGATATATTTCTCGGAAAATTTCAGCAGAGTTTCCCTTTATATCGGGACATATTTCTAAATAAAAACGAAAAGAGTTTCCTCTATAAAATCAATCGAGAGGAAAATAACAATGAAACTGAAAGAATATACTCAACAACAAGAGATGAAGAACCGGTAGACACCACACATCTTAGGTGAGTGAACGTGTGACGAATCACAGGGTCACTGACGTGCATAGCCGCCCGCACCTAAGTAGGGTGTTACACAGATTTCTCCTCGAACCACAACAGGAAAACGAATCGGAAAGAAATATGAATCAAAAACAAAACTTGGAAGAACAAGAGTATGAATTGAAAGCCTAGCTTACGAAGCAACTAAGAGAGGATTATACCTTTCTCCTCCTCGTTCTCCCGGCAGCGCTTCGCTAGCGCTCCTCCCTCGCCTCCCACTCCTCCTCCCGACCTCTCGACCCTAGCCCTTGGGGTGGTGGTGGTAGTGGAAGTTGTAGAGAATGAATGGGTAAGGGGTCTATTTATAGGCCCCATAAAACCACTAACCATGGTAGAAAACCATGGTTTAGACCTTAACCATGGTTTAGCGGCCCATGGTTTTGGCCCATAGTTTTAGCCAAAACTTATCCCAAACTTGGAGCTTAAGTTAGAACATTCTAGAGGATTCTAGATTCGCTAATGACGCTTAATTAACACTAATCGTGATTAACTTTCACTAATCGCGATTTAACTTTCGCGGCTTATGCATATCTTTTGTTAACTATTGATTAGTGTTTACTAATGATCATTAGCGGCTTTCAATCGTCATTAATTTCTTTAATCATGTTTAATTAGTCTTAATGACAGTCATTATGGATTAAAGACATCTTAGCCTTCCTTACTTCTCTTTCTTCCGAAATTCATAACAAATCGAAACGAAGTCCGATTCACACGAAACAAATTCTACCGGTTTCCTCTTTACAAGCCGGATCTTATTATATAGGATCCGAGATATGCCCAGTTCAAGGCTTTACATACTATATGTCTGAGTATGTACATTTGGCAGACCAATAGGTTGATGACCTAATCAAGGTCTATACACCGGCGCGCTGGTGTGCATATAAGGGCATATGAGTAATACGATCTCTCAAAGGGATCATACAGGTTCACTACTGAACCGGAAGACATGAGCTCACTCATGAGATATTGGGAAGAATCAAATTTCGTGTGCACGGTCGTCTCGCTTTGGAAGCTTGACTGAATTTGTTGGTTTGATATATACTTTTGGAAAGTATATGATCAAGACCTAGGTATGATATATGCTTTTGGAAAGTATATGATCAATACCGACTCCCAATGATCGAATGAGAAACTTACTAACGAAACCCTGAAGTAGACAGTGTAAAGTTGATCTAATACTTCTGGTTTATTCTGAGTCTTTCAGTATGCAGGATGTACAGGTATTGGGAATGCCTGAGGGTGATGTGATCATAAACGGTTGTATAACCATGACGCTTCCATTCCTAGGGAGTGATGAAACGGGTCTGGATTTTAGTGACTCCTCTTAATAGAGAAGTAATCTGATCTTAGTCCAAATGTTGGACATTAATCTGAATGTGATTCAGATTCAATGAGAAGATTAGATTTGCGGTCTTGATTTAATCAAGCATCTATGGGAGGCTCGAGATCTGGATTTGAGATGTGATCTCAATATCCATGTCACCATACGTGGAACAATACAATCGCCCTGTCCTTATCTCCAAGTATTCGCGGAGAAAGCGCATTGTCCTTGAAAGAGTTCATGGATAATTCTATTGTTGATATATGTATCCGAGCATTGAGAAAATGGATAATTAAATGTGATTTAATTATCATGAATAATATGAATTTGATTCATATTATAAGGAGAGTTATCTTAGATAATTAAATGTGATTTAATTATCAAAGATGTGAATAATGTGAATGTGATTCATATTATTTGAACACATGAGATAAAGAGATCCAAGATGATTAAATATTATTTAATTATCAAGGATAAGAATAATGTGGATAGTAATATCCAATTATTCATAATATATTATAAATGTGATTTATAATGTATTAGAGAGAGTTAAATATAATTTATATTAGTAGATTAATTATTAATGTGTATTGGATACACATTGTTTAATTAATTGAAAATGTAAATTACATTTTGTTTTGGGTTGTGAATTTGATTCACAATAATTCAATGTCAAGATTGCAACATTCCCAAAAATTAATTGAGAATTATTTTGGTGAATTAAAATACCAACAAATTGTTGTTGGAAATTGGATGGAGAGAAAATCAAGGAGATTGCCCTCCCCTTTTGGAAAGGAGGGGGCGGCACCAATTCCTTGAGGGAATTGGTGGTCGTCCCCCCCCCCTTCCAAAGAGGAAGGTATATCTCCCTTATTTTCTCTCTCTCTATTTGTGTGGTTTAATTTGGTATTATATTTATTTGATTTATCAAATATATTTAATCAAAATTAAGTCACAAGTTGTTGGCTTTTACCAACAACAATCTTGACCATTGGATTGTCATAAATCAATCTCATCCATTGATTTTATATGACACATGGATTGCGATCCATGGATCCCAAAACCCTATAAATAGAGAGGCATTCTTGGCTCTCTTTTTACACATGCTATTGTAGCAAAACTCTCTCTCTCTCTTTCTTTCTAGAGGTCAGCCCTCTCTCTCTCCCTCTCATGGCCGTCCACCATGGATGCCATGGAGAGGTTCTCCATCGCCGCGGCATCGTCGTTATGCTGCCCGTTCTTCTGCTCGTGGATCTCCGTCTTCTTTGGTGCGCCTCGCTCGTGAAGAAGACGTCGGATCTCGTGTGTCGAGATCAGGAGATCCGCCGCTTGGATCATCAACATGGATTGCGAGAAGCACGCGGTTCATCCCCGCGCTCGCAGGCGTCTCCTCCGTCGGATCGGACTTGAGACAGGAGGTCTCTTCGTTTAGAGACTCGATCGCAACCACGCTTCAAGAGGTAATCCTATTACTTGTTTGTGGTTTAGACGAAACGATCCGAGAAGTGTTCTTGGATCATGTGGTTTCGTCGTATAAAATTTTTAAATTCCGCTGCATCGAGCAACTAGTGCGACTAGCCGCTCCTCGTCGTATTCGATACGACGCTCACGCTTCTGTGATGCGCTTGAGGATCATACCACATCCTTCAGAAACTGCTGGAGGCTGAGCCACCAAGCCGTTGGAGTAGTATGGGGGTATATGCAAGATATGTGGGGCATATGCATGTCGCATATGCTCTTAGGGCACATAATGCATCGAATCGTATAATCGATTCAGTATGTAGCCACACGTCATATGTGGTCGCATACGCGGCTGATTTCATGAAAAATGCCCCAAAGAATGCAAAATTAATTGCACTAGGAATCCATAAGGATGTTGCATTATTAACAACTAATAATATCGTTATGGAACTCAGGAATGGACTATTTTTAGTGACAAACCTAAGAATATTTCATTCAAAGATAAAACGATTATTGTTTCATGCTATTTAAATGCCCGCAACTATGTTGTGGAGAGGTTCTTATTTATAGCCTATGTTTCTAATACTACAACTTCCTCGTTGAAAGGTTCTTTGGAGCTTAATTTTCAAAACATGACATGAGTCATGCCAGGTTATGTGGACAAGGTTATGATCGTGCAAGTCCTATGAAGATGAAATTTCCTGGACTTCGAGCATTTATTTAAAAAAAGTACCATTCAACTTATTATTCATATTATTTTACATATCAACTTCAGTAGCTCCGATAGTGGTTAAAATAATGTGCAAGTTTCATAATTATTTAAGAATATTTTTCATCTCCTAAACATTGTTGAAGATTCATATAAACATTGCGATAAACTAAGAGAAAGTCACGTTTCAAATTGCTAAATCTATTGATATTACTAAATCATTCTCTTAAATATTGCTAAAGTATGAACCAAATAATTTCTAATACAGAGAGAGGTCTAAATCATTACTACATTATGATACAATTAGACCAAGTTGATTATTTTTTGAATAATGCAACTAAACTAGTTCACGAGGATCTAACTTCAAAAATATTCAAAGATTGAAAGTAAAAAATGATGATTAGTGGAGTACATATCTTGATATTTTTCATCGAAATTCATATTCACAAAGTTGTTCTCATCCCAGTTCTAATGTAAATTTATTAATATTGTGAAAAAGTAAGCCGGTGAAAATAAAACCACACAACTCTTTGGAGTAGTAAAGGTTGGAGTCTCATCCAGAATAAATGGTTATTACGGTGAGATTATCGATATATTAGAGATTAGTTTTAGACATGAGTTAAGGTGTTCTCTTTCTCAATGCATTTAGTTTGATGTTGGCCATAAAGGAGTTAGATACATAAAATATCGAAATGGTGCAATCTCTTTAAAGCAGATAGGTCGATTGCAAACCAACGAACCCTTTGCTATTGCATGTTAGGTAGAACAGGTTTATTCACCTCGACAACTCGCTCGATGGATGGATCATAACTATTAGGACGATACCTAGTGATTATTTTTTTGTTGACGAAGATTGAGATTTATCAAGTGATTATTTTTTTATTGGTGAAGATCAAGATTTAGTGGATAATGACGGTCCATATCAAAATTCTCCACATGATATTACGATTTCTGTAATTGATTATGGCAAATCTATAAGGACTAGAAGATTTTGTGACAATATTATCACTTAATAAGAGATGTTATTTCTTTTTTTATACATTGCTACTTTTTTTATATCCATTAAATATATTTTCTATCTAATAATAATTGAATTACGCTTTTGTTATTTGCAGATATGCCTCCTCATCCTAGACGTGTTCAAGAAGATCCCGCATCTGTAGGTCAGCTATAAGGAGTCTCTATAGATGCAAGTGATAGTGCTTTTGTGTGACGTTGGGGACCTCCTCAGTGCATGTTATTTGATCTCCTTCCTCTATGATGGACTTTATGATTATATATTATTCGAGGTGATATCTTGGATAGGTTGCCCGTGCACGAGTTCCTATCATCTCTCATGTTTTTCGAAAACTTCCCCAGCCCGTAAAGGCTATCATATTTTCTGATTTGGAGATAATTAATTAAATTATAAATCATTTAAATCTTTTTAATATGAATTAATATCATGCAATATAGGTTGTTCTGTCCTGGGATCGAGATGTAGTTGTTGATGGGTAAATTCTAGGTCACAATATTGAAATGGTGCATTGAAATAAGGGACACATCAAGGCAAAGGTAAAAATTTATATTAAATAATTCTTAGGATTTAAATACTATGTAGTTAATAATGTTTTCGATCTTCTGGTATTATGACATGTAGGTGTCGTTCGAGCAACTGGTACAGAATGTCCCATTGGGTATAACCTCGGAGTAATGTCTGGAGTTGATTAATTTGTGGTTGAGTGATGCATTGGGGTATGCAAATTTGAAGATTTATATGGTTATTTTGTCATTTATGATGATTTTGGAATAACATTTAGGTGTTATCAATGAAAAATATCGGTCGCCAAGGGATTCCGGTCTACCCATAAGATGGGTAGGAAGAATACAAACCAATAAAACGATGGACTCCTAAGTTTGTTGTTATAGATTTAGCTCTTATTGATACCAATAATGGATTATGCATGTTATATTTAGTATTTTTTAGATCAAGAGACACAGTCGAGAGTCCATCCATGATAGAAATCTTTGAACCACCAAAGAGTCGTGATTTGGAGGGAGGGTCAGTAGGCGGACGAGGATGATTCTTACGCTCCAATTATTGTAAGCTAATATTAATATTTCAATTTTATCAACATATATTTTTACCTAAAATATTATTTCTTGACTTATTTTTTATTATTTATGTAGGAGGAAATGATTAAACTCACTATTGTCGACTTCCCATCTAGCACATATATGAGTTAGGTAATGTTATATGCTGATGATGCCTTTCTACAAGCGATAGGTTCGTAACACTTGGGCTGTGTACATTGTGGCAAAAGGAGAGCTATGCTCCATACATGGTATGGATCAGGTGCCAGTGAATCTTGTTTATAGTAGTAAGGAATTCAATGGGAAAGAGAGTTGGAGCTGAAGTTAACTACAATGGAAGCACAGATGTCGAAACAGGATGGAGATATGGAGAAGATGCGTAATGATATTGCGAATGTCTTGGCTTACATTTAGCAACTACAAAGCGAGTGTGTGCGCCGATACCACTCGCAATTCCCCATGACGACAAAGCGGAGAAGAAAACGATGAGGATGGAAGCAATGTTTAGTCATCATTTGTTACACTACAACAAAAATGTTATTTAGCAACAAAGATGTTAAGTATTAAAGGCTTTCAGGTTAAGTTGTTGTAACTTTTTATGCTATTTAATACGAAGTTCCTATAAAGTTTATAAAATCAATCCTCTGACCATCTCACTATTTTCCCTTCTTTTTAATTCTTTTATTTAATATTTGCAGGATGTCAAGAGCTACTAGATCTTTTATAACTAGCTTCAATGAAGAAGATGGACCCCGACTTCAATCAACAACACGAGTACTTCCTCCAGTAGGATATCAATCTAAAATAATATCAGGTGCATTGAACATTTCTGAAATAAAGGTAAATCGAGTTCAAAAGGGTGCATCTTGTAAGCTTGGTATAACAAACAAGATCAACAGTAAACATGTCTCAGAAGTTGATTTATTAAAGAATAAACAAGTTGTGGATGATGGCATTACCAAGGATTACTCTCAGACTCATGATAGCAGAAGAGTTCACTTAAAAGATCACAAACTTTAGGGGCTCGCCATGAGGAAGTTATACCATCAAGATGTGCATCTTTATCACTTAATGTGATAAACAATCCTGAATTTGGGCTTGGAGAGAGAGGTAATATTCTTATATCATTGTATCATTTAAATTGCTTTATTTAGTTGTAGTTACTTTATTTTTTTATGCTTATTGCTGAAGTAAAGATTTATTTTATTATCCTGAGGATTTAAACAATCTTAATATTGTTACTGATACTCCTTCTACATGCCTTGATCAAGAAAATTCATTATTTAAAGGTATGAATTTCATTATTTATTGAAAATTATTTCTATTAGTTTTATGCACATCAAAGTGTGTATTTGACATGTATTATATTCTTTTTAGTTGCTTCTTCTAATTATACTAGTAACACACTATAATTTTAGACAATATTAGTAAGCCTAAGGGATGATGGGGTCACACTATAGCCTCAAATTATGAATGTTAAGATGGAAAAATGATTTTTATAGAGAAAAATGAACTCAATCAGCTCATTGGAGATTCTCAAAATGATTTGACTACATTTTTGGGGACCATTGCAAGAAATGGCAAGCTAGCACCCTTAAACTACAAAGATTGGAGGTTGATGCCCGAGGAGTACAAGATAAAGATGTTAGAATTTGTGAAGGTACTTATTTTCATTTAATATATAAAGTTGATTTATATACTTACTACTTACTTTTTATAGAGTAAATTTGATTTTGAGGAAGAGATTGGGAAAGTAATTATGGATCTTATTGCAAAAAGTTGGAGATGTTTCAAATCTAATTTGAAACAAGCTTATTACAAACCGCATTTACCTCTTGTGGAACGAAGTGCACATTGAGATCCGCGAGTTATAGAAGATCAATGGAAGTTTCTGATTGACTATTGGGATACAGAATCATCCAAGGTAATAAAGTATTTACATAGGTGGTCCTTAATTATCCTTATATTATTCAATATTTTTACTTTATTATTCATATTTATACGATTGCAGAAACGTTGTGCCCTTAATATGAAAAATAGGAAAAAGCGCAATTTGAAAAAGAAATTGAAAAGATGGGCAGTTGTGAAGATCTGAACAATGTAGCTGAGGTATACAAAAAAGTTGTAGGAAAGGACATAAAAGATGTGGCTATATTACGTCGAAAATATTGGAGCCAAACAAATGTTGAAGAGCAATTACAAAAGCAAAAATTGTTCATGGATCTACAACTCAAAAACAACAACTTGGAATTACAGCGTAAAGAGATCCAAATGCTAAAGGAAACTCAAATGAATCTACAACATTTGTTCCAATCATTTGGTACTTCTCAGGTGAACAGCTTAATGTCTATGGAAACTCGACAGGTAATACATAAACAATAAGTATATTATCCATTAGCTTTAATATATATTTAAATCTTAACATTACCTTGATGTTCTTAGGAGACTTGTGCGCGGGACTTAAATCAAAGATTGGCCAATCAACATTTGTAGAAGGAGAGGTATGATAGTTTTCTACATTACCAATTTTTTTGAAATTAAATTTTAAGAACTTAAATCAATACTTGTTGAATGGAGCCATGAATGTGGATAACTTAGCATTGCATATATGCTATGATGTTGCATAATCTAAAACTCAAAATCAAATGAAGGAAATTATTTGGCTTAGGTAATTTAATTTTCATTATCATTGGGTAATAATTTTTCATTAATGTTGATATTTCAAATTTTGTATTAAACTTAACTTTTTCCATTAATGATATATGTGATTTTTTTAATTATGTTTTTTGAATTGAGAAAAGATTTAATTGACTTTACATCTTGCAGGATGTGTTTCTTCTGAGTTTTAGTGAAATAAAAGTAGCTCTTGGACAAATACAAATTACAAATCCAACAGAAAAAGTTGGAGACAATGTACTTGGCTCTAATTTTTTTGAGAATTTATATAGAAGTTGCTTTCAAAGATGATGAAGCTTTGATTCGACCATGTAGACAACATGAGAAGATAGGAGATGCAATTGGTACAATCATTCCATGGCCAAAGAAGTTAACCATTCTAAGGTAATTTAAAATTTAAACATCAATGATACATTTATATCTCTAAAAGTAATAAAAATTCAATTAAATTTACAAGTCTTATCATATTAACTTTCTTAAAATTTTGGAAATTTTTAGGAAATGATGAGGGGTAGAAGAAAGACATGGAATTCTGCTTGAAGAGAATCTATATTTCCTCCATCGAACTTTCCACGCGTCCTTAAAGCTCTTCATAGGATTTAGAATTAGCTTTTTCATATATGATTAGATAATATTCCTTTATTTTAAGTATGAACGTTGATATGGTTTCCAATATTTTGTTTAAATTGGAAACTATTTTTCAAACGATGGGAGTATGTTAAACAGTTGTTATGTTTAATCTTGATGGTGTCTTTTTTTAATTGCAAAAAATATTATTAACTTTTTTTATTATGATTCCAAAAAAACAACGCTATCATTATATGATGGTAGACAAGTATTGCTTGATAAGTATATATAGTCGTGCATATGTGGTTAGAAATACGATCGAATAAGAGTTTGTTTAGGTAAATTATAATAAAAAAGATATGCTTTAAGTGATAATGAAGATTTATATTTTAAAGTTGTTAAAATATTGCTATTATGGAGTTAAATGGAGCTATGAGTAATAAATTATTATTGAATATATTTATACCTTTTATAATAATAAATTAACAAATCTATGTCGCTAAAAATTAATAGTGACGATTGAAAAGATTGTGTACGAAAATTGTCTAATCGTCCCAAAATTATTTTAGTGATGTACTGTTTTATTTAGTAATGAATAATATTTGTAGCTAAATGTTAAATATTAGAGACATCATTGTGATATTTATATATGACCTTGTAAGTATTTATAAAGCGACGAATTAGCAACAAACGTATTTGATGCTATTGATAATAATATAGTAACAAATTCCAACTGTCACAAAACTTTTAGTGACATTGACCTTAGAGGCAAATAAGAGACAATTTTTTATATTGTTACTAAACTGTTATAGCAACGGAAAAAAGACTTTTAGTGACAAATACCATATGCCTCTAAAATATACTTTTGTTGTAGTGTTACTACCTGTGCTGTTATATTTTTTAAAAAATGTATAAGCTCTTAAACATGTGGTTTAGATATGAACCTTTTCCTTTATCTGTGAACACTTTTTCTTTAACTAAAAGTTGTATGTTTGTTCATATTATATATGTGATGTGCTTTGTGATTTGAATTTGCAGATGCTATAGGTTACGATAGGATGGAGTGCTGGTAAGATAATTTTACTTTTTAATAGATAAAAAGGAGGGATGGTTGCCAACACCTGTCCTCTCTGGAAGCCAGAGGGGATGGTCTTCACTATCGGCTTCGGGGTGTCCATGCGTTCTAATAGAAAAAAAGCGAGCACCTCCTACAGAGGATGATCTTGACCGTCCCCTCAATCTTTCTGTATTCGTTTCGCACCACCCATGTCCCTGCCTCAACTGGAGGGGATGATCGTGACTACTTTCTTATGGTTAATGTAGGGGATGGTTGTGACCGCCCCCTTCGGGTGCTCGGGCCTTTTTGGTGGAAAAGGGGCAAGCATGACCTAGAGGGGACAATTAAGCGATCTTGGCCATCCCCTTAGACCTTCTGTGCCCATCTTGCACCACACATGCACCTACACCAACAAAGGGGACAGTAAAAATCCTCCCTTCTGGTTAATGTAGGTGTGGTCGTGAGCTCCCTCTTTAGGTGCTCGAGCATTTCTTGTGTAAAATGGAGCAAGTAGGATCGTCCCTCTAACCTTCTGTGCCCATCATGCGCCACCCATGCCCCTGCAACAATCGGAGGGGATGGTTGAAACCGTCCCATCTGGTTAACATAGGGGATGGTCGCAACTGACCCCTCCGTTGTCTGATGGGGGACATTTGTTGATTGTCCTGATAGATCTGCACGGAGGGGATGCTTGCAACCATCCTCTCTACTGACTGAGAGGGGACACTCATAGCTCATTCTGAAAGATTTAACTGAAGGTGATGGTTGTGACTATCCCTTCTATCTACCGAAAGGGGATGTGCGTGATTTATGTCCCCTCTTTTTAGATGATATTCCTGTAAATAGGATGGCATTTTTACTATTCCCTTTAATCAGATGGGATTATTTTTCTTTCATAAGGGATGGCACGTGACCGTCCCCTCCAGCGTAGCACCCTGTAGTGGTTAAAATCAACATACAAGAATCTCACGTTCTCGTAATACTTGATGGGATCACATTACAATTCTCTAAATGGAAATACTCCAATATTTATATCTATAATAGATGCCCTTGATATTATTATGGATAATGGGCGGAAATTAGTCTTAACTTGACATAAATAGGTCTGAACTTAGTTATCAGAGTGCAAGATGGTTCGAATATGTGTTCGAAGAGTTGAACGGCTTCATCATTGATTACATGCAGACGTTTGATTTTATATTTGACTATTATCTTATGACACTCGTTTTAGGTATCACAAATGAATTATCAAAGTCTTTATAATGAAATTAAACAAGATCTTGTAAATGTCGTGACCTTTATCATAATTTTGCCATGGTTGCAGGATATAAGATAAAGTGAATAAGGCTTGTTACTCAAAAATGTAAATCACTTCTACTAAAAGAATAATATTGATATTCTTGAGACAAACAAAACTATGCATGCCTTATGAAAGGCCTTGTTGTAGATTTGATAGGTAACTCATTCATCCTGTTACCAAGTTAAAATAATTTACATGTTTATTGACTTACAACTCAAGATCTTAATTGTCTTTTTAAATAAAGGACAAATGATTTGTGTATATCATATTTTAATTCTCAAATTCAATTTTCTCCTTCGGATATTGATATGGTAAAATTAGACAACCAAAATAAAACCAATTTTGCATATATAATTTTCGAAGAAGCTTTTTCTAAACTGAAAGGAAATATAAATCTTGCACAATAATTGATTAAGAAGAAAAAAGATATGTCATATCCTTTGGTTATTAGTTTACCAAGTTGGCACTTATTTTACATGTTGTAGCTGCTACAATTGAAAGAGTATTCTTTGTCATGAAATACATCAAAAAAATCATCCTTACAATAAGATGGAGATCCATAGTTGAATAATTGCTCGATCGTTTACTTCAAAATGATGTATTTACCGATGCCAATAATGAAGAAATTATTCAATTTGAGAAAGAGTTATATCGTTTTTTTACTTGCATTGTATTAATCAATATATCTGTTGATTTTATTACATTGATAATTTCACTATTGTTTCCCAACTCTTCAGACATGGTCTCATCTCATGAGGGATAGTTCTAGTCTCATCAGGGTCATCTCGAGTTTGATGAGTAGACTCATCAGGGTCATTAGTAATCACATGCCAAACATGTTCAGTTTCACGAAATACGAACAAAGTCATAAACCATACTTCGAAATGTCCTGCAAGGAGTAGGGTGTAAACTCCCCCCCCCCCCCCCCCCCCAAAACCAAAAAAAAAGCGAAAACATCGTCCGCCGACGTCGTACCATAATAGCCTGTTCGTTTGGAGAATATGCCCTGCAATAAGGGGCCTATTCTCCATCCGACACGATTTCCTGTGGTACGATTATTCCTCCTCATTCAATCTTATTTAACTCTTATTCCTATCTTTATCCCACCTTACCTACCTTTATTTCACCTTATTCTCCTTATTCATATTCTCCAGTCCAACAAAGAATAGACCTTTATTCTCCTTATTCTCAAGGCCCTAATGTCCGTAACCCAACTGCCAGTGCCGTCGTCTCCTCGTGCACAATAAGCGGACCACAGTCACACCTGCACCCTCCGCCGCCGCCGCATGTCCTCTCCCGCTCACCGCCATGTCCTTCCTCCCCCACTCCCCCCCACCAAACCCTTCTCCCCTCCTATCCTCCGCCTCCTCTTCCCCCGCCAACGCCTCCTGCCCTCCCCACTCCGTCTCCCCCAATGCTTCTCTTCTCCCTCCGCCGCGCTGCTCCGTCATCCCCCTGAAGACGAAAACGAACGCTTCGTGGAGTGGTTCCGGCAGGCCTGGCCTTACATCCGCGGCCACCGCGGCAACACCTTCGTCGTAGTCGTCTCCAGCGAGGTCGTTGACGGGCCTTTCCTAGACACCATCCTCGAGGACATCTCCCTCCTCCACGGCCTCGGCATCAGGTTCGTCCTAGTTCCTGGTACCCACGTCCAAATAGACAGGGTCCTTAAGGAGCGTGGGCAGGAGGCACGCTACGTCGGACAGTACCGTATCACTGATGCCGTATCCCTGGAGGCGGCAATGGAGGCAGCGGGGAGGGTCAGGCACATGATCGAGGCCAGGTTATCTCCAGGACCGCCTATTCTTAACCTGAGGAGGCATGGGGAGAGCAGCAGGTGGCACGAGCTCGGGGTCTCCGTAGCCGACGGAAATTTCCTCGCAGCTAAGGTGAGGGTGTGGCCTGTGAAATTGTTTGCTTGATCACTTGGAAGCTCACTTAGTTTTCGTAAAACCTGGAACAAACCATGTTTTTGTTAGAGTTGGTGATGCTCGGAACAGAGGAGGGGGTTTGCTAATAAATTGTGGACGGAATATATATGATAGACATGTCTAGAATTTTATACAAAACGTTGTTTTCATGCTAAATATATTCTGTGGATTTAACTTATAGGCACCCCAACATCTTTACCAAATTAAGACGTTGTATTCTTTAGGTTGACCATTTTCAGCGATCTAGAAACTTGGTTATCATGTCTAAATGCTAAACTGAAGTATATTGCCTCCTTAGAATGTCCCATATACCGCAACCACCAAAGTTTATTAGCCAGTGCCAGTCTCAAATATTGTATTTTGTTAAGTACCTTATCTAAGCCGCATCTTCAAGAGGCAGCTTTAATATTTGATTTTAGATGTGGCTTCCAATTGATTTATTCACAAAGCAACAAGAGGTGAAGTTGCCTCTTGAAGAGGTGGATTTGGTTTTCGCCAAAGCTGCCTTTTGAAGAGGCGGCTCTCATCGATACCATATACATAAAAAAACTTCAGGCAAAGCTACCTTTTCAAAAGGCAGCTTACATACGGTACTTAACAAAATACAATATTTGCCACTGGTCATGGCTAATAAACTTAGACGGTTTCGGCATACATGAACTTTCCTCGAATTTAGAATCTAAAACCCAATTGGTATTATCCGACGAGGATCGATTTGTAGAATCCCAATCAAACTGTTTTGCACACACCCTAAAGGTGGGGAGGGAGGGTGAATATTGCGATAAAAAAGGTGGAACGAAGATGATGGGAATGGTGAGACAAAGAGGACAAGATGAATAATGCGATGAAGAAGGTGGAACACATGGAGTGGATAATGTAACAAAAATGATGGAACAAGAGGCTTAATGTCATACACCCAAGTTCCACGATTGAGAATGTGAGTGTGCATATATGACGGTGTAGACACACACATAAATGATTTAACACTTAACGTGGGAGTTGCATTGGGTAGATAGCTCGGTGATGATCAATAGGAGTTTCCGGGACCACTCACCATCAAAGTACGTAGCAATGGAGGGCATTAAAAGAAGACACTTGCTTGGGGACAGAGTGTTGTGGAGCTCATGCTAGAGCAAGCACATGACTCACATGCAATAGTGTAAGACATGACAACGGATACATGTGTCATGGGTGTGTCATTATGCACAATGAAGTATAAGAGGTGTGATGAGCGATGAGGTGCAGACTGCATAGTCACACAAGCGTATGCACAGAGGCACAATGATCTGTATTGATGATGACAATCCAAGGAGACATGGAGATGTTGCAGCCCTTAAGTACAAGCAAGGGTTACATGCTCGATGATGCATAATGTTCGTGGTCCGGAGGCCATGACAACAAATGGACTTCTCCTTAGTATGCGGATGGCTAAGGGCATGCACCACGTGGAGGCTCAGAGTCGTCCAAGTTCTCTTTGGCATAAGGTTTGGTGCTCAGTGGCGTTTGGTTGGAATTTGGTAAAGTTTTGTTAGCACAAATTGTAACGTAAGTTGCTGATGACTGGACAAGTGATGTGGCATCATCCGCAGAAGATGAAAGGATTTTATGAGAATTGAAAAAAGAAGAAGATATAGTGTTGTTGCAGAACGTAGAGGTTTGTTGCAGAATGCGAAGGCTCTTGTGTCTTATTGTCATTATGAGTGTAAATGAAATAATGATGTGTTCCTCGACTTTTCTAGAGTTTTGTATATAAGGAGTGATGTGGGTCATTCTCACAACAACATCCCATCTTCACATATTGTATGCTCCCTTTTGAATAAGAACGAAGAAGTTTTGTGACATCCTCTTTTTTGTGCTTGTTTTTTAGCATCAATGCATGAACAAGTGAAGGATGAGAAGAGTTGGAGCATGTAAGCAATTGTTCTACTTAAGAGAAGGCTGGTTAGCATGCGCTCACTTTCTATCCTTCTCAACGGGCGCCTGGCTGGGGGCTCCTTCCAGCCTCGGCGGGGGGTGCGGCAGGGGTGCCCCCTTGCTCCACTGTTATTTGTCTTGGCTGCGGATGTCTTGCCTCGCATGATTCATAATGTGGCTGCGACGGGTCTTACTCGCGGGTGCTCTCTTGGCCCCTTTCATGTCCCTATCATACAGTTCGCCGATGACACTATCTGTTTTATCGAGGGCGGTGCCTCCAATGTGGCGGGTATGGCTACCACTTTGGAACTCTTCAGTGACATATCGGGGCTCCTCATCAACCATTCTAAATCCAGGATGGTCCCATTTTATACTCCGCTGGCGGAGGTCGGGGAGTGCGCGCGGATTCTGGGTTGCCCTCCGGGAGATTTCCCTCTGGATTATCTGGGCCTACCTTTGACGGTGGGTCGTGCTCGCATCTGTGATTGGAGGGCGGTGGTGGAGAAGATGGATGCTCGGTTGGCCGGGTGGCGTGCGGCTCTTCTTTCCCGCGGTGGTCGGTTAGTACTCCTCAAGTCTGTTTTATCTTCGATCCCAATCTATTTCTTCTCAGTCAGGGGAATGCCAAAGGGGATCCGCCGAAGATTGGAAACGACTATGCGGGGCTTTCTCTGGGGGAAGAAGGGGGAGGGGAGAAGGGGCGTGCACTTGGTGGGCTGGGATGAGGTTACTCGGCCAAAGGAGGGGGGGTTGGCCGTGAGGCGGGTGGAGGTGGTGAATGAGGCCCTTCTGCTCAAATGGGTGGCTAGACTCTGGGGGCGGGAGGAGAATTTTATGATCAATTTTTTGAGGGAGGCGGTGGGAGTCGACCGGTTCTTTGACTCACGTGGCCGTGTGCTGGCTCTTTCTTCCTCATCCGCTCTTGGTGTCGTTAATGCCCTTAACCGAAATCGATCCCTTTTTGGCATTAAAGTTGGCGATGGTAATTTGATACGATTCTGGAGGGACGATTGGACCGGAAGGGGTCCCCTCCAGGATTTATTTCCCCGCTTATTCGCGCTGGCGTCGGATAAGGATTCCAATGTGGCCTCGTGCTGGGATGGTGCTTCTTGGTGCCCCACGTTTGTGGCTAACCTCTCTGATCGGCGGCTGGGGGATTTCATTGCTCTGTTGGCTGTTCTCGCGGATGCCCCCACGCCTTCAGCTGGGCGTGATCATTTGCTGTGGAAGGATGGCTCTTTCTCCACCCGTGTGGCTTACCAGGCTCTTCTTCCTCCCTCCATCGGGGATGATGCATCACTCTTGCGTGACTGTAGTTTTTTTGGGGCCTCAAGCTACCGGAACGAATTGGCATTTTCCTTTGGCTATTTCGGCGTGGCAGACTGTTAACTCGTAGCCGGTGCGCCTCGTTCTTTCCCACCGCCACTTCCATCTGTGGCCTGTGTGACTTGGAGACGGAAACTATTGAGCATCTATTTCTTCACTGTGGCCATATTCACGACATCTGGGCTGACCTGGGCTGGCTTAACGTCTCGTCATTGGTATCCTTCTGTGATAGCTTGGTGAGCTCTCGGGGCAGAGCGCGGGCGGACCTGCTTGTTCCGATCGCGCGGCTATGGAGCATTTGGCTTGGGAGAAATGAGGCCCTCTTTGCTCAGCAGAGGTTCTACACCGAGAATATTCTTTGTTCGGCCTCGCCCTTCCTTCAGGATTGGTGTGCTGGGTAGGGTCTCCTGTTTGTAGCGGAGGTATGCACTCTTGATACCTCCCGGGTTGTGTTGTGTATTGATTCCTCTTCGCCCTTCCCTTGTAAGTATTTCTTTTACTCTTTTTTAATGCATTGGGGCGAGCACCTTCGAGTGCGTCCCCCTTTTTTGAGCGTAAAAAAAAAGTCTCAAAGTTTGATAGTTAAGTTTTTGACTTCGTGACAAGTGGTATTAGAATCGAGGATACGACATTTCATTGGTACATGTTAGAAATCGAGAATGTGAAATCGTAATATCAGAGAAATATAATAAATATGGAGAACTCCGGGATTTTACGTGGAACCCTTCCCTAAGAAGCGGGATGAAACCATGGGAGAACACCTCAAAGCACTGATGTTTTCATTAACTTTTCTCTCATCTGATACAATGGGTGTGATGCTTCTTATATAGCATCCACTGACTCTCCGAGTCCCACGAATCATGGCCTCAAATTTCAGCGAAATTTGGTCGAATTTCTGTCGAATATCGATATCCTGTCGAAATCGAAATTCAACCGACATGGCCGAAATGACCGAAATATGGGGTCCCTAGTACAAAAAATGACCGAAATGACCGAAATTTCGATCGAAATTTGATCGAAATTCTATTTCGGCCAGTCACCGAAATGGTGACCGAAACCGACATTTAGGATCTTGCCACGAATAGTAGATGTGGGACTAAGCCACTGGATGTGGTAATTGGAGCCTGGATGATGCGGCGTGAAATAAATAAATATGGCTTTATTTTCATTAAATAAATTGGTGTCAAGTAATTATGTTTAGTCCGTTGAAATTTTAATTTAAATAAAGAGATCATATGTGATCTCGATTTAGTTAATTAGTCAGTTATATTAGGTAGTTAATCGGTTATAGTTAATTAGGATAAGTTAGATTTAAATTTTGATTTTCTTTCTATTTTTGTAGTCTCACCCCTCCTATATAATGGGGATGGTACTAGTCCCTTGTTTTAGGACAGTTGAAGTTGAAATCAAATTGAGATTTATTTCATCTCTCTCCCTTTCCCTGCTCTCTCTACGTGATCTATGTGGTTCTTTCCAGAATCTCACGCAACCGACGTGCTTTTTCTTCTCCTCCCTCCGATTTCTTTCACCAAATGGATTTCCACCGTCGAATTTATTTATCAACCGTTGCAAAATTCTCATCTGCGTCAATTAGTATCAGTATCAGAGCATGGCCTACAGATCGTCCTCACGATCTGACGATCTGCACAGATGTTGTGCATATATGCAATGAAAGATTATGAAAGATTATCGTTCGTCGGAACGTAAACGACGACCTGAGGAAGCCTACAACAAAGAGTTGATGTCCATATTGCTCGAATTTCAATCAAATCTACGGGAGTTGGTTGCTAATTTTCAGACCCTGAGCACCGTCGGATCAAAACCTCCCGCTGTCAAAGCCGCTGTCCAGGTTTTCTATGAAGAAAAACAAGAAAAAAGGGATGTCGCTGATGTTCTGCTTGCTGTCCAGCAAGATTCCGACCGACCTACGCCGGTGGAATCGACTCCACCGACACCCGCAACCCTCTCGTAGGTCCCCTACACCAACCCCCACCATTGGTGAACCCCCTAGTCCTCTCGGAGGCACCTTCCGCCCCCAAAATCGTCCCCACAGCTGCTGTCCAGACAGTTCTGGAAGCTCCAACCACACTGAATCCCGCTCTTACGACATCGATCGCTTCGTCAATGACCCCACCATCACTACCTACCCCCCTCCGTCCAACCCAACATCCTTGCCTCCTTCTCCTCCTCTATAGACAGTCTCCTGCGTTCTTGAAGCACCCCGATAACTCCTCCAACCCCTTCGGCGATCCCGCACCTCCGACGAACCCCCCGGCCCGCTACCGACCTCCTCCGTCACCCAAGCACCACCCTCACCCCTTCTCGTACCTCCACCGCCAGCTTTAGACCTCCCTCCGCAGCCTTAATATCACCGCCCCACCCGCTCGCTATGAGCCATTGCCGTCACCACCACCAACGTCAAGATGGACACTTGTGGCTGCCCAAAGAATCGTGTCACCGCCATCGCCAGTGCTTGTAGACAACTGAAGCCCCCGTTGACGCTGCCTTTAAGTCACTGTGCGCCGCTGCTGTTGGGGGACCACGCGTTGCCGCACCTGCTTGATCGAGCGCTGCCAGCCTTGTGCGATACATGTTGTGATGCAAACACGATTCGGCGTCGACGATAAAATTTGAAATTATTTGAACGGTGGAATTTTGGTGGAGAAATTGGAGGGGTTGAGAAAAGAACACGCCTGTTGCGCGGGGTTGAAGGAGGAGAACGCGGAGATCGCGAGGAGAGAGAGGGAGAAGGAGGGAGATAGAGAATAATTCTCAATTAATTATCAAACTGAACTGTCTAAAACAATGGACCCTCATCCCTTTATATAGGAGGGATGAGATTACAAAAATAGTAAACTAATTTAAATTGACAACTAATTATCCTAATTGGACTCTAACTAATTAACCGACTAATTCGAAAATCAAATCCACAACTAATTACTGGAGATCACAGGCGATCTCGTTTATTTAATTAAAGACATGACAACTTAATAAAACGTAAATAAAATTAACGGCCACAATTTAAGTAAATAGACGGCCCTATATGTCGAGTCCACGCTGCATCAACTCTCCTCCGCTTTTAAAAATTCGTCTCCCGACGAATTGCTGGATCTACGGGCTTGGAGGTTGAATCTCCCAATTTCGCTCCTTTTCCATGTTACGTTTGTAATTTTTCTGATTGGAGGGGTACGGCTGCAAATATTCTACCCCTTCACTTGAAAGAATTCCATAGTTTAATTTATCCTCCACTGGGCCTTTTTGATAAATATTTTTTGGAGGAGGGGTCTCCTTGTAAATCTTCCAAGTCAATACCTCATCCCTTAATTTCAGGGATTCTCCTGCCGAGAAAACCCGTGCTAGGGTTTTGCGTGCCCATGATAAGAGGCGGTGGGGCATGGTGGCGATGGAGGGCCAAGGACGGCGACTCGATCTCGGCGATGGCGTGGGCAGTACGCGTGATAAGGGGGGGGACGGCCGAGCGGCAAGGGGAGGAAAGGAGGAGGGAAAGGCGCGGGCGAGGGAAGGCGGGGGTCGCAAGGGTTTCCGCGCGGGAGGGCGCGAGGTGCTGGGGGGGCGGGATCGGGTTTCGGCGGGGTCGCGTGGGGTGCCTGTGCGGGGGCGGCGAGGCGGAATCGCGGGCTTCGGGGAGGGGTTAGTGAACGGGCGGGGGCGAGGGAAGGTGGGGCCGTGGCTGGGGCCGCTGGGGACGCATGGTTGGTGATGGGAGGGGGTCTGAGGGTGGCGATGGGAGGGATGGCGAGGGTGAGGCGAGGTCGCGGGGGTGGGTGGGCGAGAGGGAGAACGCGCAGGGGGGTAGCTGGGGCTGGGGGGGGGTATCGCAGGGGGTTTGGGGGTGGCGGGAGGGGCCGCCGGTGGTGCGGTGAGGGTCTGGGCGGCCCGGGGAGCCGCTGGGGGGGCTGGGGCTGCCGTCGGGGACGCTGTTGGTGATGGGGGCTGATCTGAAACCTTCGGGACAGCAGGCGTTTCGGCCGTTTTTCCCCCTAAATCGGCCTGGACCGCGGCCGATTCTTCGTGGACAACGAGATGTTCGTCGTTGACGGCGAGATGTTCGTCTTCAACTTCGGGTTCGGTGCTTGGAGACTTCGCTTTGGCGGCTTTTTCCTCAAATTGGCATGCTATCTCAACATTCAATGTATCTCGCATCTGGGATGCCACAACTTGCATATCGGCACAAATTTGGCTCATATTTGATAATGTCTGTCGAACCTTGGCACGCCATGCACGGTCATCGGAGCGGGATCCGTTGGATTTTTTGTGCGAACGTCTGGATGGATCGTCAGATCGTGAGGACGATCTGTAGGCCATGCTCTGATACCAAATGATGCAAACACGATTCAACGTCGACGATAAAATTTGAAATTATTTGAACGGTGGAATTTTGGTGGAGAAATTGGAGGGGTTGAGAAAAGAACACGCCTTTTGCGCGGGGTTGAAGGAGGAGAACGCGGAGATCGCGAGGAGAGAGAGGGAGAAGGAGGGAGATAGAGAATAATTCTCAATTAATTATCAAGCTGAACTGTCTAAAACAATGGACCCTCATCCCTTTATATAGGAGGGATGAGATTACAAAAATAGTAAACTAATTTAAATTGACAATTAATTATCCTAATTGGACTCTAACTAATTAACCAACTAATTCGAAAATCAAATCCACGACTAATTACTGGAGATCACACGCGATCTCGTTTATTTAATTAAAGACATGACAACTTAAAAAAACGTAAATAAAATTAACGGCCACAATTTAAGTAAATAGACAGCCCTATATGTCGAGTCCACGCTGCATCATGTCGCCATTGCTTTGGGAGAAAGAAAGCCCTAACAAGGGTTTTCTTACAAAAGGGAGGTGGCACCCAATCAAAAGTTGAATCCTGTAACTTTAGGGATGTTGGATTGACATGGGTATTTTATAAAAAGATCACACCATCTAAAGTTCTTTATAGAAGAGTGAAGCTTATGTTGAATGAAGGGGCACGAAATTGCACTCCACCCCCTAGTGCAGGAATATTTAAAAAAAAGTGCTGAAAGAAAGAAATTGCGGTTGCTACCTTATCCAATTAGGATTAGGAATGTGGGTTTCACCTTTGCCTCCGGGCCACTTCCTCCTTGTCCTCCAGATGGATCTCATCCAGGTGATTGCTTATCAAAGCCATCTCCTCTGCTGACAACATCCTCTCCTCAAGTTTATCAAGTCTGCACACCTCCTCATGTGCCCGCGACCTTCTTGAGTGGCACTGCAATAGGTTATTCTTATTGAACTCCACCAGATGTCTCCTGAGCTTTGCGAGCTTGGACGTTAATTGAACCGCCGCCGATCTCGAGGGAAGGCACTCCTCCCAAAACACCATCACCAACTCCCTAAACCCATCCTCCAGGAGCCATATCCTTTCGAATAGAAAGAAAAACCTGGGGCGCACGTCCTCCCCCGAGGACCACAACAACGGCGCATGATCTGAATGCAATCTTGGAGGCCCAAGCCCCTGCCAACGAAAAAGCAACCAACGCCTCGGAAGAAACTATGAATTTGTCAATACGTGAGTGAGATCTTGAATTTTGCAAAGTGTACATAAAACCTGCAGCGTCCATGATCTGAAGCCCCAAATCATCCACCATGCTTAACATCTCCTTCGAACTCGCGTCACAACCACCATGGTTTCTAACGCGGTCTTTCGGACAGAGTGTGACGTTGAAATCACCGGCTATAATCCAAGCCGTCAAAGGGAACCTTGTGCACGCCAAGAATAACTTGTCATCCAACTGCCAAATGTTTACACCATTGCTTGACCCATACACATTGGTAACGACAAACCTTACTCCGTCCACCTTCGGCCTCAACAGAATCATGATGGAGTGTTTGCCTAAATGCTCCTCGCCTTCCATAGCAAATTTTACGCCTCTCCACTTTGTCACAAGGTCCCCAGAGGCCCCTTCTGACTCAATTACCCTGTACTCTAGCAAGTTAGTGCATCCAATTTCCTTCCAAACATCATCAAAGTTCCTCGAAGTCTTTATTTCCTACAAGAAGACCCCATCAGCCCTTCGCTCCGCTACCATGTTCCGCATCGCACGCCTGTTTTCAGGCCGCCCCAGGCCTCTGACATTCCGGGTGAACAAGTTCATTTGGGAACCTTAGTAGCCCATGTTGGCAGCATCGAGCCCAGGTAAGCCAAAACCTCCTCGAGGCTCACCCCCGACACCATTTCCTCAGCAGCCACAGACACATCCCTTCTGCGACCCTTCTCCCCATAGCTGCCAAGCTCGGCTTGCTCATCCAGGATCTCCTTCGGCTCCTCCGCTGCACCCGACCCACCTCCACAGCTCACTTCCCCATACAGGAGGCCCCCTGCACTAGGCTCAGACCGAACTGATGCCGAGCAACCCCAAATTACGATAAACTTTGAAATGCCTCTGCCTCCTCCGGTCCTTTAAGCAACAATGATAATACCTCCTCTCAGCCCGCCCTTGCACCATTGGACCGCTGCGTTGTGACTCCCCTTTCGAAGCCTCGACGAGATGGCTTCGTGACAACATAAATCCTCCAATTAGGAGCGGAGGGCACCATTGAAACAACCTCGTCGAGATGCGAAGGCCCATGTTACACCAACTGGGGGCCCTTGTCCCAACCCGAGGAAATAGGAAGAGCCGCCTGACGCCAAAATCTTTCACTCGATTTGATAATCGAGTCCATCTTCCACAACAGGGGGAGTTCCATGCCGTAACCCTGCTCTGCAAGAAGATCTGGATTCAGACCCACACTCGCCTGCACCGAGCGCTCGCCTGAGCCGATATCCGGACCCGCTTGAAGACTGCTGCAGATGATAGCCAGATCCTCGCGAGAACCGGATCCACCCGAACAGTGGCCCCCCATGTCCACGTCTGCCCCCTGATAAGGACCGATGAAAACGATCGCTTCCCAACGGATGATTTCCCCAAGGAAAGCCCTTACCCTTTCTCAAACCTTCACCTCTCTTACCCAAAACGTAAAGAGGTGATTCAAATGCACCGAGAATGCTTTTTCCCTTTTTTTGACCACCCCAACTCCTGTAACACACCGAACTTCTCCAGTTGCCAGGTTCAAGGATCACATGATGGCGACGACACCTCCCGAATCTCCAGGCGCGGCACGCAGCCTTCAAAACTCACGTCGAAACAGAAAGGAAGGGGTTGGGAAAGCTCCGCCACCTCTGCCACCACCTCGAGCTGCTGTCCCCAGCTCATCCCATCAGAAACAACATCCATTATGCGCATCATAGGGGCCAGAATCGACCGAACTGCTTCGAACTTCCTTCCAACAAGATGCAAGCCCTTGATGGACACCACCCTCGCCACTTGCGGCTCGTACAACCCATCGCACATCCTAGGGGCTCTCCAATGCATCCTCCCAGCCGCCCTCTTCATGAGGTTGAGCAACTTCAAGGCTTCGTCCTCCGTGAGATCACACACACAAACAATTGAGCCACCTAGCAGAACTACATCTCCATCAAATCCGCTACCAACGACGCGGCCAATATCCTCCATCGCATCTGCCATACCCCCAACCTTCCTTTTGCCGATCTCAACAAGCACGCACGCCGTAGTCTTCCCTTCCATACCACTCTTGGGGGGCCTAGGTTTCCATTGGCGAGCTCAGTTACACTGGAAACTACGGTGGCTGCTCCTCTCGCAAGAAAAACACATCACGAGGCCTCTACACGTCTGCGCATGATGCCCCTGGCCCCCACAATGCAGGCAAACCCCTTGATACCAGCGCACACCACGACCCATAACAGTTGACACCGGGGCCATAGGTGTGGTGACTTAGTGCGCCGGTGCCACCGCTCCACTTTCGACCATCCCCCCACCTCCCCACTCGCCACTCGCTACTCCATCTCTCCGAATGGAACTTACGTAAAATCAATCTTGCTACAAAGAAATCATATAGGGTGTGTTTGGTTGGTGGGTTAAGGCGGGTTAAACTGGTAGAGGGTAACCCGTTTTTGGATTTTGGTGTTTAGATAGAGGGTTAAACTGGGGGTGGGTTAGAAGTGGGTTTGGAGTGATGTGATTGTGTTGAAGTTTGAAAAAGTGAGTAGTTATTGTGACGTGATTGTATTGAAGTTTGGAAAAGTGAGTAGAAGTGGAGTAGTTTATAATTTTTATATGATATTGATGCAGCGTGACCCCAAATTATAGGGCCACATTTATCTAATTAATTAGTAATCAATTTTAATTACGTTTTTAGGGTCGTAATGGTCTAATTAAATAATTGAGATCGCTTGTGATCTCAACGTTTATTTCGTAGATTTTAATTGTAATTGTTGGTCAATTAATTAATTAGAGTCTAATTAGAGTAATTAGAGGTCAATTTGAATTTGTTAGAGTCCAATTAGGCAAGTCGGTTGTCAATTAATTTAGTTTACTATTTTTGTAAACCCCTCTCTCCTATATAAAGAGAGGGTAGTCCATTGTTTTGAGTCAGTCAATTATGAAGTAAAAATTGAGATTGTTATCTCTATCCCCTCTCCTTCTCTCTCTCCCTCCACGCGATCTCCGCGGTTCTCCTCCTTCAACCCCTCGCATTCCCGGCGAGTTCTCTTCTCCAAACCCCTCGTTCCGACGAGTATTTCTCTTCTCAATCCTCCATATTTCTTCTTCTCAACCTCTCCTTTTCTTCCACCAAATATCCACCGATCAATTTTTTTATTATCAACGTCGACGCGAAATCCCGTTTGCATCAATTGATGCAGCGTGACCCCAAATTATAGGGCCACATTTATCTAATTAATTAGTAGTCAATTTTAATTACGTTTTTAGGGTCGTAATGGTCTAATTAAATAATTGAGATCGCTTGTGATCTCAACGTTTATTTCATAGATTTTAATTGTAATTGTTGGTCAATTAATTAATTAGAGTCTAATTAGAGTAATTAGAGGTCAATTTGAATTTGTTAGAGTCCAATTAGGCAAGTCGGTTGTCAATTAATTTAGTTTACTATTTTTGTAAACCTCTCTCTCCTATATAAAGAGAGGGTAGTCCATTGTTTTGAGTCAGTCAATTATGAAGTAAAAATTGAGATTGTTATCTCTATCCCCTCTCCTTCTCTCTCTCCCTCCACGCGATCTCCGCGGTTCTCCTCCTTCAACCCCTCGCATTCCCGGCGAGTTCTCTTCTCCAAACCCCTCGTTCCGACGAGTATTTCTCTTCTCAATCCTCCATATTTCTTCTTCTCAACCTCTCCTTTTCTTCCACCAAATATCCACCGATCAATTTTTTTATTATCAACGTCGACGCGAAATCCCGTTTGCATCAATTGGTATCAGAGCATGGCATTTAGATCGTCCTCACGATCTAACGACCCGCCCCGGCGTCCGCACCGACACCATCATTCATCCGAATGAAAGCGGCAAACCAATGACGCCTACGACAAGGAGACGGAGCGCATGTTACGTGATTTGCAGAACAACTTCCGATCCATGTCATCAATGTTTCGGGACTTCACGGCCAACCTAGAGGCCTACCGCGACGCCCAATCGAAGCCGTCAACCACCGAAGCCTCTACCGCGAGTTTGGACGAAGAAAACGTCGTCGAAGAAGATGAATCGGCCGCTGTCCAGCACTTTCCAGAACCAAATCCGTCGCCGGAATCGACCCCGCTGCCCCCTCCAACCATCCCGGCGCCACCGCAACCTTTCCAGGTAATTCCCCTATCCTCCCCAGCCCTCGCGGCCGTCATCCACCCCCTACCAACCCCTCCGTCATTCCCATACACCCCCACGACGAACCCTCAGGCCAACCAGCCCCACACCGCACCACCCGCGGTCCCTCCCACCACAGCCCCCAGCCCCCCAGCGGCTGCCCTAGCCCCGCAACCCCTTCCCGAAAACCCAAACCCTGTGGCCCAGGCCCCCGCCACCCCCTTACCCATCATCCTCCCACCCCCACCAGCCATCCCCTACCCCGACAACCACCACCCCCTCGGCCCCTTTCCCACCGCACAACCGCCGCCCCCTCTACTGTTGCCGCCCCCACCTGCAACCCCGTTCCCCCCTTCCTCTCCCGCACCGCCACCCAGGCCCCGTGCGCCTGCCCATCCCACCGCGCAACCCAACAGCGCGCCGCCGAACCTCGGCCGCCCCGCGCGCCGCCCGCATCCCCGCGTGATCCCACGAGTGCCGCGCTCCCTCCGCCCCGGCCGAACCACGGCAATCGCGCCGCCCTTGAGCCGCCCTTGCCGCCCTTCCGCGAATAAAAAAGGGGTCCCAACCCTAACAGGACCGGGATTGACAGGACTCAAATTCCTGGAAAGAAGGGATTGGCACATTAGTTGGGAAAATTGCAAAAGAAAATTACATGAATTCCCTAATTGCAGAAAGGACCAAGTACAGGGTCAATCATGCTATGTAGTCATTAAAGGGGTATTTTGGAGCAATTGCAAGACCGTACCCCCTGAAAATCCTAATTGCAGAAAGGCCCAAATGGGTGGTAAATTAAGGAAGATGGAATGGATACGAAAATTGCGGGAACACCCTCCAATTGAGAAGACTACAAACGTAATGTTGAAAGGGATCTAATTGGCGGAAATTGAAGCTACAACTCGAGGATGACTTCTCCGACGACGCCCCTACTTCGAGCAATTCGTCGGGAGACGAATTTTTTAAAGCGGTGGAGAGTTGATGCAGCGTGACCTCAAATTATAGGGCCACATTTATCTAATTAATTAGTAGTCAATTTTAATTACGTTTTTAGGGTCGTAATGGTCTAATTAAATAATTGAGATCGCTTGTGATCTCAACGTTTATTTCGTAGATTTTAATTGTAATTGTTGGTCAATTAATTAATTAGAGTCTAATTAGAGTAATTAGAGGTCAATTTGAATTTGTTAGAGTCCAATTAGGCAAGTCGGTTGTCAATTAATTTAGTTTACTATTTTTGTAAACCCCTCTCTCCTATATAAAGAGAGGGTAGTCCATTGTTTTGAGTCAGTCAATTATGAAGTAAAAATTGAGATTGTTATCTCTATCCCCTCTCCTTCTCTCTCTCCCTCCACGCGATCTCCGCGGTTCTCCTCCTTCAACCCCTCGCATTCCCGGCGAGTTCTCTTCTCCAAACCCCTCGTTCCGACGAGTATTTCTCTTCTCAATCCTCCATATTTCTTCTTCTCAACCTCTCCTTTTCTTCCACCAAATATCCACCGATCAATTTTTTTATTATCAACGTCGACGCGAAATCCCGTTTGCATCAGATATGATGGTATAATATATTATTTTTTGATAGGATTGATGATGTAAAATTGATTTATTTAATTTTTTAAAAAATGAGTAAAGTGGGGCCCACGGGGAGAGAGGGAGATATAGGTTAAGGGGGGTAAACTCCCCAAAGGGGAGTTTAACCCGGTAACCAAACGCTACCATAAGAAAAAGGTCAATAGAGCAAAAGAAATATATATAGCTAAGACACACACAGTCAAATTTTCAGAAAAATCAAAAAGGAAAATGAAGCAAAATATGATGAAAAAAGTGGATGTGGCTGCATCAATTTGTCACAAAGACGTGACCTCCAATTATGTAACACCGATTGAATCAATAATTTCATACATATAATGTCTAAAAGTTAGCTTGTTATTTATAAAAGATATCCCACATTGTCTAATGAAAATGCCATCAAATACCTATAATATACTCCTATGAAACAATGACAGCACAATCATATGCCATCAAATCTATGGCACTTTGTTCACCTTCAACTTTAAAGAATTGCACTATAAATCTTTTAATTTCCTTAGATGTTTAGATATTTATGGTATACTATAATTTTCTTAATATTGTACAATATATTTGGTTAGATTGCATTTTTGGAGAAAAATGCGGAGGTTACGCTTTGCCTTGATTCCATCAAAACAGCCTCATTCTGCCTTTTGTTTTGCAAAACCTTGAAGCCAACCGAGGAGGGTACTATGCGCATGATAGTATCTTGCCAATTTAGCCTTTTCTTTTACAGCATTGTAGGCATGCTTTTCCTCATGCAATCACACACCTACAATTCATCTTGAATACTAGCTGCAATCTTGGATATACCTAAACACCAATGGTGCACTAACTTCTTTTAGATTATTATGAACAAGAAAAAGCTGAAACTCGTTAATGTAGCCTTTGACGTTGTGATTTCCTTGTCCCTTGTCGCATTGAAGCCCGATAGATACTTTAACGAGACATTCAATGGGCAAATTTTTTTCTCGTAGCTTCTTTTGCATCTTTGCGTAGGCCGTGATCCATTCCTTCCCATCATGACGCTTTCTCTTGAAGATGCTTCCACCAAATCAGTGCATGCCTCTTGACTTTAAGGTCACAATTGTACATTTCATTTGTTAATTAAATCTTTCCATTTAAATAAATGAGTAAGTTTGCCAAGCCAATCTAGGAAGGCATCTGGGTCCAAGCGTCCCTCAAATTTGGTAACATCTATGCGGATGCCTCGATCCCTTCCTGCATTTAAATGCAAAATTAGGGCTAGATTATGATGATTTCATGCCTATCAAACTTTTTATACAAGGAAGATGGTAATCCATAACCACGTCGTGAGTTGCTAGATCCTCATATCTTTCACGATCTGAAGATTGATGTGTTTGAATTTGAGTCTTGATGTTGTAAATTTCGGTCTTGATTGGGTCTCTGTTGATATACTGCATCTACTAGATGCATGATTGCTGCGATTGTCTCTTTCCATTTTCCCAATACCAATTTCGAAATTTGTCCGTCCATGGTATTCATCCTAACATCTAAGCTATCCAAATATTCCTCTATACAGCACATGTTATCCATCATCACTATTAAACTTTTTTCTGCTTGGCGTGCCATATTTTCAGGCACATGAAAAGATGCAATGAATACAAAAATACGGATGAAAAGTAAAGATACATAGGAAAAATTTAATGCACCATTGCATATAACATGTGAAAGTATTTTCTCTTTTTTTTGCAAGAATATGCAATGTATAATGCAACTGGAAATCGATTTGTTTAACATAAGAAGTTGGAATAGGATGACCAACATTTTTTTTATATTTTTTTCTCAGGATCTTATGGCTTCGATGGTCATCAAATTGCAATTGTTGCAAATGCTATGCAGACTAACATAAATTCAAAATAATAAAAGAGAAACCTAAGAAAATAGAAGAAGAATGGTTATTGAAATAGCAAAATAATGCCAAACTTTTAGTACATATAGAAAAATACTCACTGTTATTCTCTTGTGGCACATAACACAAATAAGTGCTTCATGGTAGAAACGAAAGGTTGCTACATGTACCTCTTGAAGTAAGAAACAACAAAGCCCCAAGAAGATTGGTGGTTGGTGGAGGCACAAAGAGGTAGGTAGTGGTCACAACTAGTTTGAAGGTGGGTTGCAATGGTTGGTAGACTGTCGATGCCGACACGACAAAACGATGAGGAGGGTGGTGATGGAGGTCAATGTCAGAGAAGGGAAAGGGATATGTGGAGATGATGGAGTTGTTTTATGATGGTGGAGTGAGAAAAAAAAGGGGAAGAAGATGAGAGGGGGAAGAGAAGAAAGGGACATGAAAGGTATAAAATGGGAGGGAGAGAGAAGAATGGTGTGGTGGAAGAAAGAAAGGGGAAGAGTGGTACTGGTGAGAGAGGGAGAGAGGACGTTAGAGGGAGGGTGTGGATATGTGAGAGACTAAAAGAGAGTTTTCTTTTGAGAGAATTCAAATTCTTCTTCTTTTTTCATTCTTTCAAATAAATTCGCTATTTATAGATGGGCTACAACATGGTAACATAACACCCTTTTAGAGTATTCTATGCCTATGGAGAAAAGGAGAAAAAGAGTCGAGCTTTAATGACTCCGAACCCAAAGGAGGACGAAGAGGATTTATATCCTTATCTCCCCTTAAAAAAATCAGCAAGACCCTTTATATTTAACATTTTACAAATTAGTCCAAATCTTTAGTCTTCTAATGCTTGTAAATTGAAGCATTAATGGGATGCATCAAACCTTTTGTTGGTTGAACTCGCGAATGGACTTGTTTTCTTGCTTTTAAGACATCTTAATCCGTGGTCTAAAGTATTAACGATCATTAGGATAAACATGCTGACTTTGCAACATCAAAGTGATCAATCACATCATCTGCCAACTACTTTCTCACTTGAGACATCTTACCCCATGAAGAGGGAGTAAATGAAATTTTGCATGTGCCTACTCTTGTCTACAATAAGTACATGGTGTTTGCATCCCCTTCCTTGAGGCTTGAGCCACTTCTGTAATGACTTCTTCCTCTATTCAACTTCCCAATTCTGGTCCTCTATAAGACATTCATCTGCTCGTTCTAAGACCGAATTGCCTTGACCTCCAACTCCCTCTTATTATCCAGCCTGACAACCTCCTCAAGGGCAAGACCTCCTCCACTCCTACCTTAAACAAGTCTCACGCTTAAGTGAAATAAGCATCTTTCTGAGCATTACGAGCTTTAAAGCCACCTGCTTTGTAGCCGATGCCTTCTTGGTCTTGGGTGTCACTTTTGTATTATACATACCTTACTTCATGATATATTTTATTTTTTATTTGTCTTTGTAATATTTTGGCCCCCTACTTAATGTGGGAAAAGATTTTGTTGATGTTGTTTGTAATATTTGGCCCTCCTTCCTTATATAGAGGGGTGAGCCTCTCATAATAAATATGTGCTTTCTTTATCCTAACATAGTATCATGTATTACAACACCAATTCTAAATCGTGGTTTGATGTACACCAAATAAGATGAATCCTTCCACGGACATCCATCCTTGTTATTGTCATAGATCATTCCTTGCTGTCTTTCATTATTGATTCATTGTCCTAAATTCTTTCTTTGGGGCTTGTATTGCTCTTTCTAGGGCCAGTATCACTAGTGCTGGCTTCTCTTTGAGGCTAGAGACCTATGGGCATTGGTGACTGAAAGTGGGAAAATGCTTTTTTGTTTTTGTCATTGTTGTTTGGGATGCGTGGGGTCCTCTCCAAAGAATGTACAATCCTGATCCTCTCCAAAGAATGTACAACCCTACATATGTGCCTTATCTATATTCACTGGCCCTGTGGAATATCAAATGCTTTTAAGTACGTGATATCCCAATGCTTCTTATCTAATATGGTAAGAAACATTGTAGTATTGGTATGGCTTTTTGGAAAAATGTAGGATCAACATTTAAACTATGGAAGTGTCTAGGGTATGACTGGAATCATAGTTTTGTACATCAATAATAGGTAATTTTTAGGGATGTTTACAATTTCTCACTGTAATGCTGTGTACAATTTCTGGATTTCTAACTGATGTACCCTTTCATTTTTTAATGAATATTATGGTGTGGCGACTCCCGACTTGGGAGGGCTCCCCCTTTTTTCTTAAAAAAATTTTTTAGGGATGTTTACATGTATACCATTATAAAACTTTATAATGACATCCTAACCCATGCGTAGTTCATATTTAAGACATAATGTAAAAATTATCTATATCATGTGAATGTTCATTAGTCAAACTATTAGATTTGATTGTAAGGATTGCACTGCAAAATATTTATTACAAAGCCCTCAAAACTTGCATTTTTTATAACACCTTTCCTCTCTTTCTTCTTTATCTCTCATCATCCATTGCCAGTTGCATCTTAAGACCACATCCCTCCTCCTCTGACCACCTCATCCATCCTTCTTCTCATCTCTTTCCCATCCATCACCCACCGAACAAATTCTAGTCAACAACTACACATATGTATACGCCATTCGTACATGGTTGTCCCCGAAGATCACTACTGCCAAGAAATTAAAAGAAGAAACTATTGGAAATGGAGAAAAGACGACTTCATCTCCTCATGGTCCTAGTTGTAGCCCTCATGCTCCTCTACCTCCCTCTTTGTCCACACTCGCCTCCTTAACCACCTCTCCACCTTCTCCTAGCCTCCCCTTGAGCTTTATTTCGTCCTCGGTTGCAACCTCCACCTAATAATCCACTGTCTCTCTTGATGGGACCTTACATAACTTGGCTTCGGCTCCCTCCGCGTTGTCTTCATCACCGCCAATTTCAAGTAAACGGTTGGGGGGGGGGGGTATATAGTGGCATAGACATAGATGCGGTACTTAGCTGTAATGCAAACTAAACCACCTAATGCTATATGGATAAAGGTAAAAGAGCTTGCATAGGGGTTTTATTTTATGGATCCCGTAGCAGTGTCGATGCTGTTCGTGATAGGGGCAACGACGTCCATGAATATGTGAGAGTTTCGTTATTGAATTGGGTGGCATCAAGAGGTTTCGAGGTGAGGGTCGATGACCCGCAGTGGGAGGTGGGTGATTGAGGGAGGGAGGGAAGAAGGAAGAGAGGAAGAATGCTAAAATAATTTCACAAGTTTTGAGTTTTGAGGATTCTCTAATAAATATTTAGAATTACAATTCAGTTCTATAAGTTTGGCCAATGTAATTGCAGACTTGTATAGGGGTTCGCATGTAAATATCTTTTTTTACTTGAATTTAATTGAAAATGGTTGGCCTTGGATATGTGTTACATTTCAAATAATGGATTTTTTGGGAAAATATTTTTATCACAAAGTTTTGCTCAGCAAAATTGTAATACGGTTACCTTTTTGTTAGTTCTTATTTACAGCTACTATAATTGTTCTCTAACGATTCGCGATATTGCTGAATGTGTGCAACTCTAGATATAAAAGTTAATACACTCCTTAATTTTTAAAATGATAATGGGAAGCTCAACAAAATGATAATGGCACGATGAACACATCATTTCCATACTTGCTGAAAGGAACTCCTTACTTTGGACTTAACAAAAAATATCTCTATTATTCATTTAAACTTCAATTTCTTTCATGTTCCTCACTCATAGTAATTACTTGCATAGATGCATATTAAGATTATCCTTCTTGTTCCTTAATTATTATTATTGTTATTATTTTTGTAGTTAAGATTATCTACCTCTTGGTTAAATGCTGAATTAGGTGCTTGGAAAAATTTAGATCTTCGTATTGTTTGACTGGCATTTGCTTTGCAGTTCTACCCAGTAAAAAATTTGAGACCCAACCTTGCATGTTATCTTGGCTTATCAACAAGTTTGGTTGAGCTTTGGCTAACTGGTGCTGTTTCAGTTTTTTAGCTTTGGGAGTTTGCTGTTTCTTTACTGTGGGGTCTTGTTTGCTTTGTTATGCTATATCAATGCTACATTTGTTTCTGTATAGTCACTAGCCCAATCCTTCTGTTTGGCATGTGTTATATCTGATTTGACATGTTATCGTAGTGTACTAGTTAACTTGGCTCCTATTTTTTTAGATATCACCAATGAAATTAAAGTTCTGCTTTCTAATTTTTTTGATTAGTTCTGTTATTCTACGTTTTTGATATGAATTTTGTGCAAACTTAATTACCAGTCAAGTTGGTCATGCTGCTTCATCCTTATCCATATTTATAATTTAACAGAGAAGAGGAGTTGTTGATGGTATTGACTTTGGCTCTACTGGTGAAGTTAAGAAAATTGATGTGTCACGAATAAAGGAAAGACTTGAACAAGATTGTATTGTTGTAGTAAGCAACTTGGGCTATTCCAGCTCTGGACAAGTTCTAAACTGCAAGTAAGCAAAGTTCTTCTTGTTTGTTGCAAAATGACATATGAACTTGTTTAATTAAACTATACAACGTTGATGCATGCCATTGTATGCTTTGGATTTTATACATACTGTGCAATCTTAGATCTACACAAGTACCCGACAGATTTTCTTCTTTGCATCAAATGCCCTTTGCTTGGTTATGTGTTAATAAGGTTGTTAATACTTAATACTAACTTTCCATATTAAGGAAAGTTCAAAAACATCCCTGCAGTTTTCTGCTTTCTCTATGTTGTTCCTCGTTTTCCCAATTCCCCCCTTTCTGTACCCTGGACGCCCTTGCTTTTCATTACTCCCACCTCCCTATCCCACCTAGTTGACCAGCCTCCCCTTACTCCCCTCCTTAGACTCCCTCTGTATTTAATGTCGGCCTTAGCTGGCATCTCTCACCATATCTCAACTGTTGTCTCTCTTGTGTCTCTCCTTTGAATAGCACAGAATCTACATATTACTTGTATCGCTTGTGCTTCTCCCTATACACCCTCAGTTTTAGTCCTTTCTCTCCTTTACTCTCGATGATACACTGTTGGACAACCTATACAACTTAGAAATATTATGCATCTATTATGTACTAGGAATTTGTGCAGACCTTGGCGCATCAATCACTATATCCATATTGCTTGGTGTCTTCTGGGGAAAGGAGGATGTTAAGTTGGCATGAGTGACAAGAAGGCATGGTGATATAGAGTTTCATGTGGGGGCAGTTTGTTGGGTTTAGGGATTTTTGAAGAGGAGTCTAGGGGAGGACGAAATGAGGAGTAGATTCGAGAATGGGTGTGTGAAAGAAGTGATGATCAAGATAGGCATATTAATGGGTTGTGGTGGGATGGAGACAATTTTTGTTTTAATGGATAAAAATTAGTTTATAATTGCCATTAATGCCCTTTATAAAACAAATGGTCAATGTGGCCTAAAATCTTTGTGGTATTTTCTTGATTTATCGTATTCTTGATCTTACCCATATCGATAGATGGTTTTTATATCCTAGGACATCACCTAACAAATGGCACTAAATTTTGACGATTTGGAAAATCTAACACATGCCTTTGTCCTTGTCCTATGTGGCATACCTTCCTATCTCGCTCGTTGGCTTTGACTGCAGGAAACTATGTATAGCTTTCTCTCTTGTGACTGACATCAGAAAAGTCTATGACCATTGGGTATTGCGCATCAAAATCCGACACTCGAGGCGTGAATACGGCCTTTTTTGTCATCTCAAATAAATGAAGAGAAAAAGTTAAAAAATAATAATGATAAAATTTAAAATATTGCTGAAAGATTTCAGTTGCTGGAATATAAAAATTATATATTAATAAGGGATTTTTACTCGGCAGACCCTATAATCTTTGTCAATTACTTCTACGACCTTTGAAACAATCTAATTCCTCCCTCGACTCCGTAAACTTGCTAACCTTTACCCTACAGACCCTGCGGTTAACCCCCATCCATTTGTCCGTTAAATGTAACCAGATTCCGTTTAAAATAAGTGTATATTGCCCTATTTCTTTATCAAATTTACAAAAGATGCCTTCCTGCCCCAAGCAGCCCCTTTACCCGGTCAATTACCCCCATCGCAACAGCCCCGACCACCTCCCCGACCTCTACCACCGCAGCATCGCAGTCAACGAACACCCTCCCCTGTCTCATCATCTCATCATTGCACTACCTCATCTCAGGCGTCCTTTCTTCTGCTTCCCTTCCAAACAGTAACAAAAAATAGGGGGAAGAGCGGGAACATGAAGCAATGACAGAACAAACCAACACAGAAGTACAGAACAGATTCATGAGATGGCCTTTGAAATCGGGACCCCGTCCTCAAAGTACCCATTAATACACCTTCTGAGTAAAAAAGTGAGAAGTTGAAAGTTCCAGTACAGTGAAATTGGTCGTGTCTTCTGCTCAAAACGCATGTGAACAACATCTGGTACTTTATTATATATCCGAGGTGAACATGTCGGCACAGGTCTACATTAGTGGTGCTCTTTACTTTCAGAAATGCTTAGCACGCAGGTAATAATTAAGACGATCATAATTCGAACATATCCATCACATAGTTGGAATAAACTGCAGGTTTACTGTTACTTAATTTCCAAACTTACTACGGTTAACTATCATAGAGAATCGATCGAGATGCATACAATCAAGTTTAGGGCCAGTGACTATCCTTGATCTTGAATTTGCGGGCGGGGGTGTGGTTCTAGAGGAGGATGCGACGGAGGGAGGGACGAGCGGAGGTGGACACGGAGGAGGGAGAGGATGCGGGCGGGGGTGCGATTCCAGAGGAAGATGCGACGGAGGGAGGGGCGGGCGAGGAGGTGGGCACGGGCAGGCGTGCGGTTCCAGAGGAGGACGCGGCGGAGGGAGGGGCGAACGGATGTGGGCGCGGAGGAGGAGAGGGCGCGGGCGGGGGTGCGATTCCAGAGGAGGACGCGGCGGAAGGAGGGGCGGGCGAGGAGGTAGGCGCGGAGGAGGTAGGGGGCGAGGGTGCCGAAGCTGAAGAGGAGGGAGGGGGACAGGAATAAAATCCAATCGTTGGATTTCACGTAGTTTGATTAATTCGTTTTTAACCCAAGCAAGTTAACTCAAGATGTGCCAATTTAATGGTAGGGTTCCTAGAGAAAGACAGAGCAAGTTTATGGGGTCGAGGGATGAATTAGGTTGTTTCAAAGGTCGTAGAGGTAATTGACAAAGATTATAGGGTCTGCCGGGTAGAAATCCTACTAATAATTATAATTATGACATCAACAGCTGACATCAGCCTGCTGATGTCACTGCAGATGTCATCAATGATGTCATGGGTGATATATTTAAAAAAAGAGGAAGGTTCCAAGAAGGAACCTCCCTTCTCTTTCCTATTTCCCTCCTCTTTCTTCATATTTCCTCCAAATCCAACATGAGAGAGAGAGCCTCCTCTCTTCTCTCCATTTTCTTTCCCAAATTCTTTCCCTTCCTATTTTCTTCCCCAATTTCCTCTAATTTCCAGCCAAGGAAGCCTCTTCTTCTTGCTGAAAGTTGTGGAGCTGCAACCTTCCCCAGTCTTTCAAGCAAATAGATCTCCATTTTGGAGATCTAATTAGGTACAATCCCTTCCCTTTCCACTTGCTGCCATTCATGTGATTTCTATTCTAAAAAAGTTGCTGGATTTGGATTTAAATTGAGGATTTTTACATGCAAGTGATCCTAAGATCAGACCTAAGAGTTTGCTCCAGAAATTATATATTTTCATGATCAAAATTGATGGTTTTGCATACATTTAGTTTCAATTTCAGATCTGAATAATTGCGCCAAAAATTGTATATTTTCATGATCAAAATTGGGGGTTTTGCATGCAATTAGTTCCAATTTCAGATATGAATAATTGCTCCAAAAATTGTATATTTTCATGATCAAAATTTGAGGTTTTACATACATTTAGTTCCCATTTCAGATCTGAATTATTGCTAGAAAAATTGTATATTTTCATGATCAAAATTGGGGGTTTTGCATACATTTAGTTCCAATTTCAGATCTGAATAATTGCTCCAAAAATTGTATATTTTCATGACCAAAATTTAGGGTTTTGCATAAATTTAGTTCCAATTTCAGTTTTGAATAATTGCTCCAAAAATTGTATATTTTCATGATCAAAATTGGAGGTTTTGCATACATTTAGTTCCAATTTCAGATCTGAATAATTGCTCCAGAAATTGTATAAATTCATGATCAAAATTGGGACTTTTGCATATATTTAGTTCCAATTTCAGATCTGAATAATTGCTCCAGAAATTGTATATTTTCATGATCAAAATTGAGGGTTTTGCATAGATTTTGTTCCAAATTCAGATCTGAATGATTGCTCCAGAAATTATATAAATTCATGATCAAAATTAAGGGTTTTGCATACATTTAATTCCATATTCAGATCTGAATAATTGCTCCAAAAATTATATGTTTTCATGATGAAAATTGATGGTTTTGCATAAATTTAATTCCAATTTCATATCTGAATAATTGCTTCAGAAATAATATATTTTCATGATTACAATTTAGGGTTTTGGGTATATCAAACACGAGTTTCAGATCTGTATATTGACTAATAAATCTGTTTTAATAACTTAAAATTTGGGGGTTTTGGTACAAATTAAATCAAAATTTAGATCTATGCCTTAGCTCTATAATCCATGTTTTGAAACTTAAAATTGGGGGTCTTAATGTAAAATTAAACAAATTTTAGATCTGTTCAAGAACTTCTAAAAAATGTTTTATAAACTTAAAAGTGGGGGTTTTGTGTAAATTGGATTCCAATTTCAAATCCATCATCGGTTTCGGATTTCACTATATTAAGATGAAAACTTGAGTGAAATTTTAGGTATTCTTTAGTTCTAAAACTTATCATCAATGATCGTAGTATAATCTACGATATGAATATCACTTATTACAATTTATTATGTGGACTTAGCAAATAGATCTGTAAAGTCAATTATATAAGACTAAAGGCATGAACATTTATAATTAAAGAACCTATGTGGTTAATAAGAGTCAATGATAATTGATATTGTGCCGGTCATGTTGACCCTTACACTTGCCTGCGCGAGGGTATGGTGACCCTCAACTGGGCGGAAGATAGGAAGCCCGGATAAGGTTGCGGCCGCCAAGTGCACGGGTTTAGGATCCCAGTTTTTTTCACGGTTTTTACACGAGTTCGCAGTGTTTTTACACCTCGTTGGGATCCCGACTTTTGACCAGCTCTGCTGACCCTCTGTTTTAGGATAACCATGCGGTGGATCTTTGGTTTTAGTTTTTCGTACGAGCTCGTTAGTCCGTACTAGTCAGGCCCATTAAAGTGACTTTTCCGGGAAGTCTCTCTCACCCATCTTAATGACGTAGTTTTGGAGCAGACCTATCCCTCTATTGGACCGCACTTCTAATTAGAGGCGAGACGGAAGAATCTCTTAGGAGGCTACCTCACCGTTTGAGTTTTGGTTACTGTTCTGCCACTAGGCTTGGTGATGGCTACATCTGAATCAATTACAGTTGAACTTGGAAGAGTTACAATTGGACTTGAAATGAAGCATATTGGAGTTTGGCTAAGAAATGAGATCATTTACAATCGAGTTGGCTAGTGTTGAGATCAATCATAATTGAGTTTAGAGTCATAGTGTGAGGTCACTTTCAAACCAAGACCACAAACTCTCCACTAAAGACTTGAGAAATGAGATAGAAAGAATGGCCAGATCAGAGACTCATCATCATTATCATCAAGATCTATCGATTTGATCTTTAGAAAAATAGTATCAATTGTAAAGATCGTTTAATTATTTAATGAAAATATATACATAAGAAAGGTTAATGGGTAATGGGAAATAATGGGGCATTCAAATAAAGCAGCTTGAAAATCATTTTCTTATGCATGCAGTTTTTTAAATTTAATTATTATTGCCTCTCTACTTGCTTTCTTTTGAACATATTAAATTCTGTTATTTATGTTATATGCTGGATTGTACCGACTTGTACCGACATTTGTTGATGTCCTTTTCTTCCTTGCATGCTTGGCAGGCAAGAAACCTACAACTTATTAGCTGGTAGATGATCCCGAGCATACACACATATACCAGACGATACAGTTGTAGTTTTTGTTCAATTTATGAGGTATATACTTTCTTTTCTCTTCTGTATATATTTTTTGGGATCATGTACACTGTCAACTTAGTTTGTTACATGTTGTATATATATGGAAATTAATGAAATAAAAATTTGATGACACATTTGGTTGTTATTCCATGGTCGTTACATTATGATATTGATGTGAATGTCAAATGCAAAAGCGAAAAATTTCCCCTCAAATTCATGTTGGCTAAATAAGATTGTTAATGAATGTTATAATGCGAATGAGGCATAAACGATACCTGGATCCGAGGGGGTTCACATACATTCACTTCCTATCTTGGTGTGGAAACAGGAAATCTCAATGGATTTCGTGACATCCTTACCTCGTACAGTAGGTGGATATGATGCAATCTGGGTTATTATGGACCGGTTGACCAAGTCCGCACATTTCATTCCAGTGGACATGACTTGCACTCCGGTAGACCTGGCCAAGTTATATTTCCATCATGTTATTCGTCTGCATGACATTCCGAAGAGGTTGTATCTGATAGAGATGCTCGTTTTACGTCACATTATTGGGGAGAATTCATGAATGCCCTAAAAATCGAACTATGTCTTACTTTAGTCTACCATCCACAAACGGATGGGCAATTAGAGAGGACAATTCAAACCCTTGAGGACCTACTCCGAGCATGTGCCATTGAGTGGCAAGGATCTTGGAAGGATCATCTTCCTTTCGTGGAGTTTACTTATAACAACTACCGTGCTAGTATTGGTATGACATCTTTTGAGGCATTATATGGGTGAAGATGTACCACTCCCCAATATTAGCAGGAAGTGGGTGACAAAGATGTTTATTCCACTTAGATAATTGATGATACAACAAGAGCCGTAGAAACGACTAGGAAGAAAATATTGACTGTGCAGAGCTGCCAAAAGAGTTATGCTGATCAGAGGCATTGCAATCTTGACTTTGAGGTCAGAGATTTTGTATTCTTTAAATATCTTCAATGAAGGGTATTCAAAGATTTGGTGTCAAGGGCAAGTTGGCACCACGGTTCGTTGGCCGTTTCGAGATTTTGGCCCGTATTGAGAAGATAGCATACCGAGTAGTACTTCCTCCGCACTTGGTAAGTGTGCATGATGTATTCCACGTGTCGAACCTACATAAGTATATTCAAGACCCTCGGCATGTGATCAGCTATGAGGACCTCGCGGTCGAACCGAATTTATCTTTCCCTGAAGCACCAGTGCAGATCTTAAATCGGACAGTGAAGAGGCTGCGACGGAAAGACATCCCTTTGGTCAAGGTATTGTGGCAAACTCAAAATATCGAGGAGGCCACATGGAAGCCTGAGACAGATATGCAACGGAAATACCCCCATCTTTTTGAAGGTATGATCATGAAATCCTAGTTCATTTCTCTTTAAGATTTTTATAGGTTTCGTTATCTTTAAGATTTTAATGCCTGGATCCAAGTCTCATTCAAAACATATACATCAGATCATACGTCTTGAGGATGAGACTTCCTTTAAGTGTTTTATGATGTGAAATTCTGTATTTTTTGTCTTAAATTCTGGAGTATTTTTGACATCTAAAAAAAGTGACAATATCATTTTGTAGAGCTCGTCGAGATCTTTCCAACGAGCCCAAGAACATTAAATTCTGACATTTCTAGCCGGTATCGATATTTTAAGTTGGATGATCGATATCTATATATGGATCCGAATCGGATCCGAATTTGGATCCATTTTCATCCCTGCTTTTATAAATAAGACATGATAGGTTGCCCTCTCCAAAACCTAGTCACCACCACCTCTCACCCTTATCAAAGCACCACCTTATTGGTCGGATTTGTCATCAGATGGTCGCCGTCGATGTCGAAGAAGGTACTCCGATCGAAGATCCGCAATCGTCATCGTGTAAGGGAGCTCAAGGTCACTATTATGCATACGTTCGCGCTACGATTAGACGACAGAAAGATCGTTTCCGTATGAGAGGAGATCCCGAGTGAACATCATCGGATGTAACGATAATTATGCCTTCCTTTTGGTGTTGGCTTTAGATGATTTTCGATCCTATATCTTAATCATCATTGAGCCTTAGATGTGCTTGTGGAATGATTTGTAGAATTTTACCTAGATGATACCCTGCGAAGGCTATTTCATTGATTTCCATTGTCTTGATCCGAGATAAAAATTCATGGTCTATAGAATCTTATCCGTATTGTTGGGAAGATGGTTTTATTATTATATTGGTTTAAAGGTTGATTGGTATGTATCTTAATTGACACGATTCAAAAGAAAATATACTGTGGATATACACCAGTCTTCATAAATTTATTCGAAGTTAGAAATTTCGAGTAAATTGAGCAATCAGTAACCATATGAATTGGTGCGGGTCTTCATATGATGTACATGAAATTTTACATGAGGAAACTCCTATTATTACACGATGATGGAGTCCATGGAAAAGCATTTTTTTTGTATTCGAAAAGTTTCTATATTTAAATCCTCATTGACATTAGTACTGACAACTTTAGGGGAAATGGATAGTTAATGGAATATAGTAGCCTCTGGGAACGTTATGAAAATGCGAAGAATAATACTATCATGCCGTATACAATGGATATGACCTATATGTTGTGAACCATGCGTAGGTGTTTCGATTGTCAAGGTATTCTTATTATTTGATAAACTGTATGGATAAGTCTATGTAACATATTAATTCTCCTCATCTTAGATACCTAAAGGTTAGATATTGTTTATATTGTCCATTAAAGGTTATTGAGATAATATAGCACATTAACATATGGATGTACGTTTACCATAACCGAAATTTCAGATATCATGCGATTATCATGTTGGTGGCGTCATTTACTTCTCCTTATTATTTGTAAACTATTGGGATAGGAACCATCATTTACGTTATGTCCATTAATGGAATTATAGTTTAAACAAATATGTTTCGTGCACAGTAATTATTAGCGAGCATTTTATGAAAGACATAACACATCCTTCGTGTGTGGAGTATTACGTTATTATACATTTTGATGGCTTGACGACTGTTACACTCCATTTGTTTATATCAAAAATCACAAGGAGTATCAGGATAAAATATTCATGATGTATTGTATCTGCCTTTTCGCATTAACATCTTATCACAATGGAATCAAAAGAAAATTTCCAACCTAACGTTAACCCATGCTTCTTGAGTTCTGAATTTTTGATTAAATGAAATAGTATGATAGCATAGCCTGGCCTTTTCATGAAAGCCCCCAGGTTTCGGAAAATTCACAAGGTATGTATTTCTATCACTTAAGAAATAATTCTTTTGCTAATAACCCCTTGTGGATAAAGTAATTATATCTGTAAAATATTTGGTTATAGTGGATGTTACATGGATTAGTTGGAAAAAAAACCTTGGATAATGTTAGTAAAGGCATTATTATGATCATGGTTGAGTTACATTTCACACATCGATCGTTAGATAAGGTATTACAATTTTTAAAACAAGTCGATAGGTTCAATCTGCTCATGATCATCAGGTAGATGGAGTTATGAGCCATAAGGGATTGGGAATGCACCCTTGGGCCCCGGGTAGATGCCTTGAAGGCCGCGAACCCAATGGACGAGTTTGGTGACGCATTGCACCTAGCAACCCGGTTGCATCCGGAGTCGCTCGACGAAGTTGGCTGGTGGCGCGGTTGGCGTTCTTGGTTTCACACTTATATACGATATTAGGACTCGGAGTAGAATTGGGTGTGGTCATATCAAATTCTATTTCGTGTAATAATATTGCGAGGGGTGTTCCGGGATGTGGTTTGAAGTTGGAGAAATCATGATTATGATCTTTCCTTTTCTAGTTGAACAAAGGTCCTTGAAGATTGCTCAAGATGACAAACAAGTTCCTGCGTAGTAGAGGCCTACGAGTCGTGTACTTGCATGTGCTAGCATAATAAGAGAAATGATTCATGATCGGATATCGGTAATTGAAATTATATAACATTGTATACTCTAATCAACTTGTAGAAATATCAAGATCAGCGTGGTAGCCCTCAAACAATGAATAAATTAATAATTAAAACTAGTGATTATGTACCCTTCTAAATTAGAATAAATTGATATATTCCAGTTTTACATTATATGCATGTCACTAGATAGAGTTAAGTACACATGCTTTGCTTACCACTACATTAGTTAATATATTTTGTCTCGTTACTGGGCAATTGCTCATAACGTTACCCTCGTGTGAAACCAATAGATGTAGCTGAACAACAACCACAACAGTAGCCGCTTTGAGAAGGTCAAACTTTCCACATCATACTTGTACCATAAAGGGTGTGTTTACTTAGAGTAATTTATTTGCTTTCACAATATTTTCATTTTTCCTTTGAGAGATAATGAAATGAGAAAATTTGAATCCTATAGTTATATCTTGTATCTCATTGTGGACATGGACTTGATGATAATTGTTAATGAGAATGAATGTTGCAGTTAAATTTCATTTTATATTATTCTCATGTTGTTACATGTATTTCAAATGTTGATCTAATATACATAAGATGGTTTGCTGAGTATCGACGATCATCGGCGTATTTGGACCCTAGGTCCGATGCTCCCGTCCCGCCAGTTTCGATAGCCGGAGGGGCGGGGCGTCTCAGCCGGGTCGTCCTTGTGGGACATCATGGCATAGGCGTTGTTGTTGACAACACATTTCCAGGGAATGTCACCTCTATCAAGGAGATTGTGGTTTATTTAAGGGGCCTCTCCAAGGATAAGATTGGTAAGTTGTTTATGCTGATCCATAAGGTGACATGAAAGGTCCATTGGAGAAGACCTCATCTTATGGATGGAGCTTTGGACATATCCGCCTCGAGAACCTTTGTGTGAGATGCCAACCCCCTCTTTGCTGATCTCTTGCTTCGATGAAGGAAGTTTTGTAGAAGATAGGTATTATGTAAGCGATTCTTTCGGATGGTCTATCATGAGGGCAATCATATGATTTCTTGGTCTCTATTTCAAATTTTAAAGCACATATACCCATGATGCCCCCCTCTTCGAGTGTTGAAGCCCAAGGTATTGCTACACCATCTTGATCTTTGGTGCCAATGATCTGGTTGGGGTTGTTGCAGATGGAAACTGAAGTGTCGCTCCTGGAAGCTGAAAGATTACTTAATTGAGTTGAGGTAGAAGATTCCTGAGAGATGTCTGCTCTAGGGCTTTCTGTCCGCTCAATGGATATTTTAGGAAGGGATCCATCGCTGCCTTCAATGAAGGAGTCGTCTTTAATTACGTTATTTCCATTTTATGCGGAGTTAGTATCAGATCGACATGGTCAGGTCGAATTTGTGTATTGGGGATGTGGAGAAACAATTGAGAATAAATGAGAGGTCTTATTCAAGGGGTCTAGCGTTTCTTATATAGCGTGAAACCCTAGAGAACTCAAAAGATAAAATTACTTAAAGACCTCGAAGGGTTTACTGGAGATAAAGAAAAAAAACAATCAAATAATTAAATAACTTTAACACTATCCTTCAAGTTGGAGCATATCTATCAATCATGACCAACTTGGAAATCCGCCAAGAGATGTGTTTCTTCAGTTGTGTCTTCGTGAATATATATGCAAGCTGAAGATTTGTAGAGATATGAGGAGCGGTGATCTTCCCTCCTCATATTGCATCTCGAATGAAGTGGCAATCAACTTCAATGTGCTTAGTCCCCTAATGGAAAACAAGATTGGTGGCAATATATGTAGCACACTTGTTGTTACAAACTTACATTACAAAGGTACCGTAGTAGTAGCAGGAAGTTCAAGTTCCTCTAGAAAGTGATACTAGCCATGTAATCTCACAAGTGCCTTGAGCCATCACCCTGTATTCAGCCTCTGCACTTGATCGAGAAATCATTTCTACTTCTTGCTCCATCATGTTAACCAGGTTACCAACAATAAACATAGCATAGCCTATAGTCGATCGTCTATATTATGGAGAACTGGCATAATCATCTGCATAAGTGGTGAGATCATTGTGGCCATTGACCCCATAGAGGAGGCCTCTCCTCAAAGATTCTTTAAGATAGTGAAGTATTAGAAGAACATCCTTCCAATGACTGTAAAGAGGTCTCTCCATGTGCTGGTTGACTTTGCTCACAACATACGATAAATCTGGCCTAGTGACAGTGAAGTAGGGCAGTTTGCCACTAGGCTTCTATTTCATGTAGTATCATCAAACTTGGGATCAATGATTGTAGCATGTTTATGCAACTTTGCAGGGATGCTAGATGGTTGCAACCAAGTAAACCGACCTTTATAAGAATACATACACAATACTTCCGCTGTGATAGGTGTAACCCCTCTGCAGTGCATATCGTCTCAAGGCCAAGTATCGGAGTTGGCCAAGGTCCTTGGTGACAAACACCTTCTGGAGGAAAGCCTTGGTCTCTAGAATGCTTGCTTCATCATCACCAGTAACCACCATATCATCAACATAGACAACCAATATCACAGTTCCAGTGTATCGTTGTCTAATGAATACAGAATAATAAGTGGAATACACATAGTAGACTGCTAGGGTAATAATACATGCTCTAAAGGCTTAGAAAAACATGTCCACAACCAACAAAGGGTGCAAAATCTGCCGCAAAGGAAGTTAGATTACCAAAAAGAGGGTCAAGGCAAAGGCATCACCAACATGATCACAAGAGAGTAGTTACATGGTTTTCAACAACCAGAGGTTCTACTCGGAAAATGTCATCTCTCATTGTAATGCGTTTTATAATTTTTGGGTATTAAGGTAATGTACTTTAAGTTTTTTTCTTTATGAAATTGATCTTGCGGTGACTCCCAACTCAGGAGATCACCCTCTTTTCCATAAAAAAAGAGAGTAGTCACATGTAGCGACAATGGCTAGAGGTGTTGCAGGCAAAACAGTAGAACAATCACAAGCGGCAATTGGCATCCATGACTGAACGCTGAGAAGGAAGATGCTGATGGCTAAACGATTTTGCCGTCTTTTTTTAATTTGGTGGAGAAAGGAGACATCAAACAGGTTTGGGAACCCATCTGCAAACTTTATTCTAATACCATGTTGAAGAAAATAACTCATTTTTTCTATCGGAGAAGGGTGTTGGATGAATTACAAAAATCATCTAAATAATATAAGAGAACATGGAAAAATTACGGAAAACAAACTAATAAATGCTAACATAGTTTTCCACATCATATCTACTTAATTAATTTCCTTTTAATTTCTGCTAAAAATTTACGTAGTTCTGCTAAAATCTAGGCTTGTAATGATTCTCAGCATGATTTTTTTTCAACTGGTGCAAGCTTTTTCATATCATTTCTAATGTTTTAATTGAAAATCGCAACAAGCTTTGATTCCTTTTTAATATTTCAGCACCTATGAAGTTGCTACTGCTTGTGCATTAGCAATCGAGGCAGACAAGCTGATATGTATAGTTGACGGACAGATTCTTGACCAGAATGGCCGGCTTATTCGGTTCATGACACTTCAGGATGCTGATTTGTTAATTAGGAAAAGAGCTAAGCAGAGTGAGACAGCTGCAAACTATGTGAAAGCAGTTGGAGAAGATGAGATTGGCTTTATAGGACATAGACAATTAGATGGAGCAGAAGATCCTTCTAATGAGAAGAGTTTCAGCAAAAAACTTAATGCAACATTTCAAAATGGTGTTGGTTTTGATAATGGAAATGGACTTTGGTCTGGAGGACAAGGGTTTGCAATCGGTGGTGAGGAAAGACTGAGCAGGTTAAATGGCTATCTTTCAGAGCTCACCGCTGCTGTTTTTGTATGCAGGGTATGCCGATATTTTGATAGTTACTGATGAATTTCTTGCTCAGGAGATTATTGCGTTCTTGACCTTGTCTTTCTCTTAACATGTTTTAAAATCAGACCGTCTTAGTTAAAACATTAAGACTGCTTACATGTCTTTGATGCAATTCACTTTAGAGTGTGTGACATATAAATATCAGCTTTCTCCATTTTTCCATTCAATGAATAGAATGCTTCTCATTCCCTTTACTGCATCTAGGGGGAATTTTCTTTAATATAGTCTGACTATTTCTTCCCAAGATAGATCTGAATGGAGGCGAAGAATCCATGTAGCCGACCCTACTTAATTGTGGGAAAAGGCTTTGTTGTTGTTGTAATCTGGCTATTTCTTATGGCTTTTTCCTTGATGTAGTTGGATAAGGTAATTCTTGTTCTTTGATCTTCTTCTAAACAGGGAGGTGTCCAGAGGGTGCATCTCATAGACGGATCTCTTGGGGGGGCCTTGTTGCTAGAATTATTTACAAGAGACGGTGTTGGAACGATGGTAGCAAGGTATGACCTCTTGCTTAGAGTGCTCTCTCTCTCTCTGCACACACAGATGCGCACATACATGCGTGTAAATTTGATGTTGCATAAGAACCTCGATTGATTATGCTTTCTTGCTTTTTAATTAGTGCTATTAGTGTTACAAGGTATTTAGTCTGACAGGCTGCATAATAACGAGAATGTGATATGGGAAGATGTTTGTTTTTGCAAAACGAAGAACAAAAAATGTAAGTTATATAATAGGTCACATATTCTCCATCCAGTGAATCACACAGCTTATATGCTGGAATATAACATGTGATCCAATTGAAAACAAAATATTCTCACGATGTGCACATATATAGCATAATGTTCTAAATAGGAAACATGACGTCCCACACCATAATGCATGAAGTTCCAATACTCAATCTTTTTAACTCATGGCCACAATATAATACACGAAATATACGTACTAATACGAGACAAATATCAAGGCCCTTAAACTTAGATATCTTCCAGATTGCTAATTGTTGATCACAAAATTTTTGAATATAAAATGCACCACAGGGAATAAACCATTGGGTTCATGTGGTTCGAGACAGTTTAGGGTGACCACCCAACACATGGAGAATCATCTTATTAGCCATGGTTATATGTTCTTCTCACTGAACCTCATAATACAAGCTCCTATATATAGAAAAATCACTCATATCCAACTCTGTCCCAGCAACCGATGTGGGATTAAACACACCCGCCTACTATAAACGACATGGATCTTTCCATGAGATCCCATAACCCAATTGTTTCATCCGTCCACTATTCTCAGCATTCTTGAACCTGGAGCATGCAATGCTCAACTTGTACCAATTGAAATATCTTATTTCACTCACATGATGACCCAGGCCAGGTCGACCCAATGCGTACTTATCTGGTTGCTGGTGATGATGATAATGCATCTTTGATCATGCTGGCTAGTAGGATGAGTTAAATGTTTTTCCAGATTTTGTTCATATTGCAGTATAGGGTATGCCTGCAACTGGTGTGAGGTGGTTCTCAAAATCAAATCCCTTGTATAGGATCAGAGAAAGCCAAGAAGCTCTCGACACACCATCAGGACCTTAATAGAGTATGTGAAGTCATTCCAACTATGGTGCAAGGGAGGTCTCTTTCAAGCTGCGGTACATTAATTTTGCCATCCAAGAGACCAGTGGACTGAGTAATGATAATTCCTTTTAGAGCTCCCCTGACAATAATTGCAAAATGAATCCCCGCTCCATCACCAAGAAAACAGCAAAATGACCAACTTCATACCTTTCCCTTCCTATAAATCAACCTTTAAGTGTATGTTGAAATACCCCATCTGCCAAAACCCAATATATCTCTTACCCACTTCCTGTTAAAATTCAAAGCCTACTCCAAAATATTCCGTCCTCCATTGAATCCTCCATCCATACTCCGACTACCTTAATTATGCCTTCTATGCCCTTCACCTTATCTCATAACAATTGCAATATACCAATGGTCGTGATGTTCTCCTCACCCCTAACTATAACCCACCTCTCGCCAATTTCATCAACTTTCATTCACAGGATATTTTATCCCTCCAAACTAAATATCTTGAGGAAGGAGACCATATGTTTTATCTTGTCCTATCTCTGCCGAGCTATGGAGTCACCTGGACATGCCTTGGCTGCGATGTGCTTCATCCGAGGAGTTTGAAGTTCTATGTTTTCGGCTTGCTCTTCTGCGCGTGATGGTTGTTTCGTCCCTTTGTTGTTCTTTGGATTATTTGGCTTTAAAAAAATGAGGTTGTGTTCCGTCAGGACCGTTGCTATATGGAGAACATGTTGACTCATGTCAGGACTTTGTGTGAGGTGTGGTCTATGTTATCACACTCCCCGTCACTTTTTAGTGTCATTTAGTGTGCGAATCATCTCGAGCTCACACCCCATATCTCCTCAATTTTTTTCACCAAAGCCTACCTCTTGACATTCCTTTCTTCCTACGTCAGACATCTACATTAACAAAACATTCATATCACCCCAAAGCATAACATTAACACTCCCCCTCTCTATCACAACTATCACTAAACTGCTCACCTCGAAATCCACAGTTTATAATCTAATTCAACCCAAGATGAGAACTTGCCCTTTTACAATCCCTGTAACAAGTAACAGCCTTCTTACAGACTCCACCAAATTATCAACTTGCACCTCCCACTTTACTATTTCTAGATCCAATGAGTTAAAACCAATGAGAAGTCTATGGAAGATAAAAGCCTATTTTTGGGAAAAGACATCTTCCCTCTTCTATTTGGAATCAAGAGGAACAACTCCGGTGATGTTATTTTGGAAGATCAGATGTGGATTGCCAATTTAAAAGGAGGAAATCACAGCTGGGCGGCACCCCAGGAGGGCTAGGTAGCAACTGGCGAACCCTAGGAGGGCTGGGTGGTGCTGTTGGAGGCGAGCTGAAGCTTGAATGGGCTAGGTGGAGCCCCAGGAGGGTTGGGTGACGTCGTTGGAGGTGAGGCTGAGCCCTAGGGGCTAGGTGGAGCCCATGTGAAGCCCTAGGAGGGCTGGGCGGCATTGTTGGAGGTGAGGCGACACTGGGAAGAGGATGGCTGTGGTGAGATTAGGCCGCTGCTGTTGCCGATCTGGTAGGTATAGGGCGGCCTGAATGCTGCCAGAATTAGGGTTCCAACCAACCCTAGATTTTTTTCTGAAATTTGCTGATGGCGATCTCTTCAGATTTGAATTTGATCCCTTCGCTCTTAACAAGACATTTGAACCACTATATGAACAGAACTTTGAACATATCATCAAATCTCAAAGCGAACAAAAGTTGCATCCCGACAATAAAATCTAAATCCTAAAAATCGAGCCGCTCTGATACCATATTGGAACAACAAGCGGAAGCAAAATAGAATATTCGAGCACAATAAACATAAAACATTTTGGTTTTACGTGGAACCCTACTCTTGAAGGAGTGGGATGAAACCACAGGAGAAGGCCGCTAAGGGTCTGATCTTTTGTTAGAATTTCTCAATGGATACATGGGGTGTGTGGCTTCTTATATAGATCCACCAATATGTTCAAGCCCCTTTACCCATCCATGTGGGACTAAACAACTCCCTCATAAAGGCCAAACACCACAACCTTCTCAACACTATTGGAGTATGTAATAGTTAGGAAATTGGATCTCTCTAAGTTCCAACTACCTCACACACATGTTTAATCCCACACCTACTTTTTGTGGGAGTCTGATCTGTTTGTGGGGTTATATAAGGAGTCCCACACCTCATGTACTCATCGAGAGATTCAATACAGAAGATCTAACCCTTTAATGCCTTCTCTCGTGGTTTCATCCCGCTCCTCGTGGAGTAAGGTTCCACATAAAAGAGCACCCACTTTTATACTTTTATGTTTTTTATTCTTGATTTTGCTTCCAAGTTTACATTTCAACATGGTATCAGAGCAGTTTGAGCCCGTGTTTTGGTTTTGAGTTTGTGTTTTGAAGATTTATGTTTGTTATGTTCCTGTTTGTGATTCCTCCTTCGAGCATCAAGCATCGAGTTTTTGCCTGCACAAGCTCTTCTGAAGTAGCGGCGACATATGAAGGGTTTCTTTGGGAACCCTCACTCGATGGGTCTTGGCAAGAGGAAAGTTGAAGAAGAAGAAGAAGAGTAGAACACACAACGACAACTATGGTGGTGCCACAGCGCACCTCGAGAAGAAGTAGCCGTGCCACACTTGATCTCTAGGATACCCTTCCATATTAGCAGCACCTAAATCATCCATAGTAGAAAGCGAAGAACATATCATCTCCCACAATGCTCCATGCCTCGATATCCACCTTCCGAAGTTGTGTTCCCGGAACACTAAAGCTTGATCTTGGTGAACCCATTCCGACGATGGACCCTTCAACCTCCTTCGCACAACACCCATGATATGAAACTGGTCCCCGACCGTGTCGCATCCTCGCACATTCCCTCCAAATCACCGCTACCCTCGCTCCATATCTTTGAGCCTCGCTGCAACTCCTCTCGCACGTTGGTATCTAGAACCCGTGCAGGGGATATGCAATGAGCCTCATCGATACAGGTATTGGCGGTGTTGGGTTCTCCCATAGGGAACCCTAATTACATGCAAAGGAGAAAAAAGGAAGGGCATCACTCATTCTCCCATATACTACAGTTTTAAAAATCAAGGTAGGTAATATCGGTATCGGTATCATGTCGATACGATATATTGACGCCATATTGCCGATTTCGACCTGATTTTGTGAAGGAAATAGCCTTGGAAGGGCATATATCGTCTATATTAGCGATTTCTCGGTCACTTGTCGATACCGATATATCACTGATATATCGTCGATATATCGCAATATGGCTTACCATGTTAAAAACCCGATGTACTGCAGTTCTCTCCCCTTCGTTGAAACATTGTAACGACCCAAAAAGGGCCCATACAAAAAATAGATGCGATGAAAGAAAAAGAAGAAGAGCCATGAAAAGAGCGAGAAAGAGGGATGAAGATGGTGTAAAAAAGGAAAAAAAGAAAGGAGGGAAGGGAACATATACATGGAGTTGTTAGAGTTGTTACAGCCTTCAACATCAATTGAAATGGAAATTATGTGTGAAAAAAAGAAAAAGGGGGAAAAATGAGATTTGGCCCAAATGGTCCGTACCTTGAAGATAGGTCCCACAACCAAGGTTTTAAAAAACGCGCCTCGAGGCGCTGAGGCGTACGCCTCGAGGCGCAAGAGGCATATGTGAAATCGACAACTTACGCCTCGAGGCTATGAGGCGTTCATCGAGGCGTACGCCTCATCTAGATATCTTTAAACCTCAAAAGCCCCAAAATAATTTGAACCTAAAACACTAAATGTCAACGGCGGAGGTCCTGAGCTTGTGAAACTTGAGATTCTTTCCTCTTCTTTCCCAAGTAGCATATTCTAGCCTCTCTCTTATATACTTCAGCAAATACTCTTCTCCCTGAGCAGTGGTGCTGCAGCCATAGAAGGTCTCGGGTTTTCTTCTGGACTTAGTAGCTTTCTTTTCCCATTTGCAATCTTAAGACCTATTTAGACTATGAAATTAGATCACCAAATGATCAAAATTTGCTCAAAATCTGCTGCTATGTATTCTTATTTCATAGATAGAGAAAAACAAACTAAGTTCATTCCATGTTACTCTTGGTTTAAGGAGCAAAATTTGCTCAAAATCTGCCGTTGTGTATTCTTCTTCCTCCTTCATGTCTTGATTAAAGTCTCTACTGTTTGTACCTGTTTAAAGTTTCAAAATCTGCTACTGTTTGTACTTGCTTAAAGTCTCAAAATCAGCTATAGTTTGTACTGTAGAGATAGTTGTTCGTCTCTGTGTGTCTTTTATTATATTTCAGTTTCTTTATGTACCTCTCATGTAATTTACCCAAGGGCTCTCTCCCTATATAAGAGACTCTAGGGCTCTATGGAATAAATAATCTGAGTATTCTAACATGTTATCAGAGCCATGACCCTAACCTAGGGTTTTTTTTTCCACCGCCGCCGCCCCCCCCCCCCTTCTAGGGTTTCGTCACCTCCAGGCCCTCCCAGCCGCCGCCGCCTTCTCTCCTTTGGCGGCCCCTCCTCCCTTCCACCGCCGCCGGGTCACCTCCAGGCCCTCCCCAACGCCGCCGAGGCCCCTACACCACCGCCGGGCCTCTCCACCGCCGCCGGGTCACCTCCACCGCCGCCAGGCCCCCCCCACCGTCGGGCCACACCTGCTGTCCAGGCGCAGCCAGCCCCTGCCAGCGACCGTCCTTGCCGAGTAGAGGCTCCAGAAGCCTCTACTTGTTGCCGGTGTGCCGCGTTTGTCCTAGGACTCGGCCTCATGGTTGATTCAAGTGCATAATCGTCTACCTATGCACTTGAATCCTACAAGGTCTTGGTAGACAGTCTTCTCTTGGTCTATTTGTACTTGCTCTTCTCCGGCATCATGTCAGATCAGAAGCTCGATATGCCCGCCATAGGTGCCTTTAAAGGTTCGGCACCAATCGTCAAGATGGACGGGACGAACTACGAACTGTGGGCGATGCAGTTCCTCAGTCTCATGAAGTCGTGTAGTAAGAAACATATTCTTACCGAGGATGAACCGCCGGAGAAGACAGGGATCTATGCCTCATGGGAGGCTGATGATGCGTACGCCAAGGTGTGGCTCTCAGGTACGCTCACGACGGAGATAGCAAATGATGTCCTTCACCAGCCCACCGCTAAGGCGATGTGGGATATTTTGGCTATGACGTACTCTCAGGTCCGCAATGAGACGAAGATGCTCCAGTTGCAGCATGATATATTTACCATGAAGCAGAATGGGAAGCCTCTCCATTCCCTGTACACGTCGCTTCGTGGCATGTTCGAGAAGCTCTATAGTACCATTCCGCTTACAGCCACGCCGGAACAGCAGAAGACGTTCCGCAACGCCACTATGGTTGGCGTATCACTCGCTGCCCTAGATCCGGAGTACGAGGCAGCACGCGCTCAGATACTGGCGGACGCCACCATTCCACCGATGGAAGAAGTATACATGAGGCTCAGTCGTGTACCCGTTCCGTCCACTACATCGACTGCGAGTCCGTCAGCGATGGCAGTTTCCCGGGGACGTGGTGGTTCGTCCTCGTTTCGTGGCAGGGGAAGTGGTGGACGTGGCCGCGGAGGCCGCATACGCTCTACGTGCTATTCCAAGCATGGTTTTCCTCCTTCCGCACGCGTGGTTGATCATGTTCAGGGTACACCCGTATCTACTCCAGATCACCGGTTCGAAGAGTTGGTGGCACGACTTCGGGATATTATGCCACAATCTTTATCATCAGAGGGTGCAGACGTTTCTGATGTTGCGGCTTCGGCATCAGCCAGTACATCCGCCTCAGCCAGTGCCTCAGGTAGTCCTTCAGCCTCATTTCATAATCATGACCTAACAGGATGGATTGTCGATTCTGGAGCAACCCATCATCTATGCCGTGAGAAAGATATTCTGCAGTCATACAGAGCCGTTCAGCCAGGTCGCTCTGTACTCATTGCTGATGGCACTCAGTCTCCTATCATCGGTCAGGGGGAGATAGCTTTACTACCATCTATGCACTTACAGAATGTGCTACATGCTCCAGAATTCTCTATGAACCTCTTATCTATTAACCAGATTACTCGTGATTTGCACTGTCGTGCTATTTTTGATCCATCGTCTGTTATTTTTCAGGACATACTGACGGGCAGGGTGATTGGCTGTGGTTCTGAGCAAAATGGCCTGTATCGTCTCGTTCGTAACTCCTATGCTGGCGTATCCTTGCATTCCCAGGCCTCCGTTTCTCCGTACACCTGGCATCTTCGGTTCGGTCATCTGCCGCTTCAAAAGATGCGTCACCTCCTGCCTCAGATATCTCCGAGTTCCTCTTTTCGATGTGAAGCATGTCAGTTAGGGAAGCACCATCGGTCTAGCTTCCCTGGTCGTCAGAGTCGGAGCAGTAGCTCCCCGTTTGAATTATTTCATATTGATATTTAGGGTCCAAGTCGTGTCCCGGATCATCAGGGGCACAGGTTCTATTTAGTTGTCGTTGATGATTTCTCTAGAGTGTCGTGGACTTTTCTTCTTAAGAATAAATCTGAAGCAGGACATGTTCTTCAAAATCTAATTAATGAAGTCCAGAATATTTTTTCATCTACTGTTAAATATGTGCGTACTGACAATGCATTGGAGTTCTGCACTCGTTCTCTTGCTAGCTTCCTTTCTTCCAAAGGCATTGTTCACCAAACCACATGTGCCTACACCTCTCAACAAAATGGGGTTGCAGAACGAAAACATCGCCACTTTCTTGATATTGCTCGCACATTACTTATCCAGAGTTGTGCTCCATTAACCTTTTGGGGGGATGCTATACTTACTGCGTGTTACTTGGTCAATCGAATGCCTACAACTGTTCTTGGGGAGAAATCTCCGATCTCTGTTCTCTTTCCTGACAGAGATTTGTTTACACTGACACCTCGGGTTTTTGGCACTGTTGCGTTTGTTCACCGCTTATCTCCGGGGCTTGATAAGCTATCTCCTAGGGCTATCAAGTGTGTTTTCGTGGGTTACTCCAGGACTCAGAAAGGATACCGTTGCTATGACCCGGTCCATGACAAGTACTATGTGAGTGCAGATGTTACATTTTTCGAGCCTGTCATGTATTTCTCTCCTGCAGGTGATAGATTGGTCTCCTCCACATCATCAGATTCCAATGTCTATGTTCCACCACCTCCAAGCCTGGGTCCATCCTCTACTCAACCGACACCAAATTCACCACCACTACCAGCTCCTCCGCCACCACCTCCTGTTGTCCCTTTCCCTAAGGTCTACACACGACGGACAGGCCCTGCTCAAGCTACGTGTCAACCATCCACCACGCCTCAGGTATATACTGATGTTAACACTGATGATGGGTTAAATAATGCACCTGTGCAGGAGCTCTTACCACAGGAGGAGGACCAACCAGTCAGCACTGTGTTAGATGACTTGGACCGGCCTATTGCTCTTCGGAAGCAGCGAAGACAGTGTGCCTCATATCCTCTGGCCTCTCATGTCTCCTTTCATCGTCTCACTGGGGATTTCCAGAAGTTTGCCGCTGCTGTGTCGTCAGTAGAGATTCCTCGGACTTATCAGGATGCCATGAAGATTGAATGCTGGCGTCTAGCGATGGAAGAGGAGATGCGTGCCTTGCAATCGAGAGGGACTTGGTCTCTTGTCCCTATCCCTCCAGGTGCATCTGTGGTGAGTTGCAAGTGGGTATTTACGGTCAAATATCATGCAGATGGTCGTCTTGACAGATACAAGGCCATGCTCGTAGCGAGAGGGTTTACACAGACATATGGTGTCGATTACTTGGACACTTTTTCACCGGTGGCGAGGCACTCTACACTTCGTATCCTTCTATCGGTTGCAGTGGTACGTGACTGGACCATATTCCAGCTTGATGTTAAGAATGCCTTCTTGTATGGTGATCTACAGGAAGAAGTCTACATGCAGCAGCCACCTGGGTTTGCTGCTGAGGGGGAGACTCAGAAGGTGTGCAGACTTCATAAGGCTATCTATGGCCTTAAACAGAGTCCTCGAGCATAGTTCCAAAAGCTCTCCCAGATTATTGAAAGACAAGGGTTCAGAAGATCGAATGCGGACCACTCACTGTTCGTCCGGAAGACTCCTAGAGGTACCATCGTTGTTATGGTATATGTTGATGACATATTGGTTACTGGAGATGATGCACAGGGGGTTGAGATAACCAAGTCTATGTTGGGCAGCCAATTCATTACAAAGGATCTAGGCACAATACGGTATTTTCTGGGGATAGAATTTGCAAGAAATGCACAAGGAATGGTGATGACTCAAAGGAAATATGTCACAGACTTGCTCGCTGAAACATGAATGACTGGATGCAGACCTTCAAGTACACCTATGGACCCGAGTATGAAACTGTATGATGATGATACCGAGGAGGTGGACAAGAGAAGGTACAGAGAAATGGTGGGTAAGCTCTTATACATCACTATAACTCGACCGGATATTGCCCTTGCAGTAAACCGGGTGAGTCAATTCATGGAGCAGCCGAGACAAGTACATATGGATGCCTTGTACATGATACTGAGATATCTGAAGTCTTCCTCAGGCACAGGGTTGCTATTCAAGAAAGGTACAGATCTGTCTATTTCCGCCTGTGCAGATGCAGATTATGCAGGATGTCCACGAGATCGTAAGTCTACTTCTGGATTTGCTATCTTCGTAGGAAGCTCTTTAGTCTCTTGGAAAAGCAAGAAGCAGACAGTTGTGGCGAGATCCAGTGCCGAATCCGAGTACAGAGCCATGGCACATGCAAGCACAGAAATGATGTGGGTGAAAGCAGTCTTAGAAGATCTGAATGTTGATGTTCCCTTGCCTATGAACCTGCAATGTGACAATCAGGCAGCATTATTCATTGCCAACAATCCAGCCTTCCATGAGAGAACAAAACACATAGAGGTGGATTGTCATTACACTAGGGACATGATTCAGAAGGGCTTCATCTCCACGTCTCACGTCAGTTCAGAGGACCAGACAGCAGACATATTCACTAAGCCATTGCTCAGAGGACCTTTCCAGAGATGTTCTTCCAAGCTGAGCATGATAGATATCTATGCTCCATCTTGAGGGGGAGTGTAGAGATAGTTGTTCGTCTCTGTGTGTCTTTTATTATATTTCAGTTTCTTTATGTACCTCTCATGTAATTTACCCAAGGGCTCTCTCCCTATATAAGAGACCCTAGGGCTCTATGGAATAAATAATCTGAGTATTCTAACATGTACTGTAGTAGCCTTATTAAAGGACTTTAATGCTACTGTTTGTACTAGACACTAGAAACTTTCTTATTTTGTTAATCAATATTATAACTTTCATCCCATGGACTATAATGCATTCTTATTTCTATAAAGTTGTAGATTTGTATAGATTTAACCTATAACTGAGGCTTACGCCTCGACCGCCTCGAAGCTTACCCTCGCCTCGTTTACGGGAAACCGCCTCGATCCGCCTAACGTTTTTTAAAACCATGCCCACAACAACAAATCCTTTTTCAACATTAAGTAGGGTCAACTACATGGATTCTTTGCCTCCATTCAGATCTATTTTGGGTCATTCTTGGGCTTAGATCCAAAAAAACTAAGATCCCTTTTTATAGTCTCATTCTAATACTTCTTGGGCCTTTCTCACCCTTTCTTAGTCGGCTCAAAATCTCAAAACCCGTATTTCATCACCGATGCATCAACTGACCTCCTATGCAAATGGCCAAACTATCTTAAGCAATTTTCTCGCATCTTATCCTCGATCGGAGTTAGATCAACTTTTCTTCTGATTGCATCATTCCGAATCTGATCTTTATGTGTGTCCAAACATCCACCTTAGCATTTTCATTTCTGCTACTACCATTCTCTGCACATGTCTATGGTTCACATGCCAACATTCATATCCATAGAGCATAGCAGGTCTTGCATTGAAGAGTGGTCCCAATTGCGAAAACAAGCAATCATACGAAAAAATTATACGAAAAATTTTAAGAGAAAATGAGAGAAAAAAACTGGAAAAAAGAAGAGACAACTTTTTAAAAAAACTTCGAGTATTTGTTTGGATTTCCCACATGGATATGGGAGATAGGGTGAGTGCTCATGACCAAGGTTGCAAAAATCGGTAGTCGGTACTCGATCGGTTAGGTCACTGACTAAGGATTAATCGGCAGTCGGACGACTAATCGGGTTTAGTCGGGCCTTAATCGGTTTTGAATTTTTTTAATATTTTAAATATATAAATCATTTTTGTATGTATATTCTTACATATTTACATAGATTTGTACATTTTATATTATCATAATGAAACAAAAGAAGAAATTGAATTTAAATAAAACATTAAGCATATTAGAATAAGTTTGCTTTAAAAAATAAAAAATAAACGGTATCTCCAAGCAAAAATCGATCGACTAGTTGGCCTTAGTCGGAATTAGTCAGTACTCGGGCGGCCACCCCACCGACTAGACTAGTCGGACCTACTAGTCGGGTCAGTCGGGGGATTTTTACAACAATGCTCATCAAGGTTGCAAAAGTCGGTAGTCGGTACTCGGTCGGTCGGGTCACTGGCTAAGGATTAATCGGCAGTCGGACGACTAATCGGATTTAGTCGGACTTTAATCGGCTTTAAATTTTATGATTATTTTAAACATATAACTCATTTTTGTACATATATTTACATAGATTTTGTACATTTTTATACTATTGTAATAAAATAAAAGAAGTAATTGAATCTAAATAAAATATTAAGCATATTGTAATGAGTTTTCTTATGAAAAACAACAAAATATGGTATCTCTAAGCAAAAATTGGTCGACTAGTGTGCCTAGTCAGAATTAGTCGGTACTCGGTCGGCCAGCTCACTGACTAGACTAGTCGGACCTAATAGTCGGGCCAGTCGGGTGACTTTTACAACACTAATGCTCATGACCTCTTCCTTGTTTTTATTTGTCACGTGCATATATGATCATTTATTTGAGAGGTCCCCATACTATTGTTTTGGGCTCAGAGTCTTCATGTGGACCACATATGACAGAGACTCATGGTAAATGCTCGATACAAAGAGATCCATAGGAACTCCATAGTAGAGATCCCATTCTCTGAGCCAACATGGGAGAGGCCCAATTCGAGGCTCTTGTTGTGAGAGACCTATGTTAGACATACGAGCCCTTGACGAATCATTTCTACAATAAATAGTATTATAATCCTTTTATATCAATAAAAGTTATTGATTTTCACTCCTTGTCTAAGATTAATGAATGCATATTATGCATGCGCTTATAAGGTCCCTTCGTATAATTAGGGTTATGAAGCATGACCATCTTGATGATCATACAACTGGTGATCTAATGATTGGATCATAGAGGCTGGTGTTGAGATTATATCTAAAAAGTCAGATTTATATAGCACCGTTAAATGATTGTCAAGAGAGGATCTCCAGCCTGAGAAGGAGATGGCATTTCTTACTCCAAAGCCCGATATTCGACCAATCTCTTGATGCAGGTCCTCTGCACAACAAAAGATATTTGGAGGTGTCGGATATGTTAAGTCAAAGAGTTGACTTAGGGAGATCGAGATGACTAAGACCTATGTCGTATTCTGTCACGATATAGGTACGCATCCTTTGACCAGAGACATATGTATTACTATATATATGAGTATATACATTAGGCAAACCATTAGGTTGATGACCTAATCAAGGTATATACATTGGCTAGCTGGTATGCATACAAGGACATATGAGTAATACGATCTCTCAAAGGTATCATACATAATCACTACCAAACTGGAAGTCGTGTTGCAATAATTGACCGACTATTCAGTCTGACTATGAGATGCAGTGTGATATCCATATCCGAATAATCTGAACCCGATCCGAATGTGATTCATTTAATTAAATAAAACTATCGATCAATTATAAATGGTCTAAATCGATCAATAGATCGTAAATGAAAATTCGTTGAGATCAATCGATCAAAAAGTGCGCCTCGTGATGCGTGCCATCAAGAAAACCATGACGTAATTTAAAACCATAAAAATAATTCGAGTCCATCATAAAATTCATCTTGACAAAATAAGACCGGCGAGATTGACCGTTCGTCGATCGAAGGTCATTTGATAATTTAAAATCACAAAATTTGATCAAAAACCAAGATCGGATTTCAGCAAATTTAGTATTCATCTTGGATCAGATATGAAATTTATATCGTTTGATCATCATGCATAAACGATCTAAACGGGATATTATACGTCAAAATCAGAGATACGAGGTGGAAATGCGGATGACTTTGGTATCTCAAAAAAAGAGTGGTTTTTAAAAAAATAAAAATAATAAATTTTAATTTAAGAAATTATTGGTTTCTTCTTCTTCCACTTGGCAACCCTTCAAGATCTCCCCTCTCCTTATTTATAACACCATCCCCCTTTCTTTCTCCCCAATTCCCCTTCAAATCTCCACCGATGGGGGCATCCCCAAACCCCCCCTCCTCTTCCCCATTTGCTGTTGTGCAGCATTTTAGCAGTTGTAGCTGCCCTCTTCCAAGCAGATGCTGGATCTGATGCTCTTCTACAAGCAACCCCTCCTGCTGGAGCCCCCTGCCATTGCTAGAGCTGCTTCTACACCAGCTCTGGAGGTGCTGCTACTGACCCTGTTGCAACCATTGCAGCTACCAAGGCAACTGCTGTGAGCTGCTCTCCATAGCAGCTGTCCTCCTCCTGCTGCTGCATCTCTTGTTGGAGCATCTACTGCTCCCATCAGATCTTCTCTGTTGCTGCTGCTATGCAGGAGCTCTTTACTACTGCTGGAGCCTCTTCAGAGCTGCTGCATGTTTGAATCAAAGTCAATTTTGATCTCTAAATTTGGAAATCTTCAAGGTACAATCTCCCACTTCCTCTTGCTGCCATTCATGACCCATTCATCTAACATTTAAAACCACATGATTAGATTTTTAATTTCTAAATTTTAAAGAATTAAATTTGGGTGTTTGCAATCATTTGATCTAGACATCGGACCAATATTATAGCTTCTAATATCCTAGTTTTGAGATAGAAGTCTAAGCATTTGTGCATGCTTGAATACGAGGACTTGAGGAAAATTTGTATGCATTTAGTGCATGAAAGCAGACCACTTGAGCATTTTGAGCATACATTGGTCTGAATTCTGATTTCATGCCGGTACACCTCCACCTCCCGCCGCCACCGCCATGGGTACTCGACCCCACCCAGTCCCCGCCGCGAGCTGCCTAACGCAACCTAGCCGTCCAGGGGTTGCTGTTGGGGCTCCTCCTTGCCGCCCAGGGGCTGCCGAGCAACAGCCCACCGACCCGCGATGGCCGATGTGATCGGACCGGCCACTCCCAGCATCGGTTCGGCCCTAACTTCGTGTTCTTGCTGCAGTTTGGTCGTTTCTGCAGCCGCTAAGGTCTTATTTTGTTCGGATTTCGTGATTTTTTACATATAAATCACGTCTTCCGACTCTAGACCACAGTAAAAAGTGGTGAGGATGGTTGTATGAGTCTATAGATACAACTACTCCTCCATATGATTGTGCAGACTCACTCAGATCAGTCTACTCAGTTTGTTCCGAGTTTCGGCATTCTTATCACAATGTTAGAGAACAAGGGTGACATCTTCTCATCGTTCGGTGTCTACAAGGGCCCAACTCCCATCGTGAAGATGAATGGGACCAACTACGAGTTGTGGTCCATGCAGTTTCGCACCCTTATGCAATGTCATAACAAGGAGCACATTCTGACGGATTTAGAGCCGGCGGACAAGATTGTGGATAATGCTTCTTGGAAGCAAGACGATGTTTATGCTCACATTTGGCTCTCCGGGACACTCACCACAGAGATTGCCAACAATATTGTCAATCAACCCACAATAAAGGCTATGCGGGACATCTTAGCAGACACATACATGCAAGGAAAGAATGAGAGCAAGATTCTTCTGCTGTGGTATGATATTTTCTCGACCAAGCCAAATGATCGACCACTTCATGCCCACTTCTTACATCTTAGAGGCTTGTTTGAGCGATCGCACAGCTTCATGCCTATTACTACCATTACTGAGCTGCAACAGACATATCGAAATGCCACTATGACAGGAGTTTTTTTTATCATCTCTTGACTTCGAGTATGATGCAACACGTACTCAACTACTGGCTGGAGAGACGATACCTCCAATGGAGGAGGTCTACAAGAGATTGAGTAGGATCACCTCCTCATCTACTACTACGACCCAGACTCCCTCTGCTTTTGCAGGCTCTCGTTGCAGAGGGGGGACTTCACCGTTTCGCAGGCGCGGACCTCATGGTCGAGTAGGAGGACGTCAATGTGGCCCATGTTCTCATTGCCACCGTCCCAGTCATTCTGAGGAGACATGCTATCAGAAGCATGGATATCCAGCGTCTGCCCGTGTTGCTGAGCAGATCGAGCCTACTTCTGCCCCTGCTCATGATGCACATTTTGATGATATTGTTTCCAGATTACGAAAGATGATGAATACTTCTACCACTCCAGCTGCAGGTTCTTCAGATGTAGCATTTAATGCCAGAGCTTCGCCTAGTTCATCAGGTATTGCTTATGCGCTTACCAGTTGTAGCAGTTCAGATTTGACTGATTGGATTATGGACTCTAGAGCATCACATCATATGTGTAGCGATCGGGCACAGTTTAGTTCTTACAGGTCTATCCCTGCCTGGTAGATTCGTGGTGATTGCTAATAGGGTCCATCTACCCATTGATGGTCAGGGGGAGATTGTTCTAGCTCCTTCTACGCATCTGCAGAATATTTTATATGCTCCAGACTAAGATGAATCTTTTATCTATTAGTCAAATTACAAAAGATTCACATTGCCATGCCATATTTGATCCCTCTTCTCTTGTGTCTCAGGACATACTTACGGGCAGGGTGATTAGATGTGGCTGTGAGCAAAGAGAGAGGACTGTACAAGCTTGCCCTACCACCGTGTGCTGGGGTTGCTACTATTCCTTCAGGATCCGTTTTTCTTATCATGTGGCATCTTCGCTTTGGACACCGTCCTCTACAGAAGATGTGTCATGTTCTACCTCAGATCTCTATTCGTGCTACCTTGGACTATGGAGCATGTTAGCTTGGGAAGCACCATCGTTCTTCTTTTCCGAGTCGTCAGAGTCGTCATAGTAGTCAGTCATTTGAGTTGTTTCATTTTGATATTTGGGGTCCTAGTTGTGTTCCCGATCATCTGTGACACCATTTTTATATGGTTGCTGTGGATGATTTTTCTAGATTATCTTGGGTGTTCTTGTTGAAACATAAGTCTGAAGCAGGTACTATCATTAAATCTTTTCTTGTTGAAGTCAATAATATCTTTTCTGCTAATGTCAAATTTATTCATACTGGCAATGCCTTGGAGTTTTCTACCTTACATTTATCTGAAATTCTTCGATCTATTGGCGTTGTTCATCAGACCTCTTGTGCTTATACTTTACGACAGAATGGTGTGGTTGAACGCAAACACCGTCATCTTCTGGATGCCACGAGAACCTTTTTGATTCAGAGTCGGGCTCCTCATTCTTTCTGGGGTGATGCTGTTTTCACTTCTTGCTACTTGGTGAACCACATGCCGTCTACTATTCTTGGAGAAAAGGTTCCCTTCTCGATTGCGTTTCTTGAGAAGGACCTATTCTCCCTTACTCCAGAGTTTTTGGGTCTTTGACTTTTGTCCACAACTTCACTCCTGGCCATGACAAGCTCTCACCTAGAGCTGTTAAATGTGTCTTTGTTGGTTATTCTCGTACCCAGAAAGGGTACCGATGTTTTGATCCTGTAGGAAGGAAATATTATGTTAGTGCTGATGTCACGTTTTTCAGTCTATTATGTACTTTTCTCCTACAGGTGTTAGGTTGTCTAATGCTGTTTCTGGTGAGGATGTTGTTGTTCCTCCACCTCCATTATCTCCACTATCTGCACCCCATGTTGAGTCTCAGTCATCTCCACCTCCACCACATCCACCTCCTCCTACCCTGATGTAGTTCCTACCACAATTGTACACTCACAGGTCTTCTACTCGCCCCTCTTCTCATGCGCCTTTTTGTGCAACATGGGTTGCTATCGGAGTTGATAGAGCTTGGTATCAGAAGCTATCGGAGTTGATAGAGCAACATGGGTTTGTGCGGTGTACTGCGGACCACTCACTTTTTGTTCAGAGGGCCCAGAGAGGTAATGTTGCTATTCTTATCTATGTTGATGATATCATTATCATCGGGGATGATGAGTAGGGTATTCAGGTGCCAAGGAGTTCCTAGGTCAGCAGTTTGTGATTAAAGACCTTGGCAATCTTCGATACTTCCTTGGATTAGAGTTCGCCAGGAACCAACGTGGTCTTATGATGACTCAGAGGAAGTTTGTGATGGATCTTCTTTTAGAGGCATGTATAACAGGATGCAAGCCTGCTACTACCCTTATGGATCCGAGTATGAGATTACATGATGACAAGGAGGAGGTAGATAGGAGGAGATATAGAGTTGTTGGGAAGCTCCTATATGCCACTATCACCAGACCGGATATATCTTTTGCTGTGAGCAAGGTTAGCCAGTTCATGGAGCAATCCAGGAAGGTTCATATGGATGCAGTCTATATGATCTTGAGATATTTGAAGACTTCACCTCATTTTGATCTTATATTCTGTAGAGTGAAGCAATGGTGAAGGAATCGAGGTGAATATATGGAATGCACCTTTGATGGAAGCAATGGTGAATATATGGAATGCACCTTTGATGGAAGCAATGGTGAAGGAATCGAGGTGAAGATTGGTGACGATAACATTCAGAAGAGAGATTCTTTTAGATATTTGGGATCTATTTTGCAACATGATGGGGAAATTGATGGAGATGTTACTAATAGAATAAATGCAGGCTGGCTAAAATGGAGAGGAGCCTCCGCTGTTCTCTGTGATTAGAAAATTCCTTTAAAAATTAAAGGAAAGTTTTACAAAGCAGCCGTGAGACCTGCTATGCTTTATGGTTCTGAATGTTGGCCTGTGAACGATAGACATGTGCAGAGAATGGCTGTAGCAGAAATGAAAATGCTAAGATGGATGTGTGGACATACACGTAAAGATCGGATTCGGAATGATGCAATCCGAAAGAAAGTTGGTGTAGCTCCGATCGAGGATAAGATGCGAGAAAACCGTTTAAGATGGTTTGGTCATTTGCAAAGAAGGTCAACTGATGCACCGGTTAGGAGATGCGAGTGTTGGGATGTTGAGCCGGCCAAGAGAGGGCGAGGACGACCCAAGAAGTGTTGGGAAGAGACTATACGAAGGGATCTTAGTTTTTTGGATATAAGTCCGAGATTGACCCAAGACAGATCTGAATGGAGGCGAAGAATCCATGTAGCCGACCCTACTTAATTGTGGGAAAAGGCTTTGTTGTTGTTGTGATTCTGTAGAGATACATCTCTTGAGGTGACAGCTTGTGCAGATGCAGATTATGCATGTTTCCCTAGAGACAGGAAGTCTACTTCTGGCTTTGTTATTTTCGTTAGGAGCTCGCTCGTATCATGGAAAATCAATAAGCAGACAACGGTTGCTAGATCTAGCGCATGATCTAAATATAGGGCCATGGCACAGGGAAGCACTGAGATGATGTGGGTTAGATCTGTATTGACTGATCTTGCTATTGAGGTTTCTCTTCCCATGCAACTTTTATGTGACAATCAAGCGGCACAATTTATTGCCAATAATGCTGCATTTCATGAATGAACCACGCATATAGAGGTGAATTGCCATTACACTAGAGACATGATCCAGAAAAGTCTCATATCCACCTCCCATGTTGCTACTGGAGATCAGACTGCTAATATTTTCACCGAGGCTCTTGCTAAAGGTCTATTTCAGAAGTGTTGTTCTTAGTTGAGCATGATCGATATATATGCTCCAGCTTGAGGGGGAGTATTGATATATGTGTATCTCACATTATTGCTTTTCTCATTTCTATTTTCTTTATGTACCTTTCATGTAATTAACCCACAACTTTTCTCCTATATAAGAGAGCCCTAGGGTCTAATCTAATTCATTCACTTCTTTCCTCCTAACAATTATGCATTATGTTCATGGTTGAAAAATGAAAGAATTAGAGTTTAAAATGGCATGATTATGATCAAATTTTAGACCACAGTTTACTACTATTTGTTGCTGTTCATGCCTTTGAATTATGAAAGTTTTGGGGGATTTTGCATGAAGATTTTTCTCATTAAAAGTTAATAAATTTGAGAATTTAAGATCTGAATTTAAGATCAGATTATAGCTCATGATCTTAGTTTTTTTAAAAAGATCAAAATTTGAGGTGAATTGCATAGATTTAATGCTCAATTCAGACCAATGTGTGCTACAGATTTTAGGATTTAAAAGCTAAGAGATTGGGGATAAATATCACACAATTAAGTTCAAATTCAAACGTATTATTAGTCCAGATTTCATAAGAAATTTAGGGGTAAAATGCACATAATTAAGTCCAATTTCAGATCACTTATAGCTACAGATTTCATGAGAAATTTGGGGGTAAAATGCACTTAATTAAGCCTAATTTCAGAGCACTTATAGCTACGGATTTCATGAGAAATTTGAGGTAAAATGCACATAATTAAGGCCAATTTCAGATTACTTATAGCTACAAATATCATGAGAATTTTCCGGTTAAATGTACATAATTAAGCTCAATTTCAGATCACCTATAGCCACATATTTCATGAGAAATTAGGAGTAAAAATGCATGTAATTGAGTCTCAAATTCAGACACATGCAATACCGATTTCATACAACAACAACACAACCTTTGTTTTTCTGCTGCCATGTCAACTAGTACGACTAGTTAACCTAGATCGGATTTGATCCGATCTCTACGCTTCCAATTTGTGCGAGGCTAATACCTTACCTTCAACCCATTGTAGCGGCTTCATGATTGAATTCCTTTTCAGATCATCATATGGCGACGATGCTCACAGTGGTCTCTATTGGAGAGTTCCAGTTTTAATCTTCCACATCCAGAGCATTCAAGAGCCCTACAACAAAAGGTATAGATTCTGCAGTATCGGAAGCATGAGAAGATAAACATATATTTGTACTAGGCTTGGGTGTGTTATATTTTCCAAGATGATCATTTCTTGCTCCATCTTGAGAGGGAGTGTTGAGATAGTTGTGGTGTTGGGCCTCTATGAGGGAGTTGTTTAGTCCTATATGGATAAGTGGTGGGACTTGGACATATTGGTGGAGCTATATAAGGAGCCCCACACCCCATGTATCCATAGAGAAATTCTAATAGAGGATCCAACCCTTATAGGCCTTCTCCCGTGATTTCATCCCGCTCCTTCGAGAGTAGGGTTCCACGTAAAACCAAGATATTTATGTTTCTTGTGCTCTAATATTCTATTTTGCTTCTGCTTGTTTATTTCAACAAAAAAAGTCAGCTATATATTGTCACTAATCCTGTCTTTTATGAGCGTGCTAACCATATTGAGATAGTCAGTCAACTCATCAGAGATGTTATGCAACAAGGGAAGATTACAAGAGCACCAACTTATAGACATCTTCAACAAGGTGTTTATGAAAGAAGCGTATTTCGTCCTTGACCTCCGAGTTTGGCATGATCAATATATATGCTTGAACTTGAGGGTGAAGTGTTGATATCCACTATTTTTATATTGTATTTTTTTTTTATAATTTCTAAATTTATCTGTGGATATTATTGTAATTTCCCCTTTTCACTTCCCTTTCTAAATAAAAAACCCTACGCCTCATTAATGAACAAGTCTTTTCTTCCGACTTTTAAAGATATCCTCTATTAAAGTTATCTAGATTTTGCTCCCATAAAGACGATATTTCACCCAAACTTGCGCCCAATTTTGCCAAAACTTGAAAACTTCCTCGTTAACTTTTTTTACATTTTATCCTATTTTATTGATTTTTTTATTTTCATTTCATTTTTGATGCATTGTCTTTGAAAAGAGATTTTTATGTCGTATATCGTTGGTGAGTCCTGTTTCTTTTATAGGAAGCCCTAGATTCACAATTCGTACATGGTTGCATAGATTGCTGAATTACACGTGATTAGATATTTGGGCTCCGAATATTAACTTCAATGGAAAATCTAGTTTATAGCCATTTATACAAATTTTCGTGATAATGGAGAAATGTTGGGGAAATTCCTTAATATTTCCCTTTTAGGATAAGAGAATTAGTGCCTTATACATGAGACAAATTCCTTAGTAGTGCCTCAGGATTACAAAAATCCCTAGGTACTGCACAATATTTTTTTACTTTACTACTGTATGCATATCACATGTTGTTAATGTGACACCATTGTCGCATTCTATGAATGCATTATGGCCTTATATCACATGCTGAGCCTGAGACATATAAACAGTATCGCATGTCATAAATGCGACATCGACAAAAGTCCATGGAAAAAAGAAATCGCATGGGCTATGCTTATATTGCATTTCGAGCACGCGGCATGCGGTAAAAACCATGGAAAACTCTATTTCCATTCCAATTCTTTCTTTGGTTTAATTTAAAGCACTAGAAAATAAATTTCTTACTGAAAAATTTATGTGACAAGTTTAAATGTTATTAGTTCGCAAATACATAAGCATCCATCCTAATTGAAATAAAAATCCAACAAGAGACAAAGAAACAAAACATTGTATTGTTTGAAACTACAATATGGTTATACGTATTAGATACTCAATATGCCTTACAATCCATGAAAAATTATATTGGAAATGTCCTCTCTCTATCTTCTCCTCCTCCATTAGAATGTCCTCAAAACCTCTGCTTGGTCAAAAGGTCTTAACCGACTGCCTTCATCAATCATCGATATTTGTGAAGTCCCTGCACCGTCGTCCTCGAAAATCAACACCGGTGGCAACGTAAACATGCAATAAGTGGGTTGAGTACCCTTTACATTTCCCTTCATGAAGTTCCTCATAGGTGCATGCGGTGTTTGCATTTCTTCAGTAGATGACTCGATTGTAGGGATGACGAATTGGGTCTCCAACACAAATTCGGGCAGCTCTTGATGATCCAACTTAGGGGATGTGACATATTCCATGACTGGAACATCTACTTCTTCAACCTCGGGTATGGCAACTTGATAACCACACCCGCATTCTCATCCACGCCCCCGTCGAAACGCTCAAGTGCGACCTTTTCCTCTCCTTTGTGCGCCCTCTCTAGCTTCTGCTTGAGCCTGATCATCGTCGTAATATGGTATCTACAACACTTGCATGAAAAATTCATATATTATTAAAAGCTAAGTATTTAAAGCAAATAGACCTAATGAGTTGCGGTTTATGTATCAGAGGCCTAGAGACACGTCGTCGGTAAGAGGGAAGTGAGTAGGCGGCAACAGAGGGCGAGAGGGAGCACCATACACGACTCGACTCGGGCTCCGCTGGTGCGTGAGTAAAAAACTTGATGCGGAGAAGCCCCACGTGGAAGGGCTTAAGTTTACAGGGGATTACGCACACTTCGCAGGCTCAACATGCGATATAAGGCCATAACACATTAACAACTGCGATAAGCGTACAATAGTAAAGTAAAAAAACATTGGTCAATACCCAAGGATTTTTTTAAATCCTGGGGCACTAATAAGGAATTGGCCTCCCTTATACATCCTATTCCAATGTCCATATTGAGGTCTTGACCCAAACCTTGCACAACACTGTTTACTTACGTGTATTGTCCATCTCCTGTTGACCAACTATTTGTCACAATTAGTTTGACATTGCTTGCCATCATCCACAAGGTGACCCCTTATCTCATTTGTGCTTCACATATTTTAGTAGATCCATAGCTTTATAGATAATCCATGATCATGTGGGCGTGCACTTCCTGGTGCCGCTCATCTTCTCCTTACTGATTTACCTTCCATATTTGTGGATGAGACTAAAAAAATGTCACATCTTTTCAAGCATGCCTTCATGGTGGATATTGCTATCCTTGAGGCCATTATAATGACTCCCTTTGGCTATGACTTCCTTCTTTGATGCTATAGATGAAAACCCTCCACCCCTTTCACCTTTAAAATATCTTTTGCCATCTTCATACCTCTTATCACCCATCTTCATAATAGGAGATTTCAGACCACACATCCCTTGTATGTCGCTATTCTCCTATTGGCTCGAGCAGTCCTCTATTCCGTGAAACCCTAAAAACTACTTCTATCTTGTAGGCTATCAAAGGATTTGGAAAAAGGGAGCGAAAGATCCCATCATGTGTCCATCATATGATGTCCCCATTGAAAGCCTCTTCATTTTTTGAGGGTCTCTTGGAATAGATTGACTCAACATGTCCCCTCTTTGACTTGTTAATCCTGCAGACTCGTCAAATTTGTGGAATTGCGTTGCCTTTAAGAGCATTTTTAGAGTATACACCCAGACAACCCATTCGACATACGATTCTCTTGTGAGTTATAGTCAATTTGAGTCACACAGGATAGAACCTCACAATGTACGCTTGTTCAAATCCAACTGAAGGATCAACAACTCCCAGATTTACAGGATTGTTCCAATTTCTTACTGCTGCCATTGACATTCTTCCCTATTATGTACCACTTTTGGCAAATCTTATGGAAAGGAGGCAAAGCTCCCACCACTGAACCTTACCGCCATTGGCACCTGTCGTCCTATCTTTACTTCAATTTTTAGAGTTGCATTCTCAAAGTGTTTTTGATGAACAAACATTATGAAACAACCTCCCAAAACTAGTTGGAAGTCTTACTATACTACCTCTCAATATTTTAATAAACTGTTACCTTCAGGATCTTTACTTCTACCCACGATTCATGAGTTGTCTTCATTATGCCAACCTCTACTCGAGGTCAATGCTAATTCACAAATTGGCTATTGCTAGTGCAGCCTAGGTGCTGTGCAAAAATTGTTCTTTTTTTTCTGAGAACTAGTAGGACAAACCTCCATGAGAGTCCCACTCAAAATTTTGTATATTCAATAAAATTATAAACAAGAACTTACAAGTACCACATTTCGTACAATGCTTTGGCATGCTCAATTACATTCTCATGGTAAAAGCACAAATGCTTGAAAATGAAATAGTTCTTTGCCAGCCAAATGACCCATATGTGTGTAGGGATGTCAGCTGATCGGGTTTAGGGCAAGTATCAATATTCCCGAACCTGTATCCATTTATAAAATCACTACCTATACCCACCCATTTATTAAACATGTAATTTCCAACGGGTACACATATACCCGACGAATACTCATGCATCCAATGGGTATCTACATATTCGGCACAATAAAATCTTAAGATATTCATAAATGTACGTAAGATTTTCACACATAGATTAAACAGAGGGAGATCATATAATATGGTAGTACACAAAGATGTGCAATGGGTAGTAAATTTAAATTTAAAACCCAAGCCTATCCAAAACTAAATGGGATGGGTTTCAAGTCCTTAAATGGAACGGGTGTCTAAGGCGAGACAGACTCTGTGACAAGGCCAGGAGGGGTCGCATGTTCGGTATTCAGGACACTCAATGCGATAGATGTGGAGCCTAGGTTGAAGATATGGAACATCTGTATTTTTACTTGCCTGGCGTCGGCTCAGGTTTGGAGGGAAGTGTTGCCTTCTTGGGTCTCTCCGGATGGGGCTAACGAGTTTTTGGAGGTCAGTTAGAAGGGTTGGGAGCAATTCCACAGATGACTGCTCATTATCGTTTGCGGCTTTATGAGCTATTTGGGGCAGGGGGGGTGTAGAAATGATTTGATTTTCAATAATCAGAGGTTCTACTCTGAAAATGTGGTAGCCTCATGTAACTCTTTCACTTCTGGGTATCTGACTAATTTGTTTTATAGTGTCACCATCCTTTTTTGGTTAATATATCTATGGTGAATCCCATTTCAAGATGTCACCCTTTTTTTCTTTTAAAAAAGTCCTTATTTGGGTGGGTTTGGGATGGGTACCCAATGTGTATACCTAGTTTGATATCCCTAGATGTGTGCAAACACCTTAGTCTTACCTTCAATTGACCCCTTAAATCATTACCTACCAAGCTCCAGAATGAATCCACAATATCCTATTGGACACCAGGAAGATCAGCTATCGCCCATGTCTTCCTTGAGTCAGGGCATCTGAAAATGAGGTGGTCGATGTCCTTTGCAACCTCTCCAAATCTCTTACACATCTCATCGCATCCAAGAAAAGGTCCTGGCCTTCTTAACATCAGTTGTAATTTGACCTCTTCTCAGCAACCACAAGAAAATCTTAATCCACATGGGGACCTTCCTCCCCCAGAATCTTTCACATTCACAAGATATGTCGTCAGCTTCTAGTACAAACATGGCATACAATACCTCGTGTGCTTGCTTTACTGTAACGGCCCATCTCCGACACCAAGAGTCTCAACCTTCCTAAGATTCCTCCATTCTGGCCAACCTACTCAATGGACACAAGAACTCCTCAGCTTTCTAATCAGACAACTTTGCCATAAAAGTCCATGTCCAAGATCCCTTTTACAACACATTTGCAATTTATGCCTCCTTGTCCAATTCCAAGGCATATAGCCTAGGATAAGTATCATATAGGACTCCTCCTCCATCCTATCATCATGCCAAAATAAGAAGCCGTTCCCTTCACCCATAATCGATCGAAGCAAAGTAACCACGTCAGATAAGATAGAGCAGATATTTCTGTAAAAATGAAGAGTCAAACCACAACATCTATATGTGCAGAACGACTAGATGAGATGGAGTAAATAGTTCATATCAACCTGGATAGCAAGTTAGAACAAACTCCCAAGATTCTGATCACCCTCTTCGAGAGAAACGCCTTGTTATATCTCCAAGTTGCAATGCCCCTGGTCCATTTTTGGTAGGCTTTGTAACCACATCCCACTCTACCAAGGCGATTCCCCTGCTATCTTCGGATGATGACGTGAAAAAATGTCACATTAATGTCTCCAGGCACTTACGAATGCCAACTGTAATACCCATGACTAAATAAAGGTCACAAGTATCGCTGACAATACAACCTTCACCATCCCCAGCCTCCCCTTAGAGAGGCTTGATGCTCTCCACGGACTCCACCTTGCCAATTTCTTCTCTATCTTCTCGATCACCGATAACGAGTCCACCTACCGAGTCTCCCACTTGCCAAGATAAATGATAGCCATACTCTTTTGGTTAGTCCCTAGATCTGGCTTACTTGGATGCAAAACATCTGACATCCCAACGAAATTACGGAAACATGGCGCATTTACTGATCTCGAGTTTGAGGATTCTACACGATATAGAATAATAGTGGAGATACATCGTATGCTGTGAGCAGAGCAAGCCAACACTTGGAGAGACTTCTGTAAGAATATCTAAGCAATACTTCCGCTGTGATAGGCGTAATTCCTCTGCAGTGCATATCACCTCAATGCCAAGGACGTATCGGAGTGGACCAAGGTCCTTGGTGACAAACACCTTGTAGAGGAAAGCCTTGGTCTCTACATTGCCTGCTTCATCATCACTAATAGCACCATATTATCAACATGCACAACAAGTATCACAGTACCGATAGACTGTCATCTAAAAATATAGAGTAATTATATCTCATCGTGCATAAGACGTGAGAACTGATCTCAGTGGTAAGCCTATCAAACCAGGCTCATGGACTTTGCTTTAGGCCATAAGTAGCCTACGAAGTCGATACACATGCTCCCCCTCGATGGAGGAACCCCATAGCTGCATCATGTAAACCTCCTCCTCGAGGTCGGCGTACAAGAAGGTATTCTTCACATCGAGAAAAATAGGCCAATTATTATTGGCTGCTATTAAGAGAATAGCGCGACTGGATCCTATTTGGCCACTGGAGAGAAGGTCTCAAAGTAATATACTCCATATGTTTGAGTGAGGCTCTTTACCACATGCTCGGCCTTTAGTCTGTCAATAGTGCCATCTGGAGAGGTCTCAAAGTAATCTACTCCATATGTTTGAGTGAGGCTCTTTACCACTTGCTTGGCCTTTAGTCCGTCAATTGAGCCATCTAGAGATTGCTTGGTCGTAAAGACCCATCTGCAAATATCTGATTTGATGCCAGGGGGATACTGCACAAGATCCCATGTGCCCCTGGAAGTATGAGCATCCATCTCCTCATCCATGGCTTTTTTCCAGCCACGATCCTACAGAGCACTATGACGATCGCGGGGAACAGTAACATCCATAAGAGCATCTGTAAATCCCCTGTCACTACTGGGATAAGCCGTCAGTAGAAGTAAAATGTGACAAATGATGTAGGGTGCATTGCCTCTTTGGCTTTTGTAGTCCTATAAGCAGTTCTGGTGGAGCATCCAGAGCAATAGTGATGGGCACACGTGGATAGGGTAGATTATCATGCAAATAATGAACATGTAAGGAAACCGAGTCAGGCTGAGCAGTGTGTTTCCTTTTATAAAAATGGGCGGCGGTGGAGGCTCCAAGAGAATATTGCTAACAAATTGAGTAAAGTATCTAGTCTGTTCAAAAAAGGTGACATTAGCCGAGATGTAGTAATGGTGACATGTATGGTCATAGCACATGTACCCCTTTTAGGTATGAGAATAACCAAGGAAAACACATTTGATAGCACGAGGAGACGATTTATCTACAGTCTCAATATTATTATTGAAAGCAATGTAACAAAAAATCCTCAATGGAAGTGGAAGGGTTCCTCGTCAAGATGTAAGAGTGAGAAAGGAGTTACTGCCTTGAGGATTGAAGACAAAACCCTATTGATGAGGCATATGACATTGAGAATAGCATCTCCCCAATTGGTTTTGGGAACCTTCATGCGAGTAAGCTATGAGCAATATCCAAAAGGTAGCAAAATTTCCTTCCCGCCATCATATTCTGTTGTGAGGTATACGAACATGAGGTTTGGTGAATGGTTCCCTTAGTAGCAAAGAAAGGCACTAAATCCTGTCGAGTGAACTCAAGAGCATTATTAGTCGGTATAGTCTGAATACAATTAAATAAAGATGTTTTAATAAACTGAAAGGACTTGATAATTTTATTAGTATTTGACTGTTCCTTGAGCAAATAAATCCAAAAAGATCTACTATAGTCATCCACAAAGACTACAAAATATCCGACCTCTTGTAGTACATACTAGACATGAACCCTAAATATCATAATGCTTAAGGAGAAAGACACATAACGAGGTGCCTCGGTCCTAGGTGGAAAGTTGGCCAGATGATGTTTTCTGAATTGGCAGGCTTCGCATTTAAACAACTTCAGTAAGGATAGTTCAGGAAACATCTGGGAAAGGGCTTTAACAGAGGATAAACATGGCCAAAGTATGGGTAGGGCCGAACGGGTCGAGGTTCTAAAACCCCCATCTGGGGCCCGACTGGGCCAACCCATGGACTGAATGTAAAGTATTTTATCTTAATTTTAAATATAATTTATTGAGATAAATAAAATTTTTGAGCATCATCTAAAATTTCTAAATCTAAGTAACCATAATATGTGTTACTTGACATGCAAACTACAAAATAAGATGTAACATTGATAATGTAAAATAAAAGTTGATGTATATTATATTAAATATATGTAAAATGTAATTTTTTAATACATTTTTTTATATTTGCAGGCCGAACCGGGTTTTTTGCACATGTCCAAAGTCCACCCAGTTGACGAGCATGCATAAAGCAGGGTGGGCTGTGTCTGGCCAGTCCATTCATGAAATTTCTTAGACCAAGCTCAGCCCATGAGTGGGTTGGATGGGTTGGGCGGGCGGACCCTCGACCCACTGGCCAGTTCATGCAGAGGGGTGACCAAGTCGTAAATGGGATAGGAATGTGTTAGTGGAAATAGAGATTGCACCAGCAATGATAGTATTAGCATGGATATCAAGGTAGTAAAGGCTATTATTTTCATGCCCCCCACCAAAAATCATCAAGGTATAGCTTATGAACTGATAATAGGATCAGAGGAAAATTCAAAGCTAAGTAAACGCCAGAGAATTGAGCTTGGAGGAAAACTCCATATTCCCAACAATGATGACTGGAGAATGGGTACCGTTGGCTAATCGAACAAACTTAACATTGGAAGAGGGTTGAGAAGAGGTTAGAAGATTGCCTTCTCCTCTCAAGTCAGTGGACGCATCCGAATCAATAATTCAGGTTGGTGATGCGGTAGAAGCAGAGTTGGTTGCAAAACTTGAGGTAGTAGCACGATGCATAGTAGAAGTAGTAGAATTCTGCAGAAGGTTCATCAAGTGGGTGATAGAATTCCCTTGACTGCTGACGAACATCGGGAAAGTTCGAGAACATAACATATAATTATATGTGCCATTGAGCTTGATAGAAGTCACCATCATCATAAAAGATGTAGTGTCAGGGGTTTGGTCTCAGTAGAGTTTGATGCCATCACTGTAAGATATTGAGTTTAAGTCGTAGTTAGACTCTCTTAAGTACGCATGAAATAGGGAATGATGCCGTTCTATACCAAGGTCTTAGTCGCAAGATCAATACCATAAGTTTGTTCTTCAAATACTGAAGCTAGCCTCAAAGTCTTCCAAAAAACTCAAATTGTAAGCCAACAAAAAAGTGCCACGTGTCCTGGTGTATAATTGTTAGGAATTTCAGTCTCCAGTTTTAAACGAGTCCGTGCTCATCACGTAAGGTTACAAGCTGCTGCTGGCTTTGACATTCACTCCTAGACTCAGTCGGTGTTTCTGTAGCCAAGGGCCATCTACGTACGACTTTTTTAGCCAAGGAAGAAACCCTAGAGTCGATCAGTGTGCATAGAGTTGATCTTGGCTGCGCTTGAGTTTTCTAGCCAAGGGCGATGAAGCCCTAGAAATCTGGATGATGCACATGAGTTGACGATGCACTAGACTCAATCGATTTGGGCAAAGGTTTCCCGATTCATGCTGCACGATGAAGTCGCCAGGCCCCATATGAGAGGGTATCGCTGGGGTATGAGGGGCAGGGGCTTGTCGAGACCACTAGTAGCATGATCGAGAGATGGCCCTGACGGCAACAATGATAGGAGAAGAAAGGCTTGCGAGTGACGGTAGGCTTTTGGGTACAAAGCCTTACTCTAGGATCGTTGGTTTGATACCATGTGGAAGAATAGTTGAAAATGATTAAGGGAATTATTCAAGTGGTCTACAATTTCTTGTATATCGTGAAACCTTAGAGAGTTCAAAAGAGAAAATTACATAAAGATCCTGAAGGGGTTACATGACATAATAAGAGATAAAGAGAAATATTCAAATGACTTAATAACACTAACACAAAGGAAATAACGAATACACAAATACTATTTGGTATAACACTCCCCATCATGCTAGAGCAGAGATATTTATCATGCTCATCTTAGAAGGATACTTCTGGAATGGTCTCCTGACTATATCCTTAGAGAATATGTTTGTAGTGTGTTCCTTTAAGCTAATGTGGGAAGTAGAGATGAAGCCCTTATGCAATGTTGTTAAAAACGAGAGGTGCTCCAAGGCACTGGGGGTGGGGGGTACAAAATGCCCAATGTGCTAAGCGCTCACCTAGGCGCTCACCTAAGAAAAACAATGCTCCAATATACAACAACGACAAAGCCTTTTCCCACATTAAGTAGGGTTGGCTGCATGGATTCTTTGCCTCCATTCATATCTATCTTCGGTTATTCTCGGGTTTAGATCCAAAAGACAAAGATATACTGTTTCATTCCAACACTTCTTGCGTCTTCATCGCCCTCTCTTAGCTGACTCAACATCCTAAAACTCGCATGTCCTAATTGGTGCATTAGTTAACATCATTTGCAAATGGTCAAACTACCTTAAACGTTTTTCTCGCATTTCATCCTCGATTGGAGCTACACCAAGTTTCCTTTTGATTGCATCTCCCCGAATCCGAACTTTACAATGAGAAATATGGGGAAAGCCAAAGCCCTGAGTGCCGGCCAGTCCTAGGATAGTCGATGTGCGACTAGAGCTGAGATCTTCTTTCAAGGCAGTCAACGTGTGTATCCACACATCCACATTAGCATTTTCATTTCTGCTACCGCCATTCTCTGCACATGTCTATGGTTCATAGGCCAACATTCAGATCCATAGAGTATAGTAGGTCTCACGTCTGCTTTGTAAAACTTTCCTTTGATTTTCAAAGGAATTTTCTTAGGACAAGGCGTAATATAAATAAGTAAATAAGCATGGGTCTATATAATATGTGCACATACACACATATGTATGTATTTGTAATTGTAAATATATGTATGTATACCTTATATTTCAATCTAAGATCAATCCAATATCAGTGTTGTAAAAGTCCTTCGATTGGCCCGACTAGTAGGTCCGACTAGTCTAGTCAGTGGGGTGGCCGACCGAGTACCGACTAATTCCGTTTATGCACACTAGTCGACCAATTTTTGCTTGAAGATACCACATTTTTTTAATGTTTTGTTTTTTTTATAAGCAAACTTATGATAATATGCTTAATGTTTTATTTAAATTCAATTACTTCTTTTATTTTACTATAATAGTGTAAAAATGTACAAAATTTATGCAAATATATGTATAAAAATGAGTTATACATTTAAAATAATCATAAAATTCAAAGCCGATTAAAGTCCTACTAAATCTGATTAGTCACCCGACTGTCGATTAATCCTTAATCAGTGACCCGGCCGACCTAGTACCGACTTCTGACTTTTGCAACCTTGTCCAATATATTTGTAGGTGTGTTTATGTGCATGTATATAAATGTGTATGCGTACATGTGTATAGGTATGTGTTTGCGTGTGTGTATATATATATGCTATCACCAAATTATTTTACGATCAATACACTATTTATTAATGTGTTTGTGCAAGGTATGCATGTACTTGCATATTATATTATGTATGTATATGTATTAAATATTGTATATGTGTGTATTCACCCGTATCTGTTCCACACGTAGATATTTGTATACATGTATATGCAGATATTTATATGTGTGTATGCATATGTATACATGTTTGTGCCTGCGTTTTTATTTATACATGTATGTTTTGTCTATTTATGTGTACGTATGCACTTATAGTACTTCAAACTTATATATATATAATTATACATGCAAACGTAGAAGAATATATACTTTTTTTGAGTTAAAAGTATATCTAATATTTAAAACAAAAACATGAATACATTATACATATATGTAATGGAAGTGTGTGTATATGATATTACATATACATGTGTGCGCGCATGTATAATAAGTATGTGTATTAATGATACTTAGAACTAATATATATATCTAATATAAAAATGCAAATGCAAATAAAAATAAAAAAAGTGTTCAAAAAGCCTTACTTTTGCCTCAAGTCAGGTGCTCGCTTGAGCAACGCTAGGAGCAAAATGCCTCGCTTGGAGGGAGGCAAGGTGTTAGGGCCTCGCCTCACCTGGGCGCCTAGGCGAGGACCTGGAAGGTTTTCGACAACACTGCCCCTATGTATCATGTTTCTAGTATAGTAGCAATCCTTTTCGTTGTGTTTGGTCATCTGTTTGGGCCCTTCATGGAAAGATGGATTGTTGACAATGAACAATGCAACTTGATTGTCACAGTAGCTGCATGAAAAGAGGTGCATCAATAGCCAGGTCAGTCGGAACGGACCTAGCCTGCATCATTTTAGTGCTTCCTTACCCTATGGCTCTATATTCATATTCAACATTTGATCTATTAACAACAGTTTACTTCTTGTTTTTCCATGAGACCAATGAGCTCCCAATAAACACGATAAATCTCAAGGCTGACTTCTGTCTTTTGGAGATCTAGTATAGTCAACAACTGCATAGGCCATGATGGCAAGAGAGGTACCTTTTTCTGAAGAGTAACCTTGTACCTGAAGAAGACTTCCGATATCTAAGAATTATGGAGACTGCATCCATGTGAGTCTGATGTGGTTGCTTCATAAACTGTCTGACTTTGCTCACTGCAAAGGAGATATCTGGCGTAGTGATAGTCATATATAGGAGCTTCCTAACGAGCTTCCTGTATCTCCTCTTGTCCACATTACCTGTATCATCATCACAGGGCTTCATCCTGGGATCCATAGGAGTAGTGACAAGGATGCAATATGCCATCCCAATTTATAAAAGGAGGTTTGTAACATGCTTCTTTTGAGTTATCACAAGGCCTCTCTAGTTCTTGGTACATTCAAGTTCAAGGAAATATCATTGGTTCTCCAAGGTCCTTGGTGATTGTTGTTCAAGAAACACCTTTCTTATCCTCTATAAATAATCTCTTGTGATAATAATGTTATCAACATAGACGAAAATAGGCAATACCTCATGATGTCAAGTATACAAATAGTGATTTATCTGCATTCAATCTTTCGAAGCTCTGCTGCTCTATCAAGTCCGAGGGCTTCTGGAAACATGCTTTGGGAGTCTGCTTAAAGCCATAAATAGCCTTCTTTCAACAATCCCCCTCAGCAACAAATCTGGGTGGTGGTTGTATATAGACCTTCTCTTGCATGTCTCTGTATAGAAAGACATTTTTGACATCAAGTTGGGATGACGTCCACCACAAACTTCCTAAAGCCCTCTGATAGGCGTCTCTGTGAAACATATCTTGGGAGAGGGTACGCATCACATGTACTCCTTCTCTTCCAAAATACAATGGGCTGGCCAAGATCATTTAAATGATCCACCTCATTTTTGAAAATCTTCTGAAGAGCTACACTCTCACCCTGTAAAGTCTTTAGTTGTACATAAACATCAACAGTGCCATCAGTGGAAGTCAAGTTTTCAGGATTTGCCCAGAAGGCATAGGAGCATGGGATCCAGTAATGATGGGTCTGCTAAGGTAGAACCTAGGCTAAGTCTGCACCGGAGGAGATGTAGTAGGAGCAACATGTGAATCAGGGGATGGAATGTAAACCTCATCATCAGGCTTAGGTTTCATCATGACACCCGTGGGAGAAAAATGCATAATAAACTCAAAGAAAGTTATATCAGCGCTAACACAGTACTTATGCATGATAGGATCAAGTATCGATTTCTTTTTTGAGTATCGGAGTAGCCAGCAAAGGAGCATGTGACGGATTTATGGGAGCTCTTATTACGTCGAGGAGTCATGTGATGGAAAAACACAACCAAATATGCGAGGTGTTAGAGAGAAGAGGTCCTTTTCGGTAAACACAATAAAAAAGAATTTTTCTTCTAACACAGAGGATAGCATATGGTTGATGAGGTAGTAAGCGATGAGGACAATATCTCCCCAGTAAGAGTAAGGGGCATGACTTTATATTAGGAGAGTCCTAGTAACATCTAAGAGATGACAATGGTTATCCTAGTAACATCTAAGAGATGACAATGGTTACGCTTAATGACACCGTTCTACTGGAAAGTGTAGGCACACCGAGTCTGATGGAGAATCATAAGAGACTTGAAGAACTAAGATAACTGATCGGTACAAAATTCAAAGCATTGCCAAAGTGAACATACTTAAAAATAGAAGGAAAAAAATATTTTCAATGATAAAAGTTTGCATAATAGAATTAATCCCGTGCTTAGTTTTCAATAGAAAACCTAAGAAAGTCCGGAAAATCATCCACAATGACAAGATCAACATCTGTCTGTGCTGATCAAGAAATGACTGGGACCCAAATATCAAAATGTAACAACTCAAGTAAAGAATTATTGCTACGTCTGAGGATTGGGAAAACGGGTACGATGATGCTTGTCAAGTTGCAAGCCTCATACAAAAAATTGGAATGAGACAAGATCTGAGGGAGGACTCTAAACAACCTCTGCAGAGAAAGATGACCAACCAGAAATGTGCGACAAATATGGAGAGATTGATCTAGTAGGAGTGGAAAATCTGACGACATATGGAGCATGGGCCAATCTATAGAGACCTCCTTGCTTTCAGACATATCCAATCGCCTTGCCTATGAGTACATCCCTAAATTCAAGAGAAGAGGGGTCAAAAATGGTACAACAATTCTGATCCTTGGTGATCTGACAGATAGACAATAAGTTCATTAAAAAATCAGGCATATCTAGCACATTATGCAGATGCATGGAAGTCATCAATCGAATCTCTCCTGATATTGTAATAAAAGAATGTCTCCCATCAGTAATGACTACATATCGGCCAAGATGAATAATCTTGCAGGAGGTGAACTGTTCTTTGCAAGGTTGTAGAAAATAGTCGAGTAACCTGTTTAGTCAGCCCATTTAGTTTACAAGCTAGGGTGGCCACTCCGACTAATGCTAATTAGCCCTTAGTTCACTAAATGGATGGCATATTCGTTTAGTCGCCCGACTAGGTCGATTACTTGACCGTTTGTTGGGACTATTCTTATGTTTTTTTAAAAGCAACTTAATCTAAAATGCTTAATGCGCTTAATGTTGGATTGGAAATCAATTGTTTCTTTTACTTCGTTGTAACAATATATAAATGTAGAAATTTAAATAAACATATGAGAATATATGTAATATAAACTGATTTGTATTTCAAATAATTAGAAAATATTAAAGAAACTAAATTTATTCAGTCATGTGAGATTAGTCCTTAGTGTCTTGGTAGATCGAGTAACGACTACCAACTTTTGCAACCTTGGTTCTCTATCACATCAGAGATGATGTGATGCCTTAGTTCTGAAATATTTTTACTATGATAAATAGTAAGAGCATAATATGTACCGAGGTACTGGCTAAGGTAGCAATATCGAGGCAAGTTCCTATCTAATGTTCCCGAAAAACATAATTCCACAGATATGGTAACGTATATTTTAATTCTCTGGATAATGTAGTTATATCACATCTTCAAAATGCGCTGTCTATAACGCATTTAAAAAATGTGTTAATAATGTTATTTATAAATATGCTAGGACTTCACAAGAAATGGAGATTATATATCGCATTTATGAAATGCGTTATCAAAGCTGTACACTTTTGATAACACATTTCGTAAATGTGTTATTCATTGGATATTTGAAACTTACAAAAAAGTGGTATATATAATGCATTTGATACACTATCTAGGAAATTAAAATATATGTTACCATATCAGTGGAAATATGTTTCCAGGAAAACTAGTTAGGAGCTTGCCTCTTGCAATATCACATGAGGTCGGAGGAGTACTAGTAAAATAGGAAAAGTGACCCATAATCGCCCTCAAATGGGATACAAGATCATCATACTTATGATTAGTTGGAGTAGCATTGGGCTTAAACTGCTCAACAACATGAGTAGATGCAGCGCGACCATGCTTCTGGCATCATGTATCTTAGAGTGCCCTATATGGTTGCAGTATGTGTGCACTGTGAGAGAGGACCACCACTCCTTTTGCCTTCAAGTTCCTCTACTGCGATACGATCGTATCATATGTGGTCTGAGCAGTAGAAACAGGAGGAACTGTAATCCTGCTTAGGCAGTTATAGGCCTCCTTTATGGGAGGTATAGAGGCACCTGTAAGTAGCTGGCTGTTGGTGGCATCATAATGGGGATCAAGAGTTGCAAGAAAAATGCCTACCATTGTAGTATTTCTGTAGGTCATCAGTTGCTTAAGACTAGTGCTCAGGAGTATATAGCTATAAACCTTCTAAAACATGCCACACAACTAGGACTAGAAAGCATACAAAGGGTTACTATTTTGCTTCATTGTGAAGATGCTATACCAGAGCTAGAGGATCTACATCTCATTCTTCACCTGGAAGTACGGAGCAAGGTTCGGGAAAGCGGTATGCGTATGCGTTCGGACAGGTCACTGAATAGTGCTTAAGCGGTATGCGGGGGCATATGCGGGGTATATGCGATTCTACACGGTTTCCTAATTTTTTATTTAAAAATAAATAAATATATACAAATTTGGCTACAACTGAACTAAACTTATGAATAATTGTGGTCCAACATAAGATATAAAAAAGATGACTTTCATTTATCCATCAATCAAATATCAATACTTCGATAGAGCAATTAGCAAACAATAATTAACAACAATCACCATCACCAAAATATGTAACAATATGAAAGAAAACTGAAATTCAAAACAAATAACATTAGTAAAAGTACTGACTAAGATAGCATAAGAAAATTGAAATGTTCAAACGATAATGAGGTACAAAGTACAAAGCAATTCTAATCTAGTCATCATCAAATTCGACTGCGATATTATCTTCATCTTCATCTTCACTTTCTTCCTTGGATAGGAGTTCTTCCTCGTTCAAATTCGACAATGAGGTTGAACCAATAGCATGCCTTTGGCTTCTTCTATGTTGCACGTAGACCTGGCCAAAGTCCGGGCCGGGCCGGGCCATGGGCCGGGCCGACCGGGCCGAGGTTTTAAAACCCCTTGTCCAAGGCTCGGCCCGGCCCGGTCTACGGGCCATACTTTAAGGCCCAAGCCCGGCCCAGGTCTGGGCCGGGCCGGGTCGGGCCGGCCCATAGGCCGAATGTAAAATATTTTTAATTAATTTTTTAATTAAATTTATGGAGATAATTAAGTTTTTTTAGCATCATCTAATCTTTCTAAATCCAAGTAACCATAATATGTGTTACTTTTTTTTAATTGAAACTTTTGGCATTCAATTTCAGTGCAGTAGCTACACATAAGAAAACATTGGTAAGACGAGACACTAACTGGTGGATAATTTCATCAACTCCAGGTATATGGCCCGTATGATTCACTCCAACTGCAGTAACATGTGAGATGTCTACATCTTCAGAAACAAAATTATGCCCCTTTCGTCACTAACAGTATAGCCCTTCTAACTACTCTCAAATGGAAAGGGTACACATCCAAGCAAGGAAAATCTACAAAGAAGTTGAACATATATTATATTAAATGTATCTAAAATATAATTTTTAAACATATATTTTTATATATGCGGGCCGGGCCGGGTTTTATGACACATGTCCACGGCCCGCCCAATTGACGGGCGGGCCAAAGAGCGGGCCGGGCCGGCCCATTTCCAAAATCGATTGCCCAAGCCCGGCCCATGAACGGGCTGGGCGGGCGGGCCCCCGGCCCAATGGCCAGGTCTAGTTGCACGAGATCTTCTGCACCCGTTGCATCAACCACTAAGTTCCACGTCAGCCCCGATCCTTGGAAAACTTCATCATCTCCTTCATCTTCTTCACCAATCCAATCTCTTAAATGAGCTCTATCATTTGTGGTAAATGGATCATTTCGTTTTTTAAGATGACGATCTCTCAATATGGCATTGAATCTGACATACACCAAGTCATTTAGTCGCTTGAATTCAAGTCTATTCCTTTTCTTCGTGTGGATCTACAAAATAATCATAAATATATCATCTACCACATCATTAATGAGACACAACATATAACATGTGGCACCAATTTTTTAACTTTACCGCCTCAAAAGTGCTCCAATTCCTTTCACAACCTGAGGAAGAAGCTGTCAACTTCAAAACTTTCATTTCCATGTCCTTTAAATGCGGTGTTTCCATGCCATGCAATCCCCACCAACGGGCTATTTTCGAAAAAAATAGTTAATAATCGTTAAACATATAATTTTAATGAGAAATTATACCTGGATTGAAATCATCATCAATGATTGACCTCTGTCTAATAACCAAAGGTTTGCCAAATGATCCCTCTGCGCTTTCATACAAAGGCAACTCCTTCCTGGTGATGATATCTTGGATCTCTAAATCAGGATAAAAAATATCCATACAATCCAAGAATCCCTTCAAAGCGAGACCTTCCCTTTGGATTTGAGCATTATCCCTATAAAAGAAATAGGGATTCAAAAAGTATGCAGCAAGGTGGAGGGGGCTATCCTGTCTTCCTTTTGACTTTGAGTCAATGGCATCAACAAAATGTTTGTAAGACGCTTCGACATCTTTGAAAATGCTCATGACCTCTTTTCTAGCATCTTGCAACTCACCATATATAAACCCCATAGCCGGCCTCCTATCTCCATCAACAATCCGCAGAACACACGTACCAACTGAGAAAAGACCTTCAATGTCAAAGACACTTGAGTCCAAAATGAAGGACTCAAAACTATGGCTGAAGCCATTTCCCCTTTCTTGGTTTTATACCATTTACAAGCTCTCCATTCATCAGAAGAAAACATAAGTCTCAACTTATCTTTCTTCTCCATCACAGATTGCAAAGTGAGATATGTGGTGGCAAATCTTGTTGTTCCCGGCCTCACTATCTCACCCTTTTGTGTAAATTGTCTCATTAAGCTCAATGTTTTGGCATGACTGTATATGAATACATTCAATGTCCTTGCCTTTGTGATGGCATTTTTCACCTTCGATTCTTTGCCAATCTCTTCTAGCATAAGGTCGATGCAATGTGCTGCACAAGAACTCCGGAATATCCGTGGGTACTTGGTTCTCAAGATTCTGTCTGCAGCCATATTGGCAGATGCATTGTCTGTCACCACTTGGACTACATTCTCGGGCCCAACTTCCTCAATGGACTTATCCACTAAGGAAGCAATGTACTCCGCGGTGTGAGAATCTGCAGACGAGTCAATTGAATTCAGAAAACTAGTTCCCAGTTCATAGTTGATGCAAATATTCATTATGCTCCTTCCTCTCCTATCAGTCCATGCATCTGTCATAATGGAACATCCAGAAGTCTTCCATGTATCACGATGCGCTTGTAAGAAATCTGTTGTTTCCTTAACCTGTTCCTTCAAAAGAGTTTCTGAAAGCTCGTAATACGTTGGAGGCTTATATGACCTTCCATACTGCCCAATTACTTCACACATTTGAAGAAAGGAGTCACTTTTGACAACATTGAAAGGAATGTCATTGTCATAGAAATACTTTGCCACGAAAGAATTCACACGTGCACACTCCTCCTTGGCAAAGGTATCTTTGATGGTGGATTGGCGGAGATTCTCCGCAGGCACATCTTCTGCTGCAGTTCGGGACCTTTTCCCATCCCTCTCTTCATCAACCAAGGGTTGATTCATCTTGATGGAGGCTTGCACTTGAATGTCTTTCATCCTCTGTGTCTTCTCGTTCCTTTTCACTTTAATTCCTTCCATGTTGTCCATAATTTCTTTTTTCACCTCAGGAGACACCTTGGGACAAGATGATATATTGCCTTTAATGTGAGCCAAATGTTGCTTCATGCGATTTATCCCTCCTTTCACAACCTTCCGACACAATCGACAAGTGACCATGCTCGGGCTACTTGGATTCTCTAAAAAAGCATACTTCCATCCCGGATCATTAGAACAGGAGGAACAAAAAACTCCGAAGTATCGCTTCTTTGAATAAGAGGCTCACTTCCAGTTCCAGGCGTAGGAGAAGAACCGCTGTCAGATGGTAGTCTAGATGCCATAGTTTCCTGGCATTCAATCATAATTATAAGATAAAAATATAAACAAAAGGTTTAATATGCATATACAAATAAGATACACATGAAGGAATAAGGATGGGCATGATTGGACATGCCTTCAAATACCGATATATTCAATCAACGAGAAAACTGTGTGAATATCATTATAATAGTTATAGTGCTACTTAAATTTTATGTGAAAAATTATTATGCTTGTATTAAGAAATCTACCATTTGTGTTCTCGAAGAACGAACAAATACGCGTGCCCAATCTTTATTTGCAATTACACTTACACCTTTAAATTCCTACGAAATTCACATTATTTGTAAGTCTAATATAGGGGCACATGTGTAACAATGGAAAAATATTTTGAGAGCCACAACCGTGCAAAAAATGGAAAAATAGGGACACATGTTCTAATATAGGGTTCCTACTCCTAAATTCAAATTATTTTGAAAGCCAAGGAAAGTAAGCAATGACGCTAAGCATACGGATCTGTCTGAAAATTGGTGGCTCTCTCGTATTATAACTCTTAATTATTCAAACCCATATACAACGTACTTAGTTTATTATCTATTTATTCAAACTTATATTGCGTCTTTAGTTAAGAGATCTTCCAACCATAAGTTCTAGATTGTAGAAGTGCATGTATATAATACATATTTTTTTAAATTTAATCTTTCATGGAGCTAACAATGTAGGATTGCCCTAAATAAGTCAGAATTAACTCAAAATGCCACCAAACAGATATGAGAGAATAACAATGGAAAAATGGAAAAATTATTGAAAAAAATGAAAATGCAAACGGACCTTAACCTTCGCACAATGAATTGACAACAGTGGGATAGTCGGCTGACGCGGAGCCGGCAGAGGCACGGTGAACTGACGAAGGTGAACTGACGCGGAGCCGGCAGAGGCACAATAAATTGCTGTGAAGAGGAACAGAAGTTGTAAGGAGGCGGCGAAGTAGGAATCGCGGAGGAGCTGTGAAGAGGACCTGTGAGGAGGCGGAAGAGACGGGAGGAGGCGGAGGAGTCCGGTGGAGTCGCTGGAGCTCGCGATTCGAGGGCTGGTTAGGGGCGGAGGAGGCGGTGGAGTCCGGTGGAGGCGCTGGAGCTCGCGATTCGAGGGCTAGTTAGGGGCGGAGGAGACCGGTGGAGGCGCTGGCGATTGCGAGAGTCGAGGGCTGATTAGGGGCGGAGGCTCTCGAGAACTTGAGGAGTCGGGAGACGATCGAAGCCCTAATCCCTGACGTAAAAATCCTAAATCGCGACTCGGGATGAGGGGCTGCTTAATCGGACCTACAGGATCCGACAAAGAAGAATCAATTCCTGAGCGGCCGAACGGACTGCATATGCGGCCGCATAGCCCGCATATGCGGTCCGCTCATGCGCTTGGGGCGCATAGTGCCCCGATTCACGTATGCGGCACGTCTTTGGGTCCGCGCGCGCATATGCGGCCGCATATGCTGCCGCTCAGGGCGCATTCGTGAACATTGGTACGGAGTGGCGAGAATATCCTAATCACCTTTGCAGCAGGTTGATGCTCTTGGAAGTATGGAGTGGCAAGAATGTCCTAATTGCCTTTACAGTAGGCTCATGTATGATATCATTGGCTATCTCCTTTGGATGGATCTCTAAAGGTGGTCCACCCCATCGATTCTAAAAAAAATCAGTGGCTATCTTCGTTGTAAGGGTGTCAGAGAGCCAAACACGTGCTCATGCATTGTCATACTTCTACAAAGCATTCCCTCTAGTCTTGTTGGTTGGTCCAGGTTGTGTCATGATGTGTTGCTTATTGTTTCTCTCCATAATACTCATGAACTACATTACGCACAGTTCATAGGTGGTCCCATCCATCTTTACGTTGGGAGCGAGATCTTTGAATGTCCTAGAAGTAGGAGAAGAATGTATATCAACATTGTCTTCTCTTATGACAAAGGAAGGAGACCAGGAGGGACATGACCATGTGATGTAATTATTTGATTTTTGTCAACACAATCATGTGGGGAATATGCTGTTTGTGCAGATTTAGAGCACAATCTTTCCCATCAACTCCGGAGGCTCTTTAGGGTAGGCGGATTGTATTTATATTCCTGAAATCATCCTAAACTACACCAATGTCAGCTCGTGAACACCAAAAAAATACGCTTAAGCATTCCGCATGAACATGAGATCCTTGTGTAGGCGGTGCCGCTAGGAGCATGTGGACACTGTTGTGGCCTACACGGAGGAGCTCGAACCTGCGTGAGAGCCTGCTCCTGTTTTTTGGGTAGCACCTGAGGCTTTGCAAGAGACCCCTAGGCGCCACCATGACCTGCACAAAGAGTCCCTAGAGGGTTGCTAGGCGGTGCTGCGCTGCATACATGTGAGAGGAGCATCACGTGGTACCCAAGGGTGGATGCGAGAGGCATATGCAGTGGTCGAGGCGAGATGCACATGCAGTGGTCGATGCGAAAAGAGGCTAACGAGTGTGGTATCGGGTATCAAGAGAATACCAAAGCTCTGGTCTGGGATCACTGCTCGAATACCATAAAGAAATAAATGAATGACTTGTTTATTCCAAGGCCTCAAGGTTTTGTAAAATATAGGAGAAGCCCTAGAGGGCAAATAACCAATGAGAAAGTTACAAAGAAAGGAAATATAAATACATAAATACTATTTCCTATAACAATGCCACCATCACCTCATCTACCGCTCTCTCTCCCTGGACCCGCTCCTCACCAACACATAGGTCATGGGTGAAGTTTTTCCTTTTCCTTCCACTGATGTCTACCTTCCACTAGCCACATCATGGAAGCACTTCGTGTTAGCATTTCTCTCCATCAACCTTTGCCTTGATCTTTGTCACTTCTCCACCTCTCGTTTCTTATTATCATTAGCTGTTGTCTTCTGATGCTCAACTCTAGCATGTCACACCTCCAATCTAATCTCCCACTCATCTTCGAACTCGTCTAAGCATGCCATCCCCATCTTTGCCTTGGAGCATTGCTTCCCTCGCTTTTGACATGTCTCTTCCTTGTACTTCTTCAGCTCCACTCTCAAACCAACCATCTTTTGAGCCATTTTTTGCACCACCGACACATCCACCTGATGCGATGTCCAGAAGTTAACAACCAAATCCTTAAAACCCTCCTCCAGTAACTGAGATCTTTAAAATTTAAACATAGAACATGGGTGCATCCCCTCCCCAGAATCCCAAGATAGGCATATGATTCAAACGAGACCTCGGCAGAACCCGAGCCGAGGTCAGAGAAATATCTCCAACAGCTCTGTCAAAACCAAAAATCCTTGTAGACGAGATTTGGGTGAGTTATTCATCCAAGTGTACTAACAACTCATGTTATCCACAATCTCCAACACCATCTCCCTAATCAAAGCTATGACCTCTGCCAATGCATGGTCCTGCCCACCCATGTCTTTTGGACAATTTGAAGCAAACATGTTGACTTTGAAGTCTCTAGCAAGGAGTCATGGCAAGTTCAGAAAGACTCCCCTAAATGAGCAGAACTCCTCCCAAACAGAGGGCACATGAGGGCCACAAGTATACCCGTAAACCGATGATAGGAGTAGCCTTTTGTTACCGAATGCATGCTTGAAAACTACCAACACATATCTATGACCCTTCCACTCTCCAACAATGTAAATCTGTCCCCACCCATGTCAGCAACACGACTCTAGTATTACCATCAGTTAGGATTGCCCTGAACTCCTTCAATCGGTGACCGAATTATTCTCCACATCGCTTGGTCCCAAACCTTAGTCTTTATTTCTTGCAGAAATGCCACGCCAGTTTGCCACATCCCATGAGACTTCCAACGAAAATTCTCTTCTCCTAGTCGCCCAACCCCCTCACGTTCCAACTAACGATCTTCATGATCCACTAGGAGAGTTAATAACATGTATTTTAACCCCAAACATTCCGCAACCCGCACGTAAATTTCCATCGTAACAACCTTCTATTCACCTGACTGCAATAAAAATTCTTCAAGTTCATATTATGCAGACCAACTTACAAGCTCCTTTACAGTTATCATGAACAGGTTGCCCCCACCTTGTCATTCATCTCACACTTTAGCCATCTTCTTGCCTCCAGCTTCTCTTTCTTAAGAATGAAAGTATTGGTTCCAGCCGAGGCTTATGCATATTCTCCCCTAACACCATCCTTCTCTGTCTGCCAGCACCCACGGTAGCCAAATCTGCTTCTTTTATTTTTTTCCTAGTTTAGATGCACCAGCCCCCATACTAGCTGCATCCTGCTCTACCGTTCAGCAGGCCTATGTAGGAGTATCCTCCCTACTCACAGGAGCTCGATGCTCTGAGGAAGCCCCTCCCTTTATGCTATCCAAAGTTGAGGTCTACCAATCTTCAATAGAGGTTGACCTTTCCCCATGGTTGACAACGCAACAGAGAGACCTTAAGAGATCCCACTCCTCTAGCCCATTTCTCTCCACAAATCCGAAAGTTGGTTCAGGTTCATTGCAACACTCTAATGCCTCATAAGAAACCCTAATTGGGTTGGCTCCAACCAATAAAACAGTACCTGAGGCTCCACCCCCATCAAACACCCCATTCAATCTCTCAAACGGCCCTACCCAGTTAGGGCAGGCATAAGAATCTCACACCCATCAACGCCAGATTTAAGGTTAGCGGAAATGCTCATCTCCGCACCCCTCTACACGCCTTATGCAAACTTCAGAGATTTCAACAATGCTACCTCTGGGGGGACCACACTTGATCTATCTCTACTCAACATGGATCGTGCCCTGAACGCCTCCAGGTAGGGCTGCAGATGGACTGATACATATACACACATAGATGTTACCATATCCTTATCCATTTTTAAACATGAATACAAATGCAGATATGGATATTGACGGATATGAAAATCTTGTTACCATATCATTAAAAAACAAATACGGATGTAAAATGGATACTAGTGGGATGCATGTAATATTAGAAATACTCTATAAATTAGCTTAGATATACATGTATGACTAGAATATGCATGGTATAAATATACTAAATGTGCGTATATCATAATAATTACACCAACTATGGTAAAAGAAGGTATATAATTATGGAATATATGTCTAAAAATAAATCTACAACTAAACGTATATATGAAAATGGATATACATATACAAATATTCAGTCGGAGGGGTCAATAAATAAAATTTAATAGGTATTCAGGTGACTATTTGGAATTATTCGGTTATGTATTTTTTAATTATTTTAAATATAATATTTCTAAAACATATATTCTTATATATTTATCACCCACTCAAATGGTCTGGTGGTAGTGTAGTGTCTCTACCACCTAAAAGACCAAGTTTCAAATCCTTCCTTGGCAGGGTTGCGTTAGTTAGCCGACAACCAGCATAAAAAATCGATAGATTTTTCAACATGTATTTGCGCAAGAATCCATGTAGCTGGCCCTACTTAAAGTGGGTGAATGATTCACCATTTTTTAATATATTCTTATATGTCTATACATATTTTCTCATCAATTAACAAGAATCCAAGATAAAAGTACCAATAAACAACATACGTATATACAGAGCTTTGACATTTTTGGTGATACGATGATAATTTGTAGATACTGATACAAATGTTTGTAGATATCAAAGTAATGTCAATATCCATATCCATTCTAGACGGATATTGATGTCAAATTCTGTATAAAATAGATATGGTAGCAGATCGGATACTGATATCTCTATATCCATGCACATTTTTATTGTCGGGGATTTTGCCTATATATCTCATGTCATCAGAATTCAGAATCAATCCGCGTATCACAAACGATTGGTTGTGAATCCACCAAGCAGACCTCTAGAGAAATCACGGTGTTCTCTGCCTCCCACTGCCTCTCCTCATCCGATGAGCCTAATGGCTCATGGTGGCTTTCCTCCTCCAAAAGTCCCTCCGATTATCAGATCCCCCTCTTGCAAACCACCTCCCGACACTTAACTTTGAACACCCCCATTGATGGCGTCTCACGTGGAGGTCCTATCAACACAACCAACATCTCCCAGGCTTCTCCGAGCAAAAGCTCGTCTGCATCACCTCATCAATAGTTCTCACTGAGTCCTGTGCCTCGCGAACAACATTGATCCTCTGATATGTCACCTGAAGCCCCTTTATCACCACCAAGCACCTTGGATCCCATTTACACGTCCCGTCTCTTTGCAGCAGCTTCCTCCACTTTACATCCGCGAGGAATACACCCCTTTCATTGGAGAGGAACATCAACACCTAATCAAGGTTTCAGAAGTTGGTTGTCAATACTCGATTGGCCAGGTCACTGACTAATGATTAATTAGTAATCGAGCGATTAATCGGATTTAGTTGGCCTTTAGTCGATTTTGAATCTTTTAATTATATATATAAACTATTTTTATACGTATATTCTTATGTACTTACTATAATTTGTACATTTTCTATACTATCATAATGAAATAAAAGAAATAATTGAATTAAATAAGACAATAAGCATATTAGAATTAAGTATGCTTTTAAAAAAAGCAAAAAAAAGAAAATTCAGAATCTCTTTGCAAAAAATCGATCGACTAGTCGGTTCGAGTTATAGACTGACTGATTATTGACCGATTGGTCAATAGTCAGTCTGCCACCCTACCGATTCGACTATTCGGACCGACTTCACCTAATCTTCCTCTATCCCTCACATACATAGAGACGACTCTGTCAACCATACCGCATCTTCCACACATCTCGTTGTACGACCTTTCTCCAGAACCACCAACATCGACAACTCTCGCTTCGGGTTCCATCCACAATGGGGATACCCATGAAAGGGTCCTTTGGCTTTGCAACATCGACATATTGCAACATCGACATACATCTCCCTAACACCAGGATGGCAATCCATCCGAAGATGGCATGGCTTGCGATACCTAAATAGACCATGTCGCGAGCCATGCACAACCTAGCCAAGCGCCCCTTTTCCCCACATTTGAAGCACCAAAGACAATCCTGATGGGAAGAACCGATCCTTGACGTGACCCTCCGCTGGTTCCTGCCGCCACTGGATGTATTAGACTCGTGGAAAATCGCTTTAAACAGCCAGCTCCCACCCCTTCCACGCCCTCCTCTCAACCCTCCACGAACCTCTCGAATGGTGGCCCTCCTCTCCTCCATCACCCTCTTTCCTCCATCACCCTCACCACTGTCTCATACTGTGCCCCGCTTGCAGAACGCACGACGCTCTCTGGCCACCCCTCCTCCCCACCCCCACCCCCATGGTCGCTCATGGTTTCACGATTTAATAAGTTTTGATCAAGATTGATATTCTTTTGTTAGCAACTTATTAATAAGTAGGGATTTTAGGAAGAGAAGCAAGATGTCAGGTAGGCGGCTCTAGAATTTAAACATGTGAGTGCTTTGCCGATCTCTTGAAATGCAGGAGGTGCATCATGCTCATCTTTCAACAAGCACGAGATTAAAAAGCTTCTATAAGATGGTCATTCTAGTTTCTCTACCTTTGAAACATCCTCAACAGAAAAACCTTGTAACTGCCAAATTTTCCAATAAATACGGACTATGTTTATGACATGAAGCTTTTTGTTACTTATCCTCTGACAAGCAAGGTATATGATCAGGTCATGACACTTCTTCGCACAATGCCTTCTTCCCCTGCACCTGAAGCAAATTGTGGTATGCATAGACACTATCTGTCTAAGCTCCTTATATCTCTTGTTCATTTGCAATGTTCAACACCTCCTCATCCATCTCTTTAACATCTCGTCAACTAGTGCTTCTCATTGTCAAGCTTTCTGCATAGAAATCTCACCGTTGGCTTCTTGTCGTGAATTGCATGATGCTAAGAAGAGCTGTTGGATGCATTCATTACTTTCAGCAACAAGCAAAAATTTAACAAGAAGATGACATATATGTTAAATATTCTATATCTCCTTTTCTTTCTTCTCCATCATCTTCCAGAATTGTTGCTATGCTTCTATCAATAAGCAAGAGATGATGAGCCTAATGAAAAAGGAGATGGAAGTCTAAGGTGTTGCAGAAACGGCGATCAATGGAGAAATCTGTCCTGAATCCCGATTTTGAATGCAGGAGGCTCTCCTCCTATGATCTCAGATGCATCTTTCTGTGGGTGATTGCCCATATTTTCCCCAGACTAATAATGTCTAGAAAGGGAGTGCCACCTTTATTTGGGTGAGGAATCACTATCGTTAATTTGTTGTGAGGCAATTGAAGGTGTAAAAGGTCCGCATTCTGTGTTTACGAGTTATTAGGGATGAAAACGGATCGGATACAGATCAGATATGCCTATTTCGATATCCATATTCGCTACATCTCTATCGAATATGAATACGGATACAGATATTATTCGGATATGCATTAAGGAAATCATATCCTTAAAAACACAGATACGTATCCGAATCGGATATTTATCGAATCTGGACACTGGTTGAATAAAGAGAAAACCCGAATACAGATCGAATAAAGAGCTAATCCAAATATGAATCAAAGAGTGAAATCCAAATATGGTTCTAATAAACATGGAATCCGAATGCGGATTGAATTAAGACTACATATGAATATGAATTGAACTTTTATCAAAGTTCATAATGATTTTAAAAAATGACAATGAAAATAAGTTGCATCATGACAAAAGGGAGCATCAAGGTGACTCACTTTTTTTTTCAGAAGCAAAAATGGGGTGAGGGTTTCGTAACTTTTGTTCGTATCCATCCCTAAACAAATGGAAGTTTACTAATATCATTAATATATTGTATTTTATAATGTATAATACTAATATAATAACACAAGATTGTGGCTTATATTATATTAACTAATATATAAAATAATATAAAATATTGTATTCGGATATCTGGAATCGAATCCGAATAGTCAAGCCATTACCATATTCGTATTCGTATTCGGAAAATTTTTATTATCCATATCCATATTCGATCCGCATTCGATTAATATTTTTCGAATACGGTAAGCGGATATTCGAATATATCCGTATCCATTTTCATCCATACGAGTCAGTCCTAATTTTCTGCTATGATTGTTGCCTTTTTAGTGCCATCTCGTTATTACTAAACAAGTTATCTATGCGTTGTTTCTTTCAAAGCTTTCCTTCTACGCACCATTCTTTCCATCACACTATTCGTTTCAAAAGTCTTGTTGCCATTTTGCATGTATTTTCTGTTTTCATTTTAGTTTTAATTTCTCTATATAGATTTTCCTTCTAAGATTTTTTTGTTGGAGAAAATAGAATTGCATATCATTATTGAGACCCTAGGGCTCTCTTATTTAGGAGAAAAAATCCCGAGTAAATTACAAGAGAGGTACACGAAGAAAGAGAAATAAGAAATAAATATAAAGAGATATAAATATCTCAACACTCCCCCTCAAGCTGGAGCATATATGTCTATCAAGCTCAGCTTGGAACATCTCTGAAAAGGACCTCTAGCAAGGGCCTTGGTGAAAATATCATCTATCTAATATCAAGTAGAAATATGTGAGGTGAATATGAGACCCTTCTGGATCATGTCTCTGGTATAGTGGCAATCCACCTCTATATGCTTGGTCTGTTCATGAAATGCATGATTATTGGCAATAAATAGAGTTGCTTGATTGTCACATAAAAGCTGCATGGGAAGAGGAAGGAACCTCAACGACAAGATCAATCAAGATCGATCTAACTCACATCATCTCTGTGCTCCCCTGTACCATGACCTTGTACTCAGATTCTACACTGGATCTAGCAACAACTGTCCGCTTCTTTATTTTCCATGACATGAGAGAGCTCCCAACAAAAATAGCAAAGCCAGAGGTAGACTTCCTGTCTCTAGGGCGTCCTGCATAATATTCATCTGCACAAGCTATCACCTCAAGAGACGTTCCTCTGCTGAATGTAAGACCAGTACCAGGTGAAGTCTTCAAATATCTCAAAATCATATAGATAACATCCATATGAACCTTCCTGGGCTACTTCATGAACTGGCTCACCTTGCTTAACAAAGGATATGTTTGGTATGGTGACGATAGCATATAGGAGCTTCCCAACAAGCTCTCTATATCTCCTCTTATCTACCTCTTCAGTGTCATCATCATATAATCTCATACTTGGATCCATAGGAGTAGTAGCAGGCTTGCACCCTGTCATGCCTGTCTTTATTAGAAGATCAGTCACAGACTTCCTCTGGGTCATCAAAAGACCACGCTGGTTCCTAGCGAACTCTAATCCAATGAAGTATCGAAGATTGCCAAGGTCTTTAGTCACAAACTACTGACTTTGAAACTCTTTGGTAACCTGAATACCCTGCTCATCATCGCCCGTGACACTAATATCATCAACATAGACAAGAATAGCAACAATACCTCTCTGTGCCCTCTGAACAAAAAACGAGTGATCTACAGTGAGCCGCGCAAACCCTTAGTGCTCTATCAACTCTGAAAGCTTATGGTACCAAGCTCTCGGACTCTGCTTCATGTTGTAAATCACCTTGTGCAACCTACACACCTTTTGAGACTCCCCATCAGCTGCAAATCCCGGTGGCTTATGTGTATATACCTCCTCCCATAGATCACCATATAGAAACACATTCTTCACATCAAGTTGGTAAAGAGGCTAGTCCCGTGAATAAAACAACTAATAGAAGAATGCGCAATGTCGAATGTCTGACCACTAGAGAGAAGGTATCCTGATAGTCTACCCCATAAGTCTAGGTGAACCCACGTGCTATAAGCCTTGCCTTGTAGCAATCTACACTGCCATCTGCCCGTTGCTTCATCGTAAAGATCCATTTGCACCCCACAACAGAGGCACCTAAAGGAGAAAAAACAACACTCCAGGTACCACGAGACTGCATGGCGGCCATCTCCTCCTCCATGGCAAGTCGCCAACTACTATCCTGTAATGGCTCCTGATATGTTCACAAGATAGTCACATCAGAGAGTCTCACAACAAACCTCCTGTATTCCTCTGAAAGATGGTCCAAGGAAACATGCACAACTAGAAGATAAGTGGCACAATTACGACGTGGCTTCTTCAAGGCAATAGTTACATCCAGATCATCAACATCTCTGTTATCTGGTATCAGCTCCTCCTGTACAGTATCCTGTAGAACAAGCATATCACCAGTGCTTAGAAACAATGTGTTCATTACATAACTGAGGTGTGCTGGATGACGGGAAAGGCACATGAGCAGAGGGGCAAGTAGAGGGCCTGCGAATGTAAAATCGTAGTAGGAACTGTGTCAGGGTAGACAAAGGTGAAGGTGGTGGAGGAGGTGGAGGTGGAGATGACTGAGACTTAACATGGGGTGTTGTTGGTGGAGATAACAGAGGTGGTAGAACAAAGACATTTTCGTCAGAGTCAGCGTTAGACAACCTGTCACTGTAGGAGAAAAATACATAATAAACTAAAAAAATATTATTTCAACACTAACATAATACTTTCTCCCTACATGATCAAAGCATCTATACTCTTTTTGGATACGAGAATAACCAACAAACACATATTTGACAGCTCTAGGAGAGAGCTTGTGATGACCAGGAGTAAAACTGTGGACAAATGCCACAGACCCAAAGACCCTAGGAGTAAGGGAGAATAGGTCCTCGAGAAATACAATCAACAAAGGAACCTTTTCTCCAAAGACAATAGAAGGCATGCGGTTCATTAAGTAACATGCAGTAAGGACCGCATCACACTGGAAGGAATGAGGAGCACAAATATGAATCAAAAGAGTCCTCGCGGCATCCAAAAGATGACGATGTTTGCATTCAACAACGCCATTCTATTGTGAAGTGTAAGCACAAGAATTCTGATGAACAATACCACGAGATCTCAGAAAGTTAGACACATGTAAAGTAGAAAACTCCAAGGCATTGTCAGTACGAATAAACTTCACAGTAGTAGAAAAAATGTTCTTAATCTCAGTAAGAAATGTTTAATAACAGGACCGGCTTGATACTTATTCTATAATAAGAAAACTCAAGATAATCTAGAGAAATCATCCACATCAAACATATAGAACCGATGTCCCTGATGAACGGGAACACGACTAGGCCCCAGATATTAAAATGAAACAACTCAAACAACTGACTAATGTGACGACTGACGACTTGAAAAGAAGAATGATGGTGCTTCCCAAGCTGACATGCCTCACACTCCAAGGTAGCACGAGTAGAGATCTGAGGGAGAACATGACACATCTTCTGCAGAGGAAGGTGTCCAAAGCAAAGCTGCCACATGAAGGAGAAATAGAGCCGGAAGGAATGGTAGCACCACCAGCACACGGAGGTTGGGCCAATCTGTAAAGTCCTCTTCTCACAACCACATCCAATCACCTTGCCCGTGAGTATGTCCTGAAACACGAGAGAAGATTGGTCAAATATTGCATGACAATGTAAATATTTTGTAATATAACTAATAGACAAAAGATTCATCTGAAATGCTGGAGCATGTAAGACATTCCGCAGGTGCATCTAGGGATCTACGCCAATCTCCCCCTGACCAACAATGGGTAGATGAACCCCATTAGCAATCGCCACAGATATACCAATAGGGATAGATCTGTAAGAATTAAACTGAGCTCGATCTCCACACATATAATGAGAAGCTTCTGAGTCCATGATCTAATCAATCAAATCTGAACTGCTGCAACTAATAAGTGCATAAGCAATACCTGACGAACTCGTAGAAACTCTGGTAGCACCTACAACATCTGAAGATCCTGCTGCTGGTGTAGGTGGTATAGTCATCATCTCTCTCAATCTAGAGACAATATCGTGTATCGTCTAGCCTCACATCGTGAGAAGGAGCCGGAGTAGTCTCTATTTGCTTTGCTACATGGGCAGACACATGATATCCATGCTTCAGATAGCATGTCTCCCCTGAATGTCCTGGACAGTGGCAATGTGAGCATGGGCCATGCTAGCCTCCTCCTCGACAACGGGATCCACGCCCACGAAATTGTGAAGTACCACCTCTGCCACGAGAAGCTGCCATTGAGAGGGAGTTTAGGCCATGGTATAAACGGAGTAGGAATTCTACTCAGCCTCTTGTAGATCTCCTCTATCAGTGGTTCCGTCTCTCCAATAAATAGTTGAGTATGTGCTGCATCGTACTTAGAGTCAAGGGAGGACAAAATACTCCGGTCATAGTGGCATTCCGGTAAGTGCTGGTAGTAATGTGCATAAAGCTATGAAGACGCTCGAACATGCCTCGAAGATGCGAGAATTGGGCATGAAGAGGCCGACCATTCGGATTGGTCAAAAATATGTCATACTACAACTGTAGGATCTTGCTTTCATTCTTGGCTTGCCCATATATGGCTGCTAAGATGTCCCCACATAGCCTTGACCGTGGGCTGATTGACAATGTCATTAATAATCTCCGTGGTGAGCGTCTCACAGAGCCAAATCCGTGCATAGACATCATCTTGCTTCCAAGAAGCATTAGCCCCAGTCTTGTCTATAGGCTCGGAATCCATCAAAATGTGCTCCTTGTTATGGCACTGCATAAGGGTGCGAAATTGCATGGACCACAATTCGTAGGTGGTCCCATCCATCTTTACGATAGGAGCTGGGCCCTTGAAGGCACCGGACGATGAAAAAACGTTACCCTTGTTCTCTGACATGATAAAAGACTGCCAAAAATCCGGAACAAAACTGAGGAGTAGACTACTCTAAGAGAGTCTACACAATCATATGAAGGAGTGGTTGTACGTGTAGACTCATACAACCATCATCTTCAATCCTTGTTGTAGTCTAGGGTCGGAAAGCGTGATTTATGTGTCCGAAATCACGATTCCCGGTCAAAATCTAACCATATAGACATGCAGAAATGACCAAACTGCAGCCCTCCGGAGTTGGGAGATGAGCAGTAAGGTGCCAGCTGGCGGCATGGCTGCGGGGCTGGGGAGGCCGACGACCTGTTGGGAGCACCGCAGACCGGCTGGGAGTGCCGCAAGTTGGCTGGGAGTGTCGCAGGCATGCTGGAGTCGCCGGTTGGGAGTGCCGCAGGCGGCAACAAGCGGCTGGTGGCCGACGGTGATGATCTGCGGCTGTCGACGACGAGGAGGAGGGGGGACAGGTAGGGTTAGGGTTTCTGGTGGGATATGGGAACCCCGGTCTAGGACCGTTGCTCCGATACCATGTTGGAGAAAATAGAATTGCATATCTTTATTGTGACCCTAAGGCTCTCTTATATAGGAGAAAAGCACTGGGTAAATTACAAGAGAGGTACATGAAAGAAAGAGAAAACGAAATAAATATAAAAAGATATAAATATCTCAACATTTTTATCAATATTTAATAAGATATATTGTGCTAATATAATACCTCAACAAATCGGTGAGATACTGCATTTAAAAAAGTTAATGCAAGTAGATAATATACTCCTTTAAGTTTTATAGACATGGGAGGTCACTACATTTGAGTATTTACTTGCTGATCTAGAAATTTTTTTTTGAAGCCAAGAAGAGGGGGATACACCCGATGGTGCTCACCCCAATTTATTAAGAGAGAAAGATGGAGTTACCAAAGAAGAAAATGAAAAAACAAAGCCCCCCGCGAAGGAGGCAAGAAGCCTCCCGAGGTTGGCAGCCAGCACCTAAACAGAAGGAGAAAACATGCAAATCACACAAGGCACCAATCAGCCACCAAAGCCCTAGCACGGCAAAAGACATTCTCCAGGTAAAACCTCTGCTCGGAGAAGAGGGCCTCGTTGCGAGCAAGCCAAAGCGACCACAAGCAAGCCACCGGAGCAAGAAAACGCCTTCTCTCCAACCGCCTGTTAGAGAAGAGGGAGTCGCAGAAGGACTCAACATCACGAGCGAGCATCCAATTCACAAAGGGGTCGTCCTACATTTCCCGGACCATGGGGCAAAGAAAGAGCAGATGGTCCAGAGTTTCCACATTAGAAAGGCACAGGCCGCAAGTGTTAGAGACCGAGGGGATCAACCTGGAACAACGATCGCGCCTCATGAGCCTCCTTCTACGCAAGAGCCAAAGGAAGAAGATGATACGTAGTGGTAAACCCAGGCCCCAGAAGAAGCCACAGTCACGCACCAAAGAGTCCGAACTAGGAGGCGGAGAACGAAGCAAAGACCTGTAGGCCTTCCGAGTTGAGAAGGGACCGTCCCTCCAAACCCAGTGATCCAAGCCACCAGAGGGAGATCCCGCCTGAGCAAGAGCATTTATCAAAGCCAGAAACTCATCGAACCTATGATCGGAGAAGGAGCCCAGAAAGCGAGGAGACCAAGAATCGTCCACCCAACAGGAAGCGACGGAGGCTTCCTTTATCTCCGCCAAAGCGAAAAGACGAGGGAAGCGAGAAGAAAGTGGCTCCCCTCCCAACCAGCAATCATTCCAGAAGGAGAAAACGCGGCCGTCACCGAGCACAAGTTTGAAAGACGATCTATATTTCACGAAAGCCACCTGAATACCACGCCAAAATGGAGAACTCCCGCTCATGTCCTCCGAAGCTCCCACACCAGGCCACGCCCGCCCGTGAAGACCCCTCAAGATGGTAATGAAGAAGCTACCATCACTTCCCCAGACCCTGGCTGCCCATTTAAGGAAGAAGGCATCGTTGATCAATCTGAGACTCCTCACCCCCAAACCTCTCGCCGACTTCTCCCTCAATACCTCCTCCCAAGCGACCAGGTGAATCCCCCTCCCACCGCTGCCCGATTTTCCCCAAAGGAACTTCTTGAAGCAAGATTCCAGTCTATTGCCAATCCCTGCAGGCATCCGACGGGTCGAAAAAGTGAACAGGAATAGCGGCCAGGACCGAGCGAAGAAGAACCAGTCTTCCTCCTTTGGAAAGGAGAGCAGCGCGCCAGCTAGCCAATCTCGCCTCCACCTTCTCCACCACCGCGCTGCAATCCTTCAATCTAGGCCTCCCAACCACCAACGGAAGGCCCAGGTAATCCAGCGGGAGGCTGGCCAAAGCAGAGCCCAAAATGTTGGCGAAATCCGAAGCACGCTCCTCCGAAACACCAAAAGCAATGACCTTAGATTTATTGCCATTTATGCGTAAGCCGGATAGTTCACTGAAGAGGTCTAAAGTCGCCGACATGACCGCAAGCTCCGACTCCCCCCCTTCGATAAAGCACAACGTGTCGTCTGCGAATTGAATAAGAGGCACCGAGATGGTCCCCTTAGAGAATCCCTTTGATAGGCCCGCGTCAACCACCCGGGCCACCATTCGAGCCAAAATGTCCGACGCAATCATGAACAGGAGGGGGGCAAGGGGGCAACCTTGCCGAAGGCCCCGACGAGGTTGAAAGTGGCCCCCCTCCAACCCGCCATTCAGCAGAAGAGAAAAGGAGGAAGTCGTAACGCAGCGTCGCATCCATGATATCCACAAGTTAGGGAAACCACGCCTCTTGAGAACAGACCAAAGAAAGACCCAATCGATGCTGTCATAAGCTTTGGCAAAATCGATCTTCCATAGAACGCCTTGACGTCCCGAGGTTTTCCAATCCGCCACCATCTCCGACGCAACAACAATACAGTCCGATATCTGCCTGCCTTTGATGAATGCCGCCTGAACGGGCGAGATAATCGAGTCCAGCACCATAGAGAGTCTCCTGGCTAGGACTTTAGCGACAATTAAATAAACGGCATTAGAAATGGAGATGGAGCGAACATCCCCAATGTCCTCCGCCGCCTCCCTCTTAGGAATCAGGAGAAGAAGGGCTCTATTTAGTCTATCAAACCTCGCATTTCCACCACAGAACTCCACAACCACCTCGAATACTTCCTTGCCCACCAAATCCCAAAGGTCCTTGAAGAATGCAACTGAGAAGCCATCAGGCCCGGGGGACGCGTCATGATTTAGATCCCACAGGGTCTCCTTAGTCTCCAACATAGAAACCGGCCTAGTAAGCATGACACACTCCTCCGCAGAGATAGTGGGAACCCCTAATCCGAGCCGCTTCCAGCGCCGAGGATGACGAACCGACATGGCGTTCCTGAAATGCTCCGAAATGGCCGCACCCATAGAGCTATCCACAACAAACCGCTGCCCATCAACAGAAATAGCCCGCAGCGTATTGTTCCATTTCCTCCCGCTAGCAACCCTGTGGAAATAGGCCGAGTTCGCGTCGCCGTCCTTAAGCCATCTGAGCCTGGATCACTGACGCCATTCGATAGCTCTTTTCTTGTCTTCATCCGCCACCTTGATTTGCGCAGAAGAGCGCTGCTCGAGTTCAGTGACGTTAAGAGTCCTCTCATTCTCCACAGAGTCAAGTCTAGAAATAATCTCCGCCGCCTCTTTTCTGATAGTCGCCCTCGCCAAACGCGACTCACGCTTAAAGCGGGCCAATCGCGAACGCAAGGAATCAAGCTTTTGATTAAGACGAGTAGCCGCAGAGCCCTCCACCGGAGCAGAGACCCAGTGATCATTGACCACCGCACGAAAAGAAGGCTCCAAGAGCCAACAACGTTCGTATCTAAAGATGCCTCTCGGGGAAAGATTCTCGCCAGAGTCCCAAAGAATTGGCGAGTGGTCAGAGAAAGCTCTCGGTCTCGAAGAGACCGAGCATGAAGGGAATCTTTCCATCATAGCTCCCGAAGCCAAGAACCGGTCAAGGCGGGAACGCGAATTCCCGCTTCTCCAAGTATAATTAATATCAGAAGCTACCAAGTTTTCCAGCGCCAAAAAGTCGAGAGTCTCCCTAAAGGATAGGGAACCCGGATCGCAGCCCCCCTAGCCCGAGGGCGATCAATCGAATGAATAGTGACATTAAAGTCTCCCCCAATGATCCACGAAATGCCATCGAAAGCACGGCCCGCAGCACGCAAATCATCCCACAGCTCCGCTCTGCTGATCTGACAGCAAGGTCCATACACAGATGAAATAGCAATAGGAGTGGGAAGGTCCCTTCTAACAAGCAGCACCGATAACATATGCCTCCCCATCAAGGTGGACTCCTGAGAAAAGAGATTCGATTTCCAAGCAATGAAGAGGCCTCCCGCCGCTCCCACCGCATCCAGCGCCACAAAGGAATCCAGCGACCCCGCACCAAAGGACCTCCAAAGAGCCTCGTCCAAGCCCCGCAACTTCGTCTCCTGAATCAAAGCCACATCGCAAGCCCACTCCGACAAGCGGGCACCCAAAGCCTTCCTCTTCACGTCGTCCCCCAACCCCCTGACATTCCAGGAGATGATTTTCATTAAGGAAAGAGACGGCTCCCATCAGAGGGTGCGAGGCCAGCCACCTCCGCCACCGAGTCACGCAATGTAGCACATGAATGAACCGGCGCCGCTCGCGAACGAGATCTGCCCCGCCTCCGATAACGCTTCCCCGATCGCGCATCTGACCGCGAACCTTGTTCAAGACCGCAAATCGAATGCTCTAGAAATTGTTGGTAAAAATTCTCAAATTTGCATTCGTATGCTGGAGTTAGAGACCCTGTCTGAACCAGTATATTTGTTCGGTGCAAGTTATGGTGATTTTATTTATATATTATTTGTTTAATTTTTGTCCCATACGTTTCAGTCCTCTTAATTCGCTTCTAGGACACATTTAAAAAAACATGTTTGTAACTGTATATTCACATGCACTCACACCAAGATATGTCTATTATTTTTTTTGAACTCAATATCTGAAGTTGTCAATGGACGATGCAAGAAACTCTACCTGCATTAGTCTTCTTTTATATATAAAGCATGTGACGTACTGTCATCAAACAAGGATGTAAGGATATTCCCTAATGCATGGATCTCCATGATATTGATATGCATACTTGAATAATCCAAATTTGCAAAATATACGCTACCTAAGGACGAACTTGACTGGCAGGGTCCTATAGATTGTGGGATAGCTATTTTTGCTTTTTGTTGGACGAAAAGTTGAAAACAAAGCTCTATTTTTCATTGCTTGGACACTCCAAAATCTTGTAGAATTATTTTAATTGATATCGAAAGGCAACACTATATGGTAACCATTAAGAGTTAGAAATAGCAAATACATCTGCAATGAAGGCATGCGAAAAGTTGACTTGATGTGATTTTATTCGTTCAATCCCAAACAAAACTCCATTTCCTTGTCGGTATGAATTTTCATGATATCCACCCTACTGCAAAGGTTATGGTTTCAGATTTTTTCCTGTTCTATTGGTACGTTTGACTTGTAATAAGCATTTTTTAATAACAATTATCTAATTTGGGATCTATGGGTTTTATGTTCAATTTCTGTACTCTAGAAAGTCGTTTTACACAATCTTGTAGACTAATTCATTTGTTTATATATCCTAGTGATGTTTATGAAGGAACACGCATGGCTAGAGCAAGTGATCTTCAGGGTATAAAGCAAGTTCTTCAACCGTTGGAGGAATCTGGAGCGTTGATCAGGAGGACGGACGACGAGGTTCCTGCATTTTTTAAATAAAATTTCCACTAGCAACTGCTATTGATGGCTTTGTCGAATTTCCTATTGAAACGTTTTTTGATGCAATTTGTTATTGAAACATCTAGTTTGTATATCAATGATTAATTAATGTCATTGCTGTTGCCAGCTACTTGAGGCTATCGATTCTTTTGTTGTTGTGGAAAGAGATGGTTCCATCATGGCATGTTCTGCACTTTTCCCTTTTAATGAAGAAAAGTGTGGTGAGATTGCTGCTTTTGCTGTCTCTCCCGAGTTGCGTGGGCATGGTCTAGGCGATAAATTGCTTGGTAAGTGTGCAAAATTCAGACATGCATGTGTATCCATATGCATCACCCTTCATGTAATTTTTCAGCTGGGGAAAAATCATGGCAACAGATCCCGTATCTTTAGTTGCAGGATGATATTCATTTGATAAATCCTGGAATTTCATTATACTTATATATGTTTTTCAAAATGTTTGTTTTCTTTCTTTTTTTTAGCATACCGTTGAACTTGATGTGCTTGTTATTTTGCCTCTCGAGCTATCTACATTTTACCTCTGTTTTGCTATAGTAACTGTTGTTAGCTAACTTGTTTTCTTAAACTCGATTTGCCACTGCTAATTTCTTGATGACTGCATTTATATATTGTGATGACTGAGGCTCGGATTATTTTTGTAGATTATGTGGAAAAAAAGGCATCTTCTCTTGGGCTTGAAAAGCTATTCTTGCTTACAACACGGGCTGCAGATTGGTATGTTTCTCAATAGCTGATACATATTCAAATAATACTGCTGTCTTGAATATGTCGAGCCAACGATATAATACTAGGATAATATGTTGAAGAAGTGGAGATAGTAAAGTATTCATTTTTACTCCGATTAACGATATTTTTATATTTGGAATCTTTTCATGTATGCCTTGAAATCTTTGTTGAATGCACTACAATGTGTTTGTAACTTCATGGTGACCCTTGTAATTTTACTCTGACATAATGAGGCCACTCGTTTGAATTCCATCTAAAACCACTGATAAAAATGATGGAAATTGTTAAAAGCATGTCCCTAATGTTAAAAGCATGTCAATGGAGCAGAGGCTGGCAGGATGGAAAGCGGTCACCTTATCTAGAGGGGAAAAGTTGGTCCTTCTGAAGCACGTCCTCTCTGCTATAACTATCTTCTTCTTTTCTACTAGACTGATGCCGACGGGGGTTAGAAAGAAAGATGAGTCTTTGATGAGAAGGTTATTCTGGTCTGACAGAAAGCAATAGGGCCCTGGGATGTTCCTGGTAAGTTGGGATGATATTACGAGGGGGTGCAATGAAGGTGGCCTTGGTGTTCGTGATGTGGAGTGTATGAACAAGGCACTTATCGCCAAATGGGTCATCCGCATTTGAGGTCTGTCTACATCTTTGGTTGTGAGGTTGCTGAGGGAAGATGTATGGGGTTAGAGGCGAACTTGAGCCTAGAAGAGTGCGGTATGGATCTCCACTTTGGGCCGACATCTGTGAGGTGCTGCCGTGGCTGGCGCCCAGACTCAGGCCTAAAGTGGGTGATGGAGACATATTCAGATTATGGCGTGATGATTGGACGGGAGAGGGCACGTTGGAGGACAGATTTCCACGCCTTTTCCCATTGGCGGACTTGAAGGAGGCAACGCTAGCGCAGGTGGAGGACGTGGGAACGTGGGCGCCGGCGTTCCTGGTTGGCCTCTCGGACCAGTGCATGGAGCATTACCTTAAGATATTGACTGAACTTCCACAATCGGGGGAATCCTCGCGGGGTATAGATCATTTTCAGTGGAAGGACATGAATTTCTCAGTAAAGAAAGCTTACAAGGAGCTGAGGAAGAGGAAAGAGGAACAAGACGGAGAGTTGTGCCAGGACATGAGAGTTGTTTGGGCAGCAAAGATTCCGACCAGAGTTAAAGTTTTTCTATGGTGCTTGAGAAGAGGCCGCCTATGCGATAAAGCACGGAGGGGACGACTGTTAGGACTTGCAGACACACAGTGGGACAGATGCGAGGAGGCGGAGGAGGATTCTGAACATTTGTTCTTCAAGTGCACGACGTCTGGGCGAGTATGGAGAGTGGTTGGACTGCCTTGGGTGGCGAGCGATGGGACAACGAAATTCTGGAGATCAATCCGGACAATCGGCACCAACTCTAATGATGATTGGTCAAAACCATTTGCTGTTCTCTGAGCCATTTGGGTCAGACGAAACGACTTGATCTTCAAAAACCAGAGATTTTATAGCGAGAATGTAATGACTCATTGTAATGCGCTTTATAATTTCTGACTTTCACAGTTATGTACTCTAAACTCTTTTAAATGAAAATTTTTCCGGTGGTGACCCCCACAAGGGGGGTTCACCCGTTTTAGTTTCAAAAAAAATGTTGGGCTTATTATTCGTGCCTTTTCACCATCTCCTATTTGACTTATTTGTCTCATTTCATCCTCTCCCTTTGCCGCCCACTCCTTTTACACCTCCACCCCCTTCGCTCCATCTAAGAGCTTTCATTTAGCTTATTCGGTAAGGTGCATGAAATTAGCCGTTTTCCATTTTTGATGATTCTTGAGAGACCCCTTCCATAATTTTTTTGCGACAAACCCTAGGAGGCCACATCTATAAGCTTCCTTTTGAATATCTCATGAACAATGTCGATAATAATGAACTTTTCCTACCACTCGATTAATGACCTAATTGCTAACCACTCTAAAGATGCCTTCACGGGGTGATGGGGTAGGGCAGAATGGACATCATGGAAAGAGAGAGAGAGGCAGGATTATGGAGGAAAACAATAGTAGGGCAGGTTGTTCATCTGAGCTAGATTATTAGGTGAAATTACAAAGACTACTATAGTTGTAGTGTAGTAAGCAAAAATTATGAGAAAAACCTTTTCTTTAAAAGAAGGTGCATGTGGGAGAATTCTTGAGAGAGTATAAGAAGTGCTCTTAGTGGAATAACTGTAGTTACCTGAAGTTCTTGTTCTATCCTTGGAGAAAGGGATCCTTTGTAAAGTTCTTCCAATCTCCTAGGTGAATGTAATGCTTTTGACAACCATGAAGATAAGCAACAAGGTTCATGTTATCTAGATTTATCTATATCCAGATTTTCCTATAAGAAGATGCTCACATCTAAGTTGGTTGATAGGGGCTTAAGAGGAGAAAAGGTTGACAAACATTATCACAGTGGTTTATGCGTTATCATATACTATATGTTGCATTGCTTGATTGATAAAAATGGCGAAGCCTTCTTCCACTATAAGTAGGATCGACTACATGGATTCTTGCTCAAATCTATGTTGAAAGATTCGACTGTCTTTTACGCTGGCTGTCGGCCACATAATGCAACCCCCACAAGGGTGGGATTTGAACCCTGGTCTTTTGGGTGGTAAGCACACTGCACTACCACCATACCATTTATGTGGTGTCTGTGGGAGAGGAGGATACTCTCGTCAGCAGTGGACATACTGCCACCGTTTTGATTACTTTGAGAACAATTACTACCAAAGGCATGGTCATACTGTGTTTGCCTGTGTTGCTGAGCAAATTGCGGCTACTACCACTTTTGATGACCAATAGTTTAACGATCTTATTTCTCGTCTAAGGGATATTATGACTCCTTCCATAGCTACTTCAGCTTCATATGATGTTGTAGCTAGGATGGAGCATTGGGTCGGGCCAGCCTGGACTGACCCCAACCTGACGAATCACAACCCATGCCTGGCCTGGACCCGATGTACATATGGTCCGGGCTCGAGCCTCCATGTTTTCTTAATTTTGTTTTCGAGCTGGGCCCAGCTCGAACCCACATGGACCCAGGTTGACCCGACCTGGCCCGCAACCCTCCCTAATTTACAATTTCTACTCATTGGCATGCCTCTAATATCTGTAAAGAAAAGGTAGATGCTTTTCTTCATTCACGGAAGTAAACGGGATCAATGATATGATACTAAACCATATTTTGGATCCGCCCTTTCTTACGAATGTCTATCTTATTATGCAGATTTTTAATTATTCCAAACTATACCTAGCACGATCTTAGACAAAAGGCATCTATATATTTTTCTGTGCGCGTTGGAACGGTGGAGAAGAGAAACAAATGAGTGTTTATTCCATAGGGCTATGGTCTCTTATATGGAGAAAAAACCTTAGAGAGTACAAGAAGAAAAATACATAAATACCCCCAAAGGATTACGGAACCCGAAGAGTTACGAACATAAATATAAATATAATAACCCTAACACTCCCCCTCAAGTTAGAGCATATCTGTCGATCATGCCCAACTTGGATACTAAGTACACGAGGCACTTCCTTGGAAGAGCCTTTGTGAGGATGTCTGCAAGTTGAAGTTCAGTGGAAATGTGTGGAGTGCTGATTCATCCTCGTACTGCATCATGAATGAAATGGCAATCAATTTCAATGTGTTTTGTCCGCTCATGGAAAACTGGATTGGTGGCGATGTACATGGCGGACTTGTTGTCGCAATATAAGGGTACATGAGTGGCGACTGGCATGCCAAGTTCTTTTAGGAAAGAGACAAGCCATGCGATCTCACAGGTGGCCTGAGCCATTGCCTTGTATTCTGCTTCCACATTGGATCTGAAGACCACTGTCAGCTTCTTGCTTTATCAAGTGGCAAGATTATCCCCAACAAAATGGCATATCCTGTAGTGGATTGGCGGTCCTCAAGAGAGCTAGCATAGTCAGAACCCGTATAGGCAGAGATATTAGTGTGCCCATTCACCCCATAGAAGAGTTCACGTTGAGGAGATTCCTTTAAATATCGAAGGATCAAAAGAACATCCTGCCAGTGACTTTAAAGAGGCTTCTCCATATGTTGGCTGGCTCTACTCACACCATATGATATATCTGGCCTAGTAACAGTGAGAGAGCAATTTTCCCACTAAGCATCTATACCGTGTTGCATCATCAAAAGCTGGATCAGTAAATGCTGAATATTTTCTCACTTCTGCAGGGTTGCCAGATGGCTTGCATCCAAGCAGTCTTGCCGTAGTCAGAATATCGAGGCAATACTTCCTCTGTGAAAGATGGAGCCCCTTTGTAGTGCGTATTATCTTGATGTCAAGAAAATAACGAAGTTGGCCGAGGTCTTTCATGACAAAGACCTTCTGAGGTCTTGGTCTCCTGAATATCATCTACATCATCTCCTGTGACAACTATATCATCAACATAAACAACAAGAACGACTGTGCTAGTAGACCGTAGTCTAACAAAGATAGAGTAGTCAGATGTTGTCCTCTGAAAATCAAGTGTGTTGATCTCCATAGTGATCACGTCAAACCATGCCCTCGGGCTCTGCTTCAGGCCATAAATGGCCTTGCATAGTCGACATACATGCTCCCCCTCGACTACATACCCTGGAGGTTGCATCATGTAGACCTCCTCCTCAAAGTCACCATAAAGAAAGACATTCTTCACATCAAGTTGGTAAATGGACCAAGCCTTGTTGGCAGCAATAGAGAAAATGGTACATATTGATCGCATTCTGTCAAAGGGCGAGAATGTCTCAAAATAATCAACCCTAAAGGTTTGCGTGAAACCTTTAGCAACAAGTCTGGCTTTTAACATGTCAATAGAGCCATCAGGTGATTGTTTGATCGTGAAGACCCATCAACAAGCCACAAGACGAACTCCTGAGGGGCACATCACAAGATCTCGCGTGCCCTGGGAGGTAAGTGCATCCATTTCCTCATCCATGGCCCGTCTTCAACCATGATCCTTCATTGCACTGAAATGATCTCTTGGAATAGAAATAACATTCATAGCATATGCAAATCTCTTGTCACAACTAGATAAACCTTCAGTAGATGTAAATGCGACATGGGGTGATACATACGTTGCCTTTTTTGCTTGCATAGAGCTATATGAAGCTCCTCAGGTACATCCAGAGCAACATTGGTGGGAGCACTCGAAGTGGTCATATCGTCCTGCATAAAAGGGACAAGAAAATGTACAGATACTGGCGTATAAGGTATAGAGGTACGCTGGACAGTATAGACGATTGGTGGAGGGAGGTCTAGAGGAATGTCATTCACATTTTGTCTGAAATAACTTGTCTGCTTTAAGGTGTCATCATTGGACAATAGTATCGATGCCCAACATGATCATAACAATGATAGCCTTTCCGGATACGAGAGTACCCAAGAAAGACACATTTGATGTCACAAGAGGATAATTTGTCTGCTGCATGAAAGTTATGAATAAAGGTAATACAACCAAAAATTCGCAGAGGTATGCAAAAAGAAGATTCAGAAGGGTAAAGTAAGGAAAATGGAGTTCCCCCTTTGAGAACATACGAAGGAACACAATTGATGAGATAAACTATAGTAAGGATAGCATCCCCCAATAGTGTTTAGGAACACTCATTTGATGAAGAAGAGATCTAGCAACATTTAGCAAGTGTCGGAGTTTCTTCTCAACTATACCATTCTATTGTGAGTCTATAATGAGTTCTTAGGGGAACAAACAACATATTTTGATGCGTGCTTAGGGGAACAAAAATCTACATATGATTTTACCATTTTCATAATGAGTTCTTTGATCTTGTGGAAAAGCAAGAAGCAAGTTGTGATTGCTAGATCGAGTGCTGAGTCCGAATGCAGATCTATGACACGAGGGAGCACTAAGATGATGCGTGCTAGATCTGTTTTGACTGACTTATTTATTTCCCTGCCTTTTCTCATGCAATTGCTTTGCGACAATCATGCTGCTTTATTCATTGCCAACAATCCAGCTTTTACTTATCAAAAAAAAAAAAAAACACAATCCAGCTTTTCATGAGAGGTTGAAACATATCGAGGTAGATTTCCATTACACACGACACGAGACATGATACATAAGGGGTTCATCTCTACTTCCTACGTCAGCTTAGGGGAACAAACAACATATTTTTTCACCAAGGCTTTAGGAAGAGGGTCATTCCATAGGTGTTGTACCAAGCTGAGCATGATTGATATCTATGCTCCACCTTTTTTTAAAGGAAAAAGGCCTCCACCATATTTTGAGCAGGATTGATATCTATGCTCCAAAAACCTCACCATTAATCACCAAAAAACATTACACGCCTATAAATATGTAAATGACTTTAACACTGCTACAAATTCTAACTCTCAACTAAGGACCTAGCGTGTTCAATCACATTCGCAGCATAAAACCTCTGACGACGGAATATTACACCATCGTGGCTAACCAAATCGCCCAAACCAGAGCCACACATTCCTCTCTCAATCGCTTCGTATCGTCCCAGTCCTGCCCGATGGAGTTCTAGAAGTCAAAGACATCATTCGTACACACTGCATAGATTCCAAGCAGTTCTTACACCATCATTGAGCTCCCGCATCTGATGAAAAGGTGATCTGCCTCCTCAACCATTGGCTGGACCAATGTTTTCGGTCCTTGGTAGGCCCCTCCATACTGTCCAGCACCACAGCCATCTTCATAAGTTCCCCCAATCGTTGGTCTGAGAGATCTGATCTAAAATGTGGGAAGAAGGAATGCCCATCCCACACATCCGCTAATGAGCAATTAGGGTTAGAAGCTAAAGCCATGAGATGTGGGTTGATTACCAATACACCGCTGTCACTCCAGTCGTCAGTCTAGAATCTAAACCCAATATCGTCATCCACAATTGGTCTCAGAAAGGGGCAAACCTTTTGCAAAACACTGCAAATACCACGTCAGAAATAGGAGGGGGCTTGCCCTTAAATCCCCTGGGTTGGGAAGCGAAGAGCCGGAGTCGTAAATCTTCCTGAGCAGAGTACATACCAAAGTCTCACAGTCACCCTAGATGCGGATGGTCCACTTGCTGAGTAAGGCCTTGTTCATCTCCTCATGGCTAATGACTCCAAGCCCACCATCCTCATTCGAGCACGACATCGTCTTTCAGTCCACCAAAGGAACACCATTTGAATATCCAGATGATGCCCAAAAGAAGCGCTTTATGATGCCCTCAAACCTTTTCTGCACCCCAACCAGCAGTAGACTAGAGGAGAGGAAGAAGATGGGTATCGCAGAAAGAACCAACCATAAAAACACTTATCTGCCACCTCTAGATAGACACTGCGATTTCCAACCCGCAAGTTTCCTTTCCATTTTCTCGATCATTGGTAACCAATTTGCCAAGTGCATTCTCCCTATGCGTGGGGAGCGGAGCCAGCTCATACACAAGCCAATCTCTATTTCATCCAAATTAAATGGGACGAACTCTGACTTCTCCCATGTTAAGCCTCACATAAGAAACCGTACCAAATAAATCAAGAACCGCAGACAACCCCATGCAACTCTTTAAGCCACCTTATGCAAAAAGAATCATGTTGTTTGCGTATTAAAGTAGGGGTATGGAAATCTCCTCCTTGGAATAACCTCGGCAAAGCCCTCCTGTCACTGTGCATTCGATTATGATTGACAACACATCAGTCATCAATACAAAAAGAAGTGGAGCGAATGGGAAACCCTAACGAACCCTGCATTGTGGCTAAAAATACCCACTCTTTGGCAGACCATTCACCAGAACTCCACAAGACGTTGTTGTGATGCATCTCTTCATCAATGCAATCCATCTGTCTGGAAAGCTATGTCTGTGTAGTGACGCCCAAATGAACCTCCACGCCTAAATAAACCTTCAATCAACGTAGTCGTATGCCTTTGAGAAGTAAACCTTCCATAAAACTCCTTTCGTCTTCTTCCTCCGCCAGTCTGCTACAATCTCATATGCGAAGACCACACTATCCACGAGTTGCCTGGCTTGTAGAAAAGCAATGTGAAGCATTGAGATTATCTTGCAAAGCACACCCTTTAGCCGATTGGCCTAAACTTTCGTCACTATCAAGTAGACCGCATTGGATAAAGCAATCAGACGGTAGTCTTCCACCCTTGTGGCCACATCCTTCTTAGGGAGCAAAAAATGGACTTGTTGAGCCGCTTAAAACCATAGTTCCCTCCAGCAAACTTCGTTACCACCTCCATCATCTCCTCGATCAAATCCCAAAGTTTTCTGAAAAAGAAATTCGGGAAGACATCTGGACCAGGGCAATCGTCCGTATTCAAATCAGATTTTGCCTCCCGAACCTCATGCATGGCAAAAAGATCTCGTTAATAACTACAACTCCGCTGACGACATGGAGTTTACCCTAAGGCCCAACCACATGGATCCACCGTGCGGTGAGCGTCTACTCATATCCCTGAAGTAGCCCGTACCCGCCCTCGAAATCTCCTCCTCCCAAAGTGAAAGAATTTTATATTGGTGTCCCCTTCCTTCAACAACTTCTGACCAGTCCTTTGCCTCCATTCGACCTCTCGCTTCCTATCTTCCTCTTCAAGAATCCTCGGCACAACCCCTAGATTCACCAACTCCTCATCCATATTTCTACCATCCTCCAATAGGTCCAACCTTGCCACCTCATCCTGCACCTACCTCCGTTTCAAATCTCGTGTCGTGCGAGAGTCTTTCTTGAAGCACACCGATCTCTTACGAACTATTGCCAACTTCAAAGCAAGCCTCACAATAGCGGACTTTTTAAAGCGTACGACTTTTGTTGTACATGCCTTTTTTCCGGAAAATATTTTTTTGAAAAAAAACATGCCTCTTCTTTTCCTTTCCCTTTTTTTAAAGAAATTCCTCCAATCCTTTTTAAGGAAATTACAGCAGTGCCCCCTTTTCAAAGCACAACCCACGTGCTTTTAAATCGATTTTTTTCTTTTAAAGGGTGGGGGCAAACAAGCCCTTTGCTTTTTTTTAACGTGCCCCCTCCCTTTCTACATTAGGGTTCCCCGCATGGGAACGCTCGATACAAACAACGCCGCCCCGACCTGGGGCTTATGCTTCGCCTCCCGGAGTTGAGGGAGGCGGTGCGGTGGGAATGAGGTGCGCATGAGGAGGTTTTGCTGAGGGAATGAGGTGCACGAGAGGCTTCCGCTCCTAGGGCTGCTACCTGCAGGGTTGCACGACGGGGAGGATTGGTTTCACCGTTAGGAGCCGTAGCACATCTCGTGCGCACAAAGACGGCGATGGAGATGCCGCCGCCTGGGCTGCGGTGATCCCGCGCGCGTCTGTTGCTGAAGATGGTGCCGCTGCCTAGGAGAGCTGAAGATGAAGAGATCTCGCGCATGGAGTCGCGCGGTCTGGGAGTTCTAGAGAACCCATCACACGGGAGTGCCACTTGCTTGAAGAGGAGATCTGTGCGCCAGAAGAGGAGATCTGTGCACCTTGCGCCACCCGCGTGTCTGTGCGCCGCCTATGGCGCATATCGCCTGGAGAAGAGCGGGAGGAAACGGATGGCATGCGCGTTGAAGGGGCTTGCCGTATGCCGCCACGATTGGACGGTTGGATCTGCAGCCTTCGGAGTTTGCCGTCTACGTGCCTGAGTGCCTCCGCTGGAGAGGAAGGCGCATTGATCTGGAGGGTGTCGTCGCACCATTCCATGCATGACTTGCAGATCTGATTTGCAAGAGACCATATTAGGGTTTCTATCTGCACGATCTGCGCATATGGAACTTGCTGTGCGTGAGATACGTGCAGAAATTACGGTTTCAGAATGAAACCCTGGAATTAACGATCCCGAACATAACTTCGAACGTAAATCTTCAAGAACAATGAACAATGAATCTGATACTCGAATCTCGGAAAAATAATGAACATAAAGAAAATCCTCGAGAATCGACCCGCTCTGATACCATGTTAGAAAATAGGAAGCGGAAGCGGAATCATAGAATAAAGTAATAAAACATCGAAGAACAAGATTTAACGTGGAACCCTACTCCCTAAGGAACAGGATGAAACCACGGGAGAAGCCCTCAAAGGGGCATATGTAGCATTGCTTTTTCTCATCTGATACAGGAGGTCTGGGGCTCCTTATATATCCCCCACAAACCCTCCAAAACCCACCACTGGTAGATGTGGGACTAAACATATGGATGGGGTAAATGCATCATGGAGAGATCCATTTACCCATCTCCCTCAAGTGATGCATACAACCAAGTACTCCAACAGTTTTAGGTGAGAATTCCATTCTCTCTTGCTTCTCCTGGGAAGGAATTATTCTCACTTACTCCTCGTGTGTTTGGCTCGGTCGTATTTGTCCACCAGTTGTCTCCAGGTATTGACAAGCTCTCTCATAAGGCTGACAAATGTCTCTTTGTAGGGTACTTCAGGACACAAAAAGTGTACATGTGTTATGATCCACTGCACATGAAGTATTATGTTAGTGCTGATGTCACTACTGGCGATCGATTGGCCTCAGACTCTGATGAAGACATATACATGCCACCACCACCATTATCTCCACCAACACCGCCACCACCAACCCCACCACCACCACCACCACCACCTATTATGGTCTCAGTTCCACCCTTGCCACATCACTAAACCCGTCTGCCTACTTCTACACATGGTCATCGCTCATCATCTAGCACACATGAGGTATGTTCTGAATACATATTTTTTAATGATGGGTCTGGTGATTTGCCTAAGCAGGGCTCTGTACAGGAGACATGTGTGGAGGTTACTAAATTGGACTTACCTATTACGCTTTGGAAGCAGAAACACAGCTACACTACATACCCTATTGCATCCATGGTCACCTTTGATTGCTTGACTGGTGATTTCTGGAAGTTTGTAGTTGCATTATCTACCGTGGCCATTCCACGGAATTATCAGGAGGCCCTGCAGGACAATCAGTAATGCTTTGCTATGGAAGAAGAGATGGCTTCTCTTCAGTCGAGAGGAACCTAGAGCCTTGGCCCCGCCTCCGTTGGAGCATCTATAGTCAGTTGTAAATGGGTTTTCACGGTAAAGCAGAATGCAAATGGTACCATTGATAGATACAAAGCTTGACTGGTTGCCTGTGAATTTACACAGACATACGAGGTGGATGATCTTGACATGTTCTCCCCTGTTGCTCGACATTCTACCTTACGCATCCTCTTATCTGTTGCTATGATGCGAGAGCGGCCTCTGTTTTAGTTGGATGTCAAGAATGCTTTTCTGTATGGTGATCTTCAAGAGGAAGTCTACATGCAACATCCATCGGGGTTTGGTGTTGAGGGGGAGTGTTCACATGTGTACAGACTTCATAAGACAATCTATGGCCTTAAGAGAGTCCTAGAGCCTGGTTCCAGAAGCTCTCAGACTTGTTTGCGAAACACAGGTTCAAACAGTCAATGCAGATCACTCTCTTTTTACACAGAGAACTCCAGATGTATGACTGCTATTATGGTGTATGTTGATGATAAACTCATTACAGGAGATGATATGCAGGGAATAGAGGGCAAAGGAATTTCTGGGTCGTGAATTTGTTGCCCAAGATCTAGGAGCCCTAAGATATTTTCTGGGATTGGAGTTTGCTAGAAATAAAAAGGGGCTTGTGATGACTCGGAGAAAGTATGTCACTGATATGTTGAGTGACACAACTATGCTTGGATATCGACCTGCGACTACACCCATGGATCCTAGCATGAAGCTCTATGATGATGATAATTGTGAGGTGGACATGAGAAGATACAGAGAGCTGGTTGGAAAGCTTCTTTATGTTACCATTACTAAACCCGATATTTCATTTGCAATCATTCGGGTGAGCCAATTCATGGAACACCCTCGTCAAGTTCGTATGGATGTTATACAGATGATACTAAGGTATCTCAAATCATCTCCAGGTGCAGGACTGCTATTTAAAAGGGGTGATTCTATAACCATCTTAGCGTGCGCAGATGCAAACTATGCAGGGTGCCCCAAGGACAGGAAATCCACATCAGGGTTTGCTATATTTGTTGGAGATTCTCTCGTCTCATAGAAAAGTAAGAAGCAAATTGTTGTTGCTAGATCTAATGCTGAATCTGAGTATCGAGCTATGGCACAAGCATGTACAGAAATGATGTGGGTTCGAGCAGTCCTAACAGATTTACATATAGATGTTCCTCTTCCAATGTCGCTTGAATGCGACAATCAGACTGCCCTATTCATTGCTAATAATCATGCATTTCATGAGAGGACAAAGCACATTGAGGTTGTTTGTCATTATATACGCGACATGATTCAGAAGGGCTTCATCTCTACATCTCATGTCAGCTCAGGGGATCAGATGATAGACATGTTTACCAAAGCTCTACTTAGAGGCCCCTTCCAGAAGTGTTCATCCAAGTTAGCATGATAAATATCTATGCTCCATCTTGAGGGGAGTGCCGAGATATATTCTATATTTCTGTACTTTATATATATTTTTTTGTTATTCTGTCTACTCAATTTTATTTGCCCATAGGTCTCTCCCTATATAAGAGAGCCTAGAACTCAAGGAATAAACATCTTTTCGTTTTCTTCCAACATTAATTAATGAGAAAATATGTATTAATATAGACAAAAATATGTATTTTCACTTGGTTGCTCTTATGTACGTTTGTTACTTTTATTTAAAGTTAATTTAACTTGCATTGGGTCCCATTTCGGGGTTACACCATCTTTCTCTTAAAAAAAGGAAATATGTACTAAAAGTAATGTTTATATTTGAAATTATATAAATATCAATAGAATAAATCCGGTCAGTCTTCCATATACCATTTATTTCTTATTCGTCAAGTTTTTTTATTGAATACACGATTTTGCAACAACGAGATTTAGTATTCGATGTTCAATTAAACTCAGATTAGCACTAAATAAAGAATATATGATATTCAAATGACCAATCATAACTCTTTGGTTATTTAATTTTATTTATTTATGTATACAATTATTTTTAACGCATATATTCTTATATATCTATGAGTACTCGTTGAATTTTTGATTAAGAACTTGTTGCATACAATCAAAACATACAGTCATTACTACACAATGACACTATGTAGTGTCAGAATTCAGTGAAAAGTTGGCAAGGGTCGGGACATCATTGCCAAGAGTTAGTGTAGTCTGCAAAGTTTGAAAGAGTTCTTGTACGAGGGATACATGCGAATAAAGATGCTAGTCCCTCCACATCTACGTTTGGTTGTAGCTCAAAGAAAACAAGGTTTTCCACATCTTGGTGGACATATGTGGACTGGGTATGGGAGCTATACAAATAACAAGTTGTGGATCAAGACCGAGTCTCACTTGCAAACTAATGGAGGTGGTGCATACACTTATTATAAGGAATTTGTCTTATGCTTACGGAGGATAAACTAGATTTGGGAAAATTCTATCGAAAGAAATTATTCTAAATTATGGTATTTAACAAAAGGAGAAAGCTTGGAATGGTTAGCATTATTGTACAGAAAGGCTTAACAGAGATTATTTTACCTCAGAAGTAAAGAAGTTTGGAGATCGATCAACACATGTGGATCCGAAAATAACAAACCCTTTCCTTTATTTCCTGAAACGTCCTGAGATACATGTACAAACGGAAAGACAACAGGAATAGCAGAAGTAGAAATGGTGGCCTCAGTACTACCCTCGGCATGTCGACCCGCGGCATCAGTACCACGCTCTGGCTCAGCAACTGTGGTGGGCTCAGTACCACCTCCTCTCTCTGGTAAAGCGACGGCCTCAGTACCATCGACTGGATCAACATCCATGGTGGCGTCAGTACCACTGTCATCATCTCTCGCGGCCTCAGTACCACGCTCCTCCTTGCCTGGCGCTCCTGAAGTGGCGTGGGAACGTCGCACAAGCGAGGCGTCGCCTGCTGGCATCCTACCGCTCCTAAGTGTAACAAAATCAGCATCAAACATGTATGCAGATATATCACCAAGGGAAGCACTAGGAGTGGCAATCTCAGTGAACTCTACCTGCTCAGACTTCCTCTTCAGATTGTTCGGGTTCGGCTCAATCTGGGCAAGAATGGCGGTCTTCCCTCTCACAATCTCCTGCATCTCCTGACGGAACTCATCCATCTCCTGTCTAAAGGTAGCCTGCTGCTCGATCATGAGACGGGCTAGATCATCCAAGGCATGGTTCTCATAGGTCGGCCCATGAGAACCTGACGGGTGGCCTCGCTAGTAGTGAGGCTGCTACGGCTGGTGCGGGTGAGAGGGGTACTGTGGATGATACTGCTGAGGCTGCTCTCGCCTCCAAGGTTATCCCTGCTGATAGGGACGAGGACCATACTGCTGCTGTGGCTGGGATGACTGCTGCTGGGGTACTGGGGGTTGCTGGTGCTGCTCTCGCTGATGGTCGTACTGGCCACCCTGAACTGGAGGCTGCTGCTGGGAACTGGTGCCTCCGACCGACCAGCGGAATCCGGGATGGTCTCGTCGGATACCCATCTGGGGTGGTCGTACCAAATCTCGTTGACATCCATCAACGGCTCCGGCTCGTAGGAGGGTGGCGGGAGTACTGCCAGGGGCTGATCCGTCTGGTAGACCACCATCTGAGTGTCTGGGGATGGTGGTGACTAGTAGTATGGATGTGGCTGCTGGTACGGCTCTGCTTGTACAAGGTGTACCTGTTTAGGCTGACTGGAGCGCTGAGACGAGCTACCACTGCTGCTCGGATCTCCTCGTGCCTGAAGACGGGGCTAAGAAGCCGTCTGTGCCTCCTGGAGACACATGAGTTGTGTCTTCTGGTCACTCAGCGTCTGTGCCATCTGATCCATCTACGATATGCCCTGGCACTGCTTCTTCTCTATCAACTCGATCCGGTCCAGCTTCTCGCTGATGATGCCCATGTCTGCGGCTGTGGACTCGGCCTGTGCGGCTGCTGTAGACGAAATGGAAGGACCGGCATCGACCCGTGCGATCCTCTGAAACTGCACGGTCTGTGGCTATGGGCGTCCCTGAGTGTAGAGTTGGGTCTGGGACATCAATGTATAGTTCTCGGCCATCTTCTCGTAGATGGCGCAGACCTGATCCTCATCCTTGACAAAGTAGGAATCGCCACAAGAAGCGTTCACCAGGCCCTGCAGCTCTGGTGTCAACCCGCAGAAGAAGCTCTGAACTAGGTTCGGCTTCGAGATGTCGTGGTGCGGGCATCTGTCTGTAAGCTCTATAAACCTCTCCCATGCCTCGTGAAACTGCTCGTTGGGGAGCATGGAGAAGTTGCTGATCAGGGCCTCGCTGCATTGGTCCGCCCGAGTGGATAATACTTGTCAAGTACTCGGTGCGGAGCTGCTCCCAGGTGTATACGAATCTTCCTAAGTGCTTCAGCCAATTGGCTGCTCTGTCTGCCAGGGAGAAAGGAAAAGAAATCATCCTGATGGTGTCCTCGTCCACCTGCCGATCGTGGACTGTACTGCAGATCATCTCGAACTCCTGGAGATGTAGATGTGGCTCCTCAGTGGCGAGCCCGTGGAAGCGGGGGAGTAGCTGAAGTGTGTTCGGGGGGAACTTGAAGTCCCCCACGATCGTTGGAAGAACCACCCACCGGTGTGTCAGTGTCGATCCGGGGTTGTGTAACTCCCGCATCGGCCTCGACTCTGCTTCTGCTGCTGTCGGCTGGTCTGGCTGCTTTAGCTGATCTGGTCCCCTCCATCCATCGGCTCTCGGCTGCTCTCTCTACTCTCGGAGCATCTCCATCTCTCTCCTCATCTCCACCATGAAAGCTCCATGATCTCGTATCTGTCGCTACATGGTCTCAAGGGAAGCTAACATGGTGGTGTTGATCGCACCCTGATCCAGAATGTATGTGGTTGTCTCTGGCCTCGGACCATCGGTGCGCTCCTCACTGCTGGCCATGGTCTCTGCAAAGGCAAAAGACCCAAACTCAGGTGCCGAAATATCATCTGTCTGCTGTCTCGCATCTGGCACTGGCATCTGAGGACAGGAAGAAGGGTGGTCAAGGGGGAACAGGGCGGAATCGAACTTGGGTTCGGAGAGCGGGTCTCGGCTCTCACGAACCAATCTAGATGAACTTGCTGGAGTGCTAAAAAGCGGTGCAGCCAGAGGCTGCCTAAGAGACCTCCTGCCCATCATCTTGATCTGGCGAGTCGGGCGGATGAGATCTGGAAAACAAACAAGATGAGCAAACAAACCTCGGGTTCACCTACTCCACGCTGAGCTGAAGACCGTAAGAGCTCGGTCAATTATCTTGTCAATTTTATTTAGGTGATCATGTCAGGATATCAGAGCAGTTACGTGACCTGATAGGAATCCAATCCTCCTACCATACTGTCCCGTATAAAAGACCGGTAGTCTGATCGGGGCTCGGATGTGGCTCTAGCCTAGTATGCGGGTCACTCTCTCGCGCATCCAAACCAGACAATGAGGGGGGTTGCTCTCCCCAAGACTGATTTTTAAGTAAGGTGTCTTTTAGGATCAAGTGTGTTTAGCAGTCCCAATTTTATAGTTTTTGTTTTTAGGTATTTTTCAGATCAAACAACGCCTAACGAATTTTTTGATTCTCCTGATTATTTAAGTCCGAAAACAGGGGGAGAAGACGAGAAAGCCGATGCGTGAGAAATCAATGATGCATGTAGAGTAAGAAATGCGTACCTGACTCCAGCAGTCTACATACAGGATGATCCACGCATAAAATAAAAGACTAAAAATAAACTACCTATATGATGCACGAGGAAATCGGCCTTAAGCGAACAATTTCTACGGAGAGAACCGATGACTAATTGGTCAACAGGAGGGTCGGTGTCCGGTCTCGGGATGCCGATCGGTGTCCGCCACAACGGGTCCTGCCAACGCTGTATACGACCTCTAGCGGCTCGGGACCCCTCAAGTGACCAGATTAGCCTTTTCTTTATTAATTTTTAATTAGGTCTACGCTTTAATAGGTACATGCAGATATTAAGTGTTTGGATCCTAATTATTACGGTTCAATCAACAAAAATCCTAAGCTAAGGCCAAAACCGCGAAAATTATATGAGCAGTTAAAAAGAAAAATAAAAATCGAAAAACACGAGAAACTGGCGAAAAACTCGGTGATGTCTCCCGAGCAAACCGGTGCTCGGCGAAACAAACCTCGCAATCACCAAAGTCCAAGTCCAAGTCTGTCCCTGTATTATTACAAATAACTGTTTGCTGAAAGTAAATCTAAGCTACTTTAATCTACACTACTGCCAATCTGCGGCTAATCCGCGGCTCCCGCACTTCGGTTCTCCTCCTCGCGCTCTCCTGCGGCTCCGTAAAGAAGAGAGCCGCCTCTGAATCCCGCGGTTGCTTCGACTTCCGAAAAAGCCGCCTCGATCCTCGAGCCCCTCGCAAGAAATAGAAACAGAAGTGTGTCAGACCAGATAAAAATAAACAAGACAAATAAAATAAAACAAGCTATATGCAAAAATAGAAATTAACACACAAAACAAAAATAAATAAAATAAAATAAAAAATAAAACAAAAAATAAAAGAAAACAGAGAAAATCAAAAAGCCGCGGAAAACAGAAAAGCCGCGAAAAACAAAATCAAATGAAAATGAAAAAAAGACTAGTAAGTCGTGCTCCCCAGCAACATCGCCATTCTGATGAGCCAAAAAACCCGAGAGACTAAGGGAGATACGTATCAATGGTCGTTGCGTCCTCAACCTCTCGACTCGGACTCAACAAGAAAAATATAAAACCACCAAATCGGAATATAAAACAGTGAAATCAAACAACGGTCCTCGTTAATTTTATTAACGTGATATAGCGACCAGGGTCGAACTCAGGGAGCACGAGTTGGCCGAAACGGCCTACGAAGTAGTCAAAAAGAATAAAATAAAGAGAAAATGTTTTTGGTGGATTTTAATTGGTTTTATTTTTTTGTATTTTCAATAATAAAGAAAAAGATAAGAAAAGGTAATAACAAGCAACAACAACAATTTATTTAAGCACTAAAAAATACTA